>JAQQAC010002172.1:41867714-41997443 GCA_029783875.1 Phataginus tricuspis | reverse complement strand
TTCATTGATTTTTTTTCTATTGTTTTATTCTTCTCAATTTTATTTATTTCTTCTCTGATCTTTATTAAATCCCTCTTTCTGCTGTCTTTGGGCCCCATTTGTTCTTTTTCTAGTTTCAATAGTTGTGACTTTAGACTATTCATTTGGGATTGTTTTCCTTCTTTAAATAGGCCTGGATTGCTATATACCCTCCTCTTAGATCTGCATTCACTGCATTCCCACAGACGTTATAGCATTGTGCTGCTGTTGTCATTTGTTTCCATATATTGCTTGATCTCTGTTTTAATTTGGTCAATCATCCATTGATTATTTAGGAACATATTAAGCCTCCATGTGTTTGTGAGCCTTTTTTTTTTCTTTGTACAGTTTATTTCTAGTTTTATATATTTGTGATCTGAGAAGTTGGTTGGTAGAATTTCAATCTTTTTGAATTTACTGAGGCTCCTTTTGTGGCCTAGTATGTGATCTATTCTGGAAAATGTTCCATGTGTACTTGAGAAGAATGTGTATCCTGCTGCTTTTGGGTGTAGAGTTCTGTAGATGTCTGTTAGGTCCATCTGTTCTAGTGTGTTGTTCAGTGCCTCTGTCTCCTTTCTTATTTTCTGTCTGGTTTATATGTCCTTTGCAGTGAGTGGTGTGTTGAAGTCTCCTAAAATGATGCATTGCATCCTATTTCCTCCTTTAATTGTGTTAGTATTTGTTTTACATATGTTGGTGCTCCTGTGTTGGGTGCATGTGTATTTATAATAGTTATATCCTCTTGTTGGACTGACCCTTTTATCATTATGCAATGTCCTTCTTTATCTCATTACTTTCTTTGTTTTGAAGTCTATTTTGTCTGATACAAGGACTGCAACACCTGCTTTTTTCTCCCTATTGTTTACATGAAAAATATTTTTCCATCCTTCACTTTCAGTCTGTGTATATCTTTGGTGCCAGAGTACAGCCTCAGGGAGTCCAGGAATCCCTGAAGGATGGACGGCGTCAGCGACTGTTGGAATGAGGACAAAGGTACTAGCAAGACTGAGCCTGGCCTGTTTTATTGAAGTTTAGCAAGGTTATATATGTTTTGAGTATGCAGTTTCACAAAGATTAGATCATTTAATTTTTTCAGAAATAATGATTATATAACGGTCAATCTTTAAAGATTAGATTATTGGCACCTTAGCAATCACTAATTTTTTGCACTTATGCTTGCTTGGCTTTCCTGGTGGTTTTGGAACAAACATGACTTATTTCTCAAAATGTTCTCTCATGCCTGCTTGGCCTGAGCCCTACTTGCAGTTTCCTTATTATTGATTCTAAAATAGCCATGGTTACTATTCATCTGATTAACAAGTATAGCTAAGTCTATTTTTCTAGGTCTAAAACATTATATGCAGATTTAAAGAAAAACATCAAAACAGTGTATCATCTAAGCAGTGTAGCAAGACTAAGCTGATTGTAATTGCGGAAACTGAAAACTGTACTCTTGGGTAGGTGCCCAGTTTCACAGAGAGGAAAACGTTGCACCTGGGAGGGCTGAGGTAAGGGGATAATGACCACTGAATCAGAAGGCATAGGGACTCAGTTGGACCACCCTTCTCCCCAGGGACGGCAGGGGCATGAGTTTCTTTAAACTATATACAATAATATCTGTAATAATAATCTTTTCCATTGTGAGAGTTTCTACAATCATGCCAGGCCCTTTCACACACAATCATTCATGCTGACTTTTCTTTATGGTTCTATTATTCCTCGAGACCCAACAGGTCTAGGAGTCATTTAGAAATTCCTCATGGGGCCGAGATGGGTGGGGAGAGGGAACTGGAATCTGCTTGAACAATTCTTTTTTATTATAACTTTGATACTTGTTTCCAATATCTTCTCCACATCCCCCTCCTAATATTCTTTAATAAAATGTTGAAGTAGTAGGTAAAAGTAATAAAGATTACAGTTTCTAATAGAGAGCTGTTTAAATCTTGATGTAAAATAAAGATGGAAAGTAGAGTTTAGTGCAGTAGGAAAGAAAGTGTAGACTGTCATATCCATGCCTATATATCCGAGTGAGACAAGGGCAGCAAAACAGCCATGGGCGCAGAAGATTTCTCTCAAAACTGGGGGGGTGAGGTTCTAAGCGTCACCTATTTTGACCCCCTATTGTTCACATGATGGCCCCCCTGGGAATGTGCCCGTCTTAGATTGTTCCTCCCTTAAGGAATGTTACCCGTCTCTGGCTAACCAGCCATATTCCGGGGCCATACAGGGAGAAGTACAGTTGGTAAGTGAGAGAGAAGCAATGTTCTTTGAAAAGGTCAGCTCTTCTTACTCCTTTGCAGACTTATGCCCCGTGGCTTTTATGCCCAGCAATTGTCTCGAGGTATCTTTACCACATGGAAGAATTAGGGGGATCCTGCCTCTGGCATTTCTCCCAGGGTATATTAAATTTGGTTTTACAATTTAGGTGAAAGTGACCAATAACAACATTTCCAAACACCATAATAATAAGGAGAGCTAGTGGGGATGTTCCTTTCAGAGTTCCACATTGCAGTTTCTTCTTTCTGGGTGTCTGGGTTGTGCCATCAGACGGATGGACAGAGTGACTCCCGACACTTTGGGTTTCAGGTGAGTCTCTTGTAGGCAGCATATAGATGGGTGTTGATTTTTTTGTCCATTCTATTACTCTGTGTCTTTTGATTGGCACATTCAGTCCATTTACATTTAGGGTGATTATCGATAGATATGTACTTATTGCCATTGCAGGCTTTGGATTCATGGTTACCAAAGGTTCTAGGGTAGCTTCTTTACTATCTAACCTTCTAACTTTAACTCACTTATTATGCTATTATAAACAGTCTGAATATGCTTTGTCTCCATTCTTATTCTTCCTCCTCCATTCTTTATATGTTAGGTGTTTTATTCTGTACCCGTTTGTGCTTCACTTGATTGCTTTTGTGGATAGCTGATTTTATTTTTTGCCTTTAGTATTTGGTGTGTCTGCTTTCTTTGTTATGATTTAATTTTCTATGGTGACATCTATTTGGCCTTAGGAGTGCTTCCATCTAGAGCAGTCCCTTTAAAATATCCTGTAGAGGTTGTTTGTGGGAGGCAAATTCCCTCAACTTCTGCTTGTCTGGGAATTGTTTAATCCCTCCTTCAAATTTAAATGATAATCGTGCTGGATACAGTATTCTTGGTTCAAGGCCCTTCTATTACATTGCATTAAATATATCATGCCATTCTCTTCTGGCCTGTAAGGTTTCTGATGAGAAGTCTGACAATAGCCTGATGGATTTTCCTTTGTAGGTGATCTTTTTTCTCTCTCTGTCTGCCTTTACTACCCTGTCCTTGTCTTTGATCTTTGCTATTTTAATTATTATATGTCTTGGTGTTGTCCTCATTGGGTCCCTTGTGTTGGGAGATCTGTGGGCTTCCATGGTCTGAGAGACTATTTCCTTCCTTGGGGAAGTTTTCAGTAAGTATTTCTTCAAAGATACTTTCTATCCCTTTTTCTCTCTCTTCTTCTTCTGGTACCCCTATAATGCGAATATTGTTCCGTTTTGACTGGTCACAGTTCTCTTAATATTCTTTCATTCCTAGAGATCATTTTATGTCTCTCTGCCTCAGCTTCTCTGTATTCCTTTTCTCTGATTTCTATTCCATTAACAGTTTCTTGCAGCTCGTCCAGTCTGCTCTTAAGTCCTTCTATTGATTTTTTCATTTCTGTTATCTCCCTCTGGACTTCATCCCTTAGCTCTTGCACATTTCTCTGCAGCTACATCAGCATGGTTATGACTTTTATTTTGAATTCTTTTTTAGGAAGATTGGTTATATCTATCTCACCAGCCCCTCTCTCTGGCATTGTTTCAGTGATTTTGGACTGGACCAGGTTCTTCTGCCTTTTCATAGTGATAGAAGTGATTGCCAGCAAGTGGCATGTCTGTCTTCTGGAAGAACAAAGTCCTTTTCTGCTTGCTGGTCGCCTTGCCTGTCTCTGCTGCCTGTGTGGGTTACCCACACACTGTGAGTAGTCTCTGGGTTAATCCCCTGAGTTGCCATGGGTGTGGCAGCACTCGGGTTAGCTAGGGTCCTGGCAGGGGTTGCAGAGGAGCAGCGTGTGTTCTCTTGTTGGAACAGTGCCCCTTCATGCCTTCTGGATCTTGCACTGGCTTTCTCTGCTTGTGCTGGGTAGCTGCGCATAGGCAGCAGCCTCTGGGTCTGGCCTGGTTAGCTGCCCGCTGGGAGAAGACTCTGTGTGGTTGCTGTGGGGAGGGCTTCTCCCCAGTTGGTCCGAAGCAGTGGCAGGTCAGCTGGTTTTCTTGCAGTGGCAGTGGGGCAAAATGAACAGCAGGCTGCTTATTGCCATGAGTGGCTTCTGGGCTGCATTGCCACCTAGGGGGTTAGGGTGCCTGAAGTTCCTTAAGATTCCAGCCTGCTGGGCTGAGTGTGCCTGGACGATTTTGTCCACCTGTTAAGCCCTTGTCCCTTTAAGACTTTTAAAGTGCCCACTTTTCCACTTTTCTTTTGTCCCAGGGGAGCTGGCTTTGGGCCCTGCTCACCATCTCTGTCTCAGATTTTACTTTCCGTTTCTCTAATATCCAGTATACCATGCAATGTGTGTCTGTGCTCCCAGTACAGATTACTAGAGCTGGTTATTTGGGAGTCCTGTGCTTCCACTCCCTCCCCACACTGATTCTTTTCCTCCCGGCTTGTGAGCTGGGGTGGGGGAGTGCTCGGGTCCTGCCAGGTCATGGCTTTGTGAGGTGCTGAGTTCTCACAGATGTAGATGTATCCTGGCTGTTGTACTGTATCTTCTGGTCTCTCTTTTAGGAATAGTTGTATTTGCTGTAATTTCAAAAATATATATGGTTTTGGGAGGAGATTTCTGCAACCCTACTCATGCCACCATCTTGAGCACACCCCCTCCACCCACTTTTTAATCGGTTTATTTGCTTTTTGGGTGTTGAGTCATGTGAGTTATTTATATATTTTGGATGTTAACCCCTTGTCAGATATGTTGTTTACAAATATATTCACCCATACTGTAGGATGCCTTTTTGTTCTGTTGGTGTCCTTTGCTGCACAACTTTTTAGTTTCACATAGTCCCATGTGTTCATTTTTGCTTTTGTTTCCCTTGCTCAAGGAGATGCATTCAGGAAGAAGTTGGTCATGTTTATATTCAGGAGATTTTTGCCTATGTTGTCTTCAAAGAGATTTATGGTTTCATGACTTATATTCGGGTCTTTGATCCATTTCAAGTTTACTTTTCTTTATGGGGTTAAACAATAATCCAGTTTCATCCTCTTGCATGTAGCTGTCGAGTTTTGCCAACACCAGTTGTTGAAGAGGCTGTCATTTCCCCATTGTATATTCATAGCTCCTTTATCATATATTAATTGATCATATATGCTTGGGTTTATATCTGGGATTTATAGTCTGTTCCATTGGTCTAGTGTTCTGTTCTTGTACTAGTACCAAATTGTCTTTATTACTGTGGGTTTGTAGTAGAGCTTGAAGTCAGGGAGCATAATCCCCCAGGCTTTATTCTTCCCTCTCAGGATTGCTTTGGCTATTCGGGGTCTTTTGTGGTTCCATATGAATTTTAGAATGATTTGCTCCAGTTCATTGAAGAATGCTGTTGGTATTTTGATAGGAATTGCATTGAATCTGTAGATTGCTTTAGGCAGGATGGTCATTTTAACAATACTAATTCTTAGTTTGTCCTGTTTTTAAGAGTCTGTTTCTATTTTTTTGTTTGCATGTTTTATTTTTTAGGTTCCACATAAATGTGAAATCATAAGGTATGTGTCTTTCTATTATTTCACTTAGCATAATACTATGTCCATCCATGTTGTCACAAATGGCAAAATTTCCTTCTTACTATGGATGACTAATATTCCCTTATATATATGTATTAATTTTCTTTATTCATTCATCTATTGATGGACATTTAGGCTGCTTCTTTATCTTGGATATTGTAAATAATGCTTCAATAAGCATAGGGATACAGGTATGTTTTTGAATTAGTGTTTTTATTTTCTTTGGGTAAATTCCCAGAAATGGAATTACTGGGTCATATGGTATGTGTATTTTTAATTTTTTGAGGAACCACCATACTGTTTTTCATGGTGTCTATACCAATTTACATTATCAAGGGTTCTTTTTTCTCCACTTGCTCTCCAATACTTGTTATATGTTTGTCTCCTTGATGCTGCCCTTCTGAATAGAGTGAGGTGATATCTCGTTATGGTTTTGATTTGTGTTTCCCTCACGATTTGTGACGTTGAGTATCTTTTCATGTGTCTGTTAGCCATCTGTGTATCTTCTTTAGTTTTTCATTTTTATCTTATTTTTCTTATTTTTTATTTATCTTTACTTTTTAAAGAAAGTCTATTTAGGTTTTCTGCCCATGTTTTAATTGGATTGTTTGCTTTTTTTGCTGAGTTCTAGGAGTTCTTTATTTACTTTGGAGATTATTCCTTTATCAGAGATATCATTTGCAAATATCTTCTCCAATTCAGTAGTTTGCTGTTTTGCTTTGTAGGTGCTTACCTTCACTGTACAAAAGCTTTTTAGTCTGTAGTCTTTAATGTTCACTTCTGCTTTTGTTTCCCTTGCCTGAGAAGACAGTCCCAGAAAAAGACTGGTAAGAGTTACTGCCTTTGTTTCCTTTAGGAGTTTTATGGTTTCAGGTCTCATATTTAGGTCTATTTTATTTTTGTGTCCTGAAACTTTACTTAATATTTTAAATTATTCTAGCAAGTTTTCAGTGTAATCTTTAGGTTTTTCTATGTATAAGATCATATCATCTACAAAGACATTCTACCTTCCTTTCCTATTTGGATGCCCTTAATTTCTTTTTCTGGCCTGATTGCTCTAGTTAAGCCTTCTAGGGTGATGAGAAATAGGCATAATGTGAATGGGTAACCATGTCTTGTTCAAGATCTTACAGGAAAGCTTTTAACTTTTCACTGTTGAGTATGATGTTGGCTGTGGGTTTTGTCCTATATTGCCTTTATTGTGTTGGGGTATTCCTCTATACCCAATGTGTTGAGCACTTTTATTATGAAAGGATGTTCTTTCAACAGATTTTCTGATATTTTTTTATATGAACAAATGGTTTTTGTCTTTATTCCGCTAATGTGGTTTATCACATTAATTGATTTCATTGGTTGTGCCATCCTTGCATCCCAGGGATATATCCACGTGATCATAGTGTATTATCCTTTTAATATGCTCTTGAATTTGGTATCTCAGAATTTGTTGACATTTTTACATCTATATTCATTAGGGATATTGGTTTGTAGTTTTTTCTTATTGTGTCCTTATTTAGCTTTGATAACAGAGTAATACTGGCTTCATAAATTGAGTTTGGAGGTGCTCCTTCCTCTTCAGTTTTTTTGGAATAGTTTCAGAAGAGTTGGCATTAATTCTTCTTTAAAGCTTTTGTAGAATTCACCAGTGAAATCATCTGTTCTTGGGCCTTACTGTATTGGGAGGTTTTTGATTACTAAGTCAAATCTCTACTCATCATGAGCCTATTCAGAGTCTCTATTCATGATTCAGTCTTGGTAAGATATATGCTTCTAGGAATTTATAATTTTTTTCTAAATAATCCAATATGCTTGCAGATAATAATTCATAGCAGCGTCTTATGATCATTTGTATTTCTGTGGTATCACTTGTAATGTCTCCTCTTTTATTTCTGATGTTAGTGTAGCTAAAGGTTAGTCAATTTTATTTATCTTTTGAAAATACCAGCTCTTAGTTTCATTGCTATTCTCTGTTTTTCTGTTACCTCTTTGATTTATTTCTGCTCTTGTCATTGCTATTACCTTCAACTAACCATGGGTTTAGTTTGTGTTTTCTTGTTCCTGGAGATTTAAAGTTGGTTGTTTGAAATCTTTCTTCTTAATGTAGGTATTATTATAAACATCCCTCTTAGAACTGCTTTTGTTACATCCATAGACTTTGATATATTGTGCTTCCAGTGTTTTTGCAAGGTATTGTTTGATTTTCCTTTTTATTCCTTGACTTATTGGTTGTCAGGAGTGTGCTTAATTTCCACATATTTGTGAATTTTCTAGCTTTCATCTTGTGATTGATTTCCAGTTTCATACCACAGTGGTAAGAAAAGTTACATGGTGTGATTTCAATCCACTTTGCAAAGTGACCTGGCATATGATCTATTCAGGAGAATGTTCTGTGTGCATGTGAAAGAATGTATACTCTACTGCTTTTGGATGGAATGTTCTACACTTGTTTGTTAAGGCCATTTGATCTGAGTATGGTTCAAGTCTAACAATCATGTTGATTTTCTGCCTACATGCTGTATCCATTGAAAAAATTAGGGTAATGAAGTACCCTACTATTACTGTATTGTTTATTACTCTTTTCAGATGTATTAGTATTTGCTTAACATATTTAGGTGTTCCAATATTGGGTGCATCTATAGTTATGCTTGTTGTATCTTCTTGGTGAATTGCCCTCCTGATCATTATATAATGACCTTCTTTGTCTACTGTTTTTAGTTTTTATTTTTTGGCTTAAGGGCTGTTTTGTCTAATATAAGGATAGCTTCCCCTGCCCTATTTTGGTATCCACTTTCATGCTGTATCTTTTTTCCATCTTCATGTTGAGCCAACATTTATCCTTAAAACTGAAGTGAATCTGTTGTAGGCAGTATATAATTGGTTTTTATAAATCTATTTAGCTATTCTGTCTTTTGATTGGAGAATTCAATCCATTTAATTTTTGATAAGGACTTAATACTTCATCTTACTGTTTTTTACTTCCCTTGTTCATTTTTTTTCTTTCTTGATGCCTTCCATTATGAATTGGTGACTTTCTGTACTGACTTTCTTTGTACTTTGATTTCCTTCTCTTTATTTCATGAATCTATTGTAGGTTTTTGATCTGTGGTTACTGTGCAGCTCACATAAAGTGTATGTGGATATAACAGTGTATTTTATATTCTGAAAGCAATTTAACTTCAGTCACATACAAAATCTCTACCCTTGTATTCCCCCCCTTTTATGTTTTGGATGTCACAATTTATGTCTTTATTGTGTATCCTTTAGATATATTTAATACTTCTGTCATTTAACATTTATACTAAATTAGTATACTATATTATTACATCATTTTATTACAATATTACAGTATTCTGAATCTGAATGCTTACCTTCAGCAGTATGTTGTATGTTTGTTTTCATGTTACTAATTAGCATCCATTCATTTTAGCTTGTGTTATAAGGCAAGTTTACTGGTGATGAGCACCCTCAGGTTTTGTTATGCGTAAAATATTCTTAGTGTTTCTTGTGGGGCACAATCTGGATTCTCCTATGTTACTATTTTAGTAGAGATGTCATGTTATGGGTAATCAAGAATTAATTGATAAATAAACGAACATCAGTATTTAAATATTTTAATTTGCAGAGGTATTTTCTTTTATTAAAGCTTCAAATTGTAATACTTGAAAATTTTGAATGTGAATATATCTAAATCTGTATATCATGAAATGTGTTTGGAGCAGCTCAGCTTTGACCCAAATCAAGTATCAGGAGAGACTTTTCATGATGTAATCTCATACTTGTGACTGAAGTCAGAAGTCTGCCAAATTGGGTGAAGTCTAGTTAAAAAAAAACTATTGAAAACTATAGAAAACAATGAAAAACTAAAAACTCATGAGAAATTGTAGAAATGTATTTAAATTTAAAGAATATTATGTGAACACAACTCTTAAATAACAGTAACAGGTAGCCTTTAAGGTGAAAATTACTTAGGAAGAATAATGTCTAGAAATATCATGAAGGATAACCCAAAATAGGAGTGGTGAGTCAGGCTTGCATTTAGCCTGCATCTTTACAAAGAAAGCAAAGAACAATGTTGAGGTAATTAGCTAGGTAATTTATATTTTTTTAAAAAAAGAAAAATCTTCCACTACGTAAATATGGGTTTGGCAAGTTTATTTTTGACCAATAGGTTGTGCAACCTACCTGCACTTCAGAAGTTCTGTCTTCTACCACTCTTAATTATTTACTGTAGACAGAGATGTAAATGATAAATTCTAGAGTTAAATTTGGTATAGTTAAAGGATAATGAATTGTACTAATGAGGTCTGAAATTGCATAATAATGTATCTATCCCTCCAATTATGTGACAAATTTTTATTAAATGCCGATAATATGCAAGAGGCCGAGCAACATGATTTACTCTGCAAAAACAAAAATAACATCAACTTCATTGGCTAAATGCTTAATCCTGAACTTTGTTGTATGTTGTAGTTATCTTGGTGAGAATAGCTTAAACCCTTTGGAATTCAAATAAAAAAATATGCAAAGGTGATATGGAGAGACCATAGAAATGTATAACTAGTGGAGGAATAATTGAGCAATACTAGGCCAGTGCCTTGCAGTAGATTGTGTAACATCAGTAGTTGTTGGTACTATTGAAATATCCAAAAAAGAGTATCTTGTATCACTCTTCTTAAATATCTCCTGACTTTAAGAAAATTGTCTAAATGTTCTGTTTTTACTTGATAAGTAGATAGTGACAATTTTCTCATTTTATTATTATTCAGAATTGACAAAAATGAAAATGAAAACTCTTACCAAATTCTTAGCGTAGAGTAGGCACTTACTAGAAATTTATATCCTTTTGCTCTTGTAAGAATTATGTGATGAAAAAATTCATGACATGAACTCAAGCTTGTAGTGCCTTTTGATGTGATTCATTTGAATGTTCAGCTCAGTCATCGCACATTTTTGGAGAAATTCTGATTTTTATTATCTAATTTTAGTGAAAGCTACATCATTTCAAAATTAAGAGATGAAAAAAATCTGTTTTTAGTTTAGCCCTGCAATTTTACTAGGTAAGGAAAAGGGCTCAAGTGACATGACTAACATTACAAATTAGTGTCAGAAACAGAACTTAGAACTTAAACCTACCTCCTCTGATAGCAAATTCATATCCTTTACACTAACGATTCTTCATCATTTTTATTGGTGAAGCCACTGTCTAAGTAGGATATTTGAATGGTTCCATTCGTACTAACTCCTCTGTGTGTTACTAACACTTAAGTCCATGGTGTCAGGAGAAGCACCATCAATGCACTAATCAGGCTGCTCATTTTGTTGGCTAATTTTCATGAAAGTGAAATGAATGTGCTAAAAATTTTAGATTTGAACATGGAGACATTTCTGAGAGATATTATACTACTTATGTATTACTTTAAATCAGATGAGAGTGTGATTAGGGTTTTGGGTTGTTGACTATATTTTTCAAGATAGGGAAACCAAGTAATATAGACAAAGATATTCCTTGTTACTATATGTCATTGAAAGCATAAATTGATTTTATATGTTTACTGGGCTGACATCTTCTATGGGACACCAGGAGGGTCCTTAAGATTTTATGAAAAATTTACCCAGAGATAAGGTACTAAGATTAACCTCAGCAAAGCAGTCCCATTCTTTTTTGTGCAACTCTTGTTTAACATTGAGAAAAATATTTTTGAACATCCTTCCTGTCCTTAAAACAGACAAGTTTTCTTTGTCCAGTTCCTTACATCTTTCCTTAAAGCTTCAGGACCTCCTTGTTGACTGCTGTTTATCCATCTGGTCCAAGTTCTACAATATTCTCCAACTTTGGAGAACAGTAAGAGTCTGCAGGACTTTACATTATTCTTTCCCTTTGAGAGAGAGATAGAGATAGTGATTATCAGGTCTTTTCTTCCATATAAGTGTGTAGGTTTTAGATAAAAATGAGTAAATACATAAAAAAGCCACCTACCAAACAACAACTCCCCTCCAAAATATTGAATAGTAACTTGATGCAGGTCCAGGAACGAATGTCATGACCATTTATTTAGCTTCATTATAGGACTTAAGAGTCTGCAGCTACTCACTTCACTGTATATGACTATCTCCTAACAATCCTCATGTAACTTTCTGAAAAGGAAGATTTTTCTGTCTGTCTGACATTTAGATTGCATCCTCTTCATAAACACCCAGGATGGGTTTGCTACCCATTCCCAACTAGATGTCAAGACCCAAGGGAAAGGATTTCTCTCTGTATTCTCGGTAAAATGCCTCAGGCATGTTTACCACTTGGTTAATTTCTATTGCCAATCCCAGCAAGCTCAGATTTCATCTTTGCTATCAACATGATGTTCTGATACTCCTCACAATACTAGCTGAATAAATGTTATTCCTAGCTGTTGTGCTCTTATTATTTCAGTGCTGAGATTCTGCCTTATGCCTTTGTTATTCCTGCAGACCCAGGAATCTGTGCTGGATCTCAACTAAGCCCCTGTTGACAACTGATGTTGGACTTTGCCCCGTCCCTGGGCCTGAAATTTGGTTGGTCTTCACTTATTTGCACGGTGTGTGTGTACACATGCGTGGGTTATGTAATGAACAGAATGAAACATACATAGATTAAGATTGTGTATTGACTCTTGTAGGAACAAAAACTTAGTCCATTCTTGTGGTTGAGAATCTAGGAGTGTGCACACTTTCCTTTTTTTTTCTCTGAACTTGAAACCATATTGGATACACGAGGGGCAGCTATAGGTTTGATTTCTGGGATGTGTGGAAATAGTAGCCCTTCCATTTTTCTAAAAACACAATATCTAGGGCAGAGTAATAGAAGAAATACCTTCTGTGACCCCTCTTTAAGACTATAAGCTAACTGTAATTGCTGACATTGTAATTTGCTGAGTCACTTACAATATATATTGTTATATATATATATAATTATAATAGTTTTACTGCACGTGTCACTACTTCTGTAAAATTATGAGGTCTAGTACCTATAAACCTTTCATTGCTTTTTTTATGTAGTGATCCTGGCCACTGGTCCAGAATAGAACTTCTTTCCTTGGTTTAATCCTGTAACAACATTTATCAAGCACATGTATAATACTTGGAAACTGTGGGTGAATTAAACATACAGTATTTTTGGCATGTGCCCTCCAGGAAGTTCTCATCTCATTGTGCATTTGATATCTATATATGAAAAATTAAATAACAGGATAAAACAAGTATGTGCAAGTGTCACAAGGCAGTATGTGATTAAGCCTCCAATTAAGGCAAAATGCTGGTTAGGCTTCGTTTAGTTGGTACAAAAGTATATCAACCTCTCAATGTGTTCACTAGCATGAGTTTGCTCATTTAAGTACAGGCATTGCAGGCCTTGTCATAGAATATGTCTGTCTGCTCTCATGACACATTTAGATACTGTTTATAGAATTTGAAATATATGGTTCATAAAATATATATCTAAACATGTATTTTGGACTAGCTACTCCTAGAGCTACTTTTTCAAGCCAGTCCAGAATAACAAACCTGGCCATGTTTCCGGAACTGCAGTTTAATGTTAAAATGGGCCTTTATCCAAAAGCAATACCAAGAACAGCCATGAAAAACCCGTTATTGTGTAGCTGTAGAATGGTCCTGAAGAATCTGTTCATGACATTCCTCAGCTTCTCCTTTGTGAGGGCCCCCAAAATAAAATTGTTTTGGAAACTGGTGTCACAAATATCTGTGCTTTCACTGAGAATCATGAGGCGCTTTCTTTCTAGTAAAATGACTGAACCCCTATTCTTATATTTGTTGCTGTCAGGCAGTGCAAAATTTGAAATCTAAAGGGACTGTGTTACTTCAAATGTTTTCTGAAATGGAGGAGGGTAAAAATAAAGGGGGGAGGGGAGAGCACCTCCAGTATCTATTTGGCTTCACCTTTTGGCTCCTGATACTCCCTTCTGACATCTGTCACTCCAAATCAATTTTGGAAATACTTCTAGTCCACTGTATTGTTCCTTTAGATGGAAGTTACTTCATTTTTTGTACTGAATTGACATGCAAAATAATTATAAATTCCCACTAGCAATAAGTGTTCAAAATCTGAAGCAATTACTACTTAAAATTGGCATGAAATCAGTATGACGTTGAGCAGATAGGTGGAGAATTATGAACAGCTCCAGCTGAATAATCAATATGGCAAATAGTGAATAATCACTGAATTGGAGAATAGAAGATAGTCACTGGTTAGATTTCTCTCTTTCCCAGCACCATCAAAGTGATTTAAGTACTGTTTCTATATACTAACAATTATCTGAAAATGAAATAAAGCAATCCCATTTGAAACAGCATTGAAAACAATAAAATTCTTAGGAAGAAATATAACAAAGGAGGTGAAAAGTTCTTCACGGAAAACTGAAAGACACTGAAGACACAAATGGAAAGATATCCTATGTTCCCATGTTCATGGATCAAAAGGACTACTTATTAAAAAATGTCCATACTATCCAAAGCCATCTATAGATTCAATGAAACTCCTGTCAAGATTCCAGCAGCACTTTTTACAGAAGTAGAAAGACAATCCCAATATTCACAGGGAGCCACAAAGAGCTCAAATAGCTAAAGCAATCCTGAGAAAGAATTAAACTAGAGGCAGTACTTTTCTGATTTCAACTATATTACAAAACTAAATTAATCAAAACAGGCCTATAGACCAATGGAACAAAGTCAAGAGTCCAGAAATAAACCCAGGAATATGTGTGAACTAATATTTGACAAGGGAGCCAAGAAAAGACAGTCTCAATGAACACTGCTGGGAAAATTGGACAGTCATATGCAAAAGAATGAAACTAGACCCTTATACTACTCGCAAAAATTAATTCCAAATGGATGAAAGACTTAAATATAAGACCTAAAACCATAACACTCATAGACGTAAACATATGGAAACCTTATTTTTCCCCAGCTTTATATTGATAACTGACACTTAAATTTAAGTGTAAGTTTAAGGTGTATGTCATGTGATTTCATACACTGATAAGTTGCAAAATGATTACAACAATTAGGTACCATCTCCATCTGGACACAAAACCTTTCTTTCTTATGGTGAGAACATTTAAGATGTGCTTTCTCAGCAATATTTAAGAACATAAAACAATATTAGCTATAAACACCATAGTAAGTCCCCAAACCTGTTAATTTTATAACTGGAAGTTTGTACATTTTAGCCAACATCTATTTCTGTATCACTCAACCCCTGGTAACCACAATTCTATTTTTAGTTTGTCTTATTCATATTCCACTTATAAGGTACATTGTATAATATTTGTCTTTTTCTCTGGTTGATTTCACTTAGCATAATCCTCTGAAGTCCACCCAAGTTGTTGCAAATGGGAAGACTGCTTTCTTCATCATGGCTAATAATATTACATTTTTCCACTGGATGTGGGTATGTGTATAATCACATTCTTTATCTGCCCATCCATTGATGGGCACTTAAGGTTGTTATTCCATATCTTGGCAGTTGTAACACTACAATGAATGCAGGAGTGCAGGATATCTCTATGAAATCCTCATTTCAATTTCTTTGGATATATACTCAGAAGTGGATCACATAGTAGTACAATTTTAAAATTTTTGAGGGACCTTTGTACTGTTTCCCACAATGGCTTTACCCATTTACATTCTCACCAACAGTTCACAAAGGTTCTCTTTTCTGCACATCCTCACCAAAACTTGTTGTCACTTGTCTCTTTGATGATAGCCATTTTCATAGGCATGAGTGATAGTTCACTGTGATTCTGCTCTGCACCTCCCTGGTGGTCAGTGATACTGACTGCCTTGGCTAGGACTTTCAGTACCATGGTGGACACGGTGTGAGTGAGCACCCATGTGCTGTCTTGATCTCAGAGGAAAAGCTTTCAAATTTTTATCCCTTAGTATGAAGTGGATGTAGGTGGCCTTCATTTTCTTGAGGGATGTTCCTTCTACACCTGGTATGTTGAGCATTATTTTTATCGTGAAATTATGTACTTAGTCAAGTGCTTTTTTGCATCAACTGAGATGTCATAATAACAAATCCCACTTGATTCAGGTGAATGATCCTTTCAATTTGCTGTTGAATTGTTTGCTAATATTTTTTTGAGAATTTTTGTGTCTTTGTTCATGAGGAATATTGTTCTGTAGTCTTCTTTTTGTAGAATTCTCATTTGTCTTTGGTACCAAGGTGATGTTGGCCTTGTAAAATGAGTTTGGGAGTTTTCTCTCAATTTTTTGGAAGAATTTTAAAATAGTGGGAATTACTTATTTTTTAATTGTGGTAGAAGGTACTAGTGAAACCATCTGGAACTTGTTTCTGGAGCTTTTTGATTATTTACTCAATACTTGTCTTTCCATTTCTTCATGATTCAGTCTTATGTTTCTAGGAGTTTATCCATTGACACCTGAAGTAGGGAGGGGTTGTCTTGTGGGGCTGAACCTTTAACCTGTGGAATCTGATGCTCTCTCTGGGTAGATAGTGTCAGAATCAAGTTGAGTTGTCAGATATACAGCTGGTGCCAATCATCAATTGGTTGTGTGAGGAGAAAATCTTACACCCACATTGGAATTGGGTTCAGAAATATATTTAATAGGTAAGGGCTTACTCAATAATTATTTTATGTTGATTTGTAGTTCTATTTTTCTTCCTTTCTTAATAGATGATTTTCCATAGTGGTATGCTTAGATTGCCTTTTCTTTAGCTTTTGAACGTCTATTGTAGATTTTTGCTCTGTGTTTCCCATGAGGTTTACATAAACCATATTAGATATACCAGTCTATCTTAGGCTGATATTTTAACTTTGAATACAAAAATTCTGTTCTTTTACTCCTCCCTTTTACTTTATTATTTGTGTATTCATTAATAAGTGTTGAAGCTATAGCTATTTTTAATATTTTTACCTTTGTTCTAGAGTTAACTAGTTAGCATATCACCATATTACATATTAGGGTAATATGAATATGGTATATGCTTACCTTTACCAGTGTGTTGTATGTTTTCATGTTGCTAATTAATGCCCTTTTGTTTCAGCTTGAAGAGCTCCTTTCAACATTTCTTATAAGTTTAGTGGTGATGAATTCCCTCAGCTTTTGTTTATTAGGGAAAGATTTTACACAGAAAATTTGCCCAACCCAATTGAAGGTGAAATAAAGTATTCTTAGCTGGCAGTTGCTTTCTTTTAGCACTTTGAATATTTCATCCCATTCTCTCAAAGATTTCTGCTGAAAAATCTGCTAATAGCCTTGTGGAAGTGCTCTTGGGTAACAGCATTTTTTTTTTCCTCTTGCTGCTTTTAAAATTCTTACATTGTTTTTGGTTTTAGACCATTTTGTGGTGACCTATGAGGTTCATGAACTTGGGTTTACAAGTTTCTCCCCATATTTCAGAAGTTCTTATTTCTATAAATAAACATTCTACTCCTTTCTCCCTCTGGAACCCCAATAATGCAGACATTATTTCTTTTGATGGTCTCTCCTAATCCCTGTGGGCTTTCTTCATTCTTTTTTATAGTATTATTAGACTTGATCTGTCTTCCAGCTCACTGATTCTCTTTTTTGCATATTAACTTCAGTTACTCAGTCTTCAGCATCAAGATTTCTTTTTTTATAATTTCTCTTTCCTAAGCTTCTCATTTTACTCTTATATTGCTCACCTGATACCTTTCAGAGTTCTCTAAGCATCTGTACAACAGTTATTTTGAATATTTGGGGCTGGTTACTGGAGGTTTAGTGTATTCCCTTTGGTAAGGGAAGCCTTTTCACTGCTGGATAGGAGCACACTGGATCAAGCTCTAACCTTGGATCTAGCCATGCAGGTGAACCCATAGTTGGCCCCAGTACTTGCTGCCTGCCCTGGTCTAACTACTGGTCCTAGAGGTGCTGCTTGGGAGCCCGATAGGCTGTGCAGGTACTGTGGTATACCCACTGCGCTCATCCAGAAGCACATGGTTGTCACTGCTCTGGACCACAGAGGCCTGACCTGAAGAAACATTACGCCCTCCTCAGACTTGACACCACAATGCACCCCCAGGCTCCAGCAGGAGGATAGCAAGCAGCCAGGATCCAAGGCACATGTAAGCAAATGTAAATACCTTTGGTGTAGCTGGAGAGATCTGCACACCCACTGGTGCCTTCATTAGTGACAGAAGCTACTAAGTTTGTCTGTAGAGTAGGTCTCGGTGAAATGCAATCACTCTGCTTGTGTACTGATAATAACCTGTTTTCTTCCTAGCCAGAAACCTATGTCAATCTGGGTGGGGTAAAACTACAGCTGGACCTTCCTACAGTGCTAGGAGAGGCTACAAATTTGGTTGCTCACCTGCCCTTCCTTTTCTGGTGAGAGGAAGACTTACTAGCTGTGAAGTTCCTTCTTGTATCATTATTGTGATTTTTTTGGTTCCACAGTGTTGATAAAACTTCCTAAGTGGAATCTAGAGGTTGCCCAGAGCTATTTTGTTCATGGATAGCTATCTAATCATTGATCTTTGTGGGGCAATAGGAATCTCCTATGTTAACAATTTTTCCCAGAATGTGGAAAAAGTTTCTTGCGTCCAGGTAATGATTTTTTGGATATAACATCTAAAGCACAAACATTAAAAAGTAAACAAGGGGGATTACATGAAACTTAAAAGCTTCTTCACAGCAAAGAAACAATCATGAAAATGAAAAGACAACCTATTGAATAGAACATATTTGCAAACCACGTATGTGATAATGGGTTAATAAAATACATAAAGTACTCATACAATTCAATAGCAAAAAACAATCCACTTTGAGTAAAGGAACTGAATAGACATTTTTCTAGAGAATATATTCAGATGACCAACAGGTATATGAAAAGGTGCTCAACAACACTAATTATTAGGGAAATGCAAATCAAAACCACAAAGAAATATCACCTCATGTCTGTTAGGATTGCTTTCATAAAAAAAAAACACGACATAAAAAGGAACACTTGTGCACTCTTAGGGAAAATATTAAATATAGATGCTATGAAAAACAGTACAGAGTTTCTCAAAGAATAAAAAATAGAACTACCCTATGATCCAGCAACCCCGTATATCCAAGAATATTGAAATCAAGATCTCACAAAGATATATGCACCCCCATGTTTGTAGCAGCATTATTTACAATATCCAAGACATGGAAACAACGTAAGTGTCCATTGACAGATGAATGGATAAAGAAATAGTATAGGTGAACAACAGAATATTAGCCATGAAAAAGGAAATCCTGCCATTTGGAACAACATCGATGGACCTAGAGGATATTATGCTAAGTGAAACAAGTCAGGCAGAAAGACAACCCCTGCATGATCTAACTTAGATGTGGAATCTAAAAAAAGAAACTCATTAATTTGTGGCTGACAGAGATGGCAGGTGAGAGAATTAAGGTGTTCAAAGATATAAACTTGCAATTGTAACTAGTATAAATCTTAAAAGTTCTCATTACAAGAAAGAAGAAAATTGTAACTATTTAAGGTATTAAATATTGTAACTATTAGTTAATAATATCAACCAATTAATCCTATGATAATCATTTAGAAATATACCAAATTATTATGTGGAATATCTTAAACAGTGTTATCTGTCATTTAAATCCTTATTATTAAGTCCTCATTATCATAGAATGAAAAAAGTTTTATTTATTATATAGCCATTAAAACGTTTTATACAGGTCACACAATTAAATAACAGATGCAAGACTCAAACACAAGATTATCTGACTCTTTCCCACCTGATGTCCTGCCTCCCTGTATTGAACATTTTCTTAGTGAAGACAGTCCTTCAAATCATTGATTCATTCATTCTTTCAAGAAGGAACTTTTGGGTGTCTGTTATGTTTTATACACTGTGCTTCTTTTAGCTAGCTGCTTGGAATACAAAATGAATAAGCTTGTTTCATCATGTAGAAATTAGTCACAGCAGTTGGCCTAATTCTGACTTGAGTGATTCCATTTTCACATACTTAAATCTTTCTTCTCAGGAAGGGAAGTGATTAAACATGACAATTTCAGTTTTACTTTATGCAGCTAAGCTCTGTTGTGCAGCCTCTTAAGAGATGTATCTACTTCAGAGAAGATGAACTGATGATGTAAGTACTTTGTAGGTGTTCAAATATTAAACAATTCATAAGCTACTTCAGGATTTAAGATGGGGGACTGAGAGCTCAAGTTTGTGGGGAAAAATTTTAAATGCTTTCTACTTCCAGAGTATATCAATATCTAAATATACGCATGACTATGCTGTAGGTATTTAAGTAAATTCAATAGCCATTGTTTAACATTTAGCTGAATCTTTTAGTGCTGCAATAAGATAGTCTTACAAAAATATGTAGAAGAAATTGTATTCATTGTTACAAAAAAGTCAGCATCAATCATGTCATGAATTCTTGGCTATCCTCTGTTCTTCTGAAAAGAGGAAGTACATGCATTATTTATGTAAGGGCATAAAGAACCAGATTCTGAAAGTTACTAGTAAATAGCAATGTTGAATATATTTACTTAACATGAAGGTAATAATGCATATCTTCCAATAAATAAATAAAACTGCCTATTTAGATCCAATTGTGATCAACTTTCAATAAATAAATAAATGAATTGTCATGTGTATTCGTTGCCATAATTGTGGGCAAGATGACTATGATGTAGTGGAACCATATTTTCTGGATTTTTACGAATTCCAACATAAAAACAGAACAACTGGATAGCCAAACCAAAAATCTGTGGATAGTATTTACAACAAAGATAAGCGGAAAAAATATCCACCTAAGTCCCTAAATATAAAAGGTAGAGAAAATAGTAAGACCTCTTAACTCTATGTGTTATTTATGACTGTGTAGAAAAGACAAGAGGGCAGTAACAGGACATCAGAAAAGCCTAAGAAAAGGAGAATCACAAAAGTCCAAGTTTTTCCTTGGCAATTATAGCTCCCAAAAAGCACAATATTTATATGGTTAAGTAAATCAGATTATCGTGAAATATTTAAGACACCTATACTTTACGCTACAGTAAAATGGAATAAGATATTTTAAGGTATTCAAAAAAAGAAAATGTGAGCCAAGGATGTCCTACCCATCAACACTGGTGATCAGGTGAAAGCCATATGGCTTTTGCTTACTGCATTTCTCAGTGCATCCCTAATATCTATTTGTCTTGACTGGGCCAGAAAAGCCAAGTCCCTGTGAAATCTCAAAACTGACCCATGAAGATTCCTCTCCAGGGAAAGGCTCTACACTGAAGAGAAATTTGTAGGAATGGAATAAAAGTTGAGTAGACAGAGACAAGAAAATTCTAGATAAAAATGGAGGAGAAAAAACATAGCCAGGAAACCTCAGGAAGAAAACTTCCATATTGTATTTTTAAACAAAGCATAAAATTAAAGTGAACTTGTGAAGTCTCCTTGTGAAAGTTCTGAAAACTCAATTCATGCAAAAATTAGCAACATAAGTGTAAATATTAAGGTCTGATACCATACATAGTTACTATAAGAAAATATATACTTTCAGAAAATGTATGCATGCCAGAAAAGCATGCCCATAAAGCATGAAGAATGCAATATGTATTTCAAGACAAGCTAAGAGATTTATGTAAAGCATGCAATATCATGAATTCAGAAATGAGAAGAATTTGAAATTGTATAGATTAAAGAATTTGAGAGAAAGCAGTTATTGAAGGCAAGCAAAGAAAATCCAATATATGGATAATAATACTTGAAAAACATCTAACCAAGGAAGTAGAATGTATAGAAGTTAAGACTATAATTTTAAAATATGAAATTTAAGAAGTTTCGAATATCCTTTTTAAAGGAGAACAAAATACCTGAAACCACTAACCTAGGATGACCAACACATCATGAGATAATTAAGATGGCTACAGGTATGCTACAGTAAAGTGGGGTAACACATTTAAAGTACTCAAAAGAAAATGTGAGCCAAAGATTTTCTATTCAGCAAAATTGGTATGCATTTAAAACTATAAACTATTATTAATATGGATGTATTAACGAATTATTGTTCTCATGATACTTTTCTTCAATTATTTCCTAAAGAAAGATATTTGGGTAATGAGAAGGAATGGAGACTATGACCCAAGAACTAGTGGTAATAATCATACAATTAAAATGAGATCTTAAAGGAAGAAGGTATAGCAGTGGCTGTGTAAGATTTGCTAGTGTAGATACATGTAAACATATAAGATAGGAGAAGATGTAAAGAAATCATATGCAAAAACATTTTTAAGCTGTTTTCAGTAACCATAATTAGTATTGACAATATTCCTATTGTTACACTGAATCTGTCCACATAATATGCTATACAGCTAATCATGCAATATTCTAATTCCATCACCTCTTGTGTTCTTTGCGATCAAGATCTCCATGCAGAAGAAAAGGCATACATAGTCATATAATATGAATGTAATATAGAAAAGATGAAAAAAAAGCCTATAATTAGCTATGTATCAGAACTGGGAATATTAGTGTGAACTCTTGAAGTTCTGTTCTTTTTACCTACATGTATGTATGTATCTTTTCATATTCTGTTTCTGTATCCTTCCCCTCCACCTCTAAGAGATATATACATTTTATGATAATTATAAATACACATATATTATATATATAAAATATGAATATACATATTACCTATATATACTTAATAGCAATGAGCATCCATGTTTTCTTAAACTATCACTTCCCTTTAAAAGTATCCAGGGCTGATTCTATGTGTAAGATGAGCCCAGATCAACTTTTCATACCAGATTGCAAGGTAGCTTTCAGTGATATTAAAGCTTTGTTTGGGAAAGACTACCACTGTTCAAAAATCTGACATTTTTTTCTACATTAATGATAAGAACTGCATAGGATGGAACCCCATCAAATATACTTAATTCTGAGTTTGTAATTGTATTAAACAATATAAAACACAACTGGTCATCTTTTGAGGATGATTGGATCAATTGTCATATAAACCAGGTAAATGAAATAAATGGTCTACTTTCTTAAAACTCATAAGGAAAGACATTCAAGATGGCAGCATGGGAGGTGAGATGGAGAATTCCTCCCAAAACCAAATAGTACAAAAATATAGTTAATTAATACAACTAACCCTAAAACAGCAACAACAAAGAAGGCTGAACCAGACTGCATACAGACCTCACTGAACAGAGCAGACCTAACAAAACAGGGTAATGTACGAAAGCCTTAATCTGGTGGGACCCAAGCCTTTCCCCCACCCCAACTCACCACTGGGAGGAAGAGAAACAGAGCGGCGAAGGGGTGGAACCCTGGGACTGCTGAACACCTAGCCCTTGAGATCTGCTTTCTGAGCAGAAACCTATAGTATGTGGTGCTCTGGACGTTGGGGAACTTGGACAGGTGGAGTGTTGGAGAGACTGGCATTCTGGCCATTTGTGGAGGATGGGATCCACATCCAGCTGTTCTGTGTCAGAGGAAAGGCAGGCAATCTAAGAGGCTTCCTAGCAGCGAGAGGGTTGCTGAAGGGGTGGAGCTTGCTGCACAAGAAAAGGGAGAGCTGGACAAGATTAAGGTTGTCTGGGTGTGCTCTGCCCAGCTGGTTGGGAACTTTGAGGAGCCTCAGGGGCTCCATCCCCTGGCTCCCTACTCGGTTCTGAGGCCCCCCACTGTGATACGCAGCCTGCTGCACCTTCCTTCTAGCCTGCTGGCACTGTTTTGAAAACTGGTAGTCACTGTGCTGGCATCAGGCCAGCCAGAGGGAGCCCCCACCTACAACAGCTAGAGACTCAAAGCACAGAGGCTTACACCTGTGTGCTTGGCCCACTGGCTCTGACACTGGAGACAGGCACTGCAGACAGGAATCAGGAAAACAGATCTTTCCTCCCCCCAGGCACCAGCTCCGCTCCCCTACGACCCCCAACCTCACTCTAGGGGTCGAGCAGCTCCAGAAACTGGAGCTTCTGTGCACTAGTGGGCACCACACAGAAATATGAAATGTCAAAATAACATGATTCAGACCAAAATCTCACAAACCCCAGAAAAGGGCCAAATGAAACTGAACTAACAAATCTTCCTAAAAGAGAGTTCAAAACAAAAATCATAAACATGCTCATGGAGGTACAGAAAAATATTCAAGAACTCAGGAACAAATTTAAGATGGAGATTCAGTCATTAAAAAATTCCTTATCTGAAATGAAACATACAATGGAGGGATTTAAAAGCAGGTTAGAAGTAGTAGAAAAGACAGTAAATGAAATAGAAATTAGAGAAGAGGAATACAAAGAAGCTGAGGCATAGAGAGAAAAAAGGATCTCTAAGAATGAAAGCATACTGAGAGAACTGTGTAACCAATCCAAATGGAAAAATATCCGCATTATAGGGGTACCAGAAGAAGAAGAGAGAGAAAAAGGGATAGAAAATGTCATTGAGGAGGTAATTGCTGAAAACTCCCCCAATCTGGGGAAGGAGATAGTCTCTCAGGCCATGGAGGTGCACAGATCTCCCAACACAAGGGACCCCAGGAAAACAACATCAAGACATATAATAATTAAAATGGCAAAGATAATGGATAAAGACATACTTTTAAGAGCACCTAGAGAGAGAAAAGAGATCACATAAAAAGGAAAATCCATCAGGCTATCATCAGATTTCTCACCAGAAACCTTACAGGCCAGAAGGGAGTGGCATGATATATTTAATGCAATGAAGCAGAAAGACCTCGAACCAAGAATACTGTACCTGGCAAGGTTATCATTTAAATTTAAAGGAGGGACTAAACAATTTTCAGAGAAGCAAAAGGTGAGAGAATTTACCTCCCACAAACCACCTGTACAGTGCATTTGGGAGGGACTGCTATAGATGGAAGTATACCTAAGGCTAAATAGCTTTCAACAGGGGAAATAAAACCACAGCAAACTAAAACAATTAATTACTAAGCATAAGCAAAATCAAATCAACTACCCCCAAAGTCCATCAAGGGATAGACAAATATGATACCTAATATATAAAGAATGGAGTAGGAAGAAAAAGGAGGAAAAAAATAGAACCTTTAGGTTATGTTTATAATAGCATACGAAGTGAGTTTCATTAGACTGTTAGACAGTAAGGGAATTACCCTTGAACCTTCGGTAACCACGAATCTAAAGCCTGCAATGGCAATAAGTACATACCTTTTGATAATCACCCTAAATGTAAATGATCTGAATGTACCAATCAAAAGACACAGTCACTGAATGGATAAAAAAAAGACCCATGTATATGCTGCTGACAAGAGACTCACTTCAAACCCAAAGACATACATAGACTGAAAGTAAAGGAATGGAAAAAGATATTTCTTGCAACTAACAGGGAGAAAAAAGCAGGAGTTGCAGTACTAGTACCAGAAAAAATAGACTCCAAAGCAAAGAAAGTAACAAGAGACAAAGAAGGACATTACATAATGATAAAGATGTCAGTCCAACAAGAGGATATAACTATAATAAATATCTATATACCCAACACAGGATCACCTACCCATGGGAAACAAATACTAACAGAATTTAAGGGAGAAATAGAATGCAGTGCATTCATTTTAGGAGACCAATACTCCACTCACTCCAAAGGACAGATCAACCAGACAGAAAATAAGCAAAGAGACAGAGCACTGAACAACGTATTAGAACAGATGGACCTAATGGATATCTACAGAACACTCCATCCAAAAGCAACAGGATACACATTCTTCTCAAGTGCACATGGAACATTTTCAGGAATAGATCATATCCTAGGCCACAAATAGAGAGTCAGTAAATTAAAAAAGATTGAAATTGTACCAACCAGCTTCTCAGATCACAAAGGTAAGAAACAAGAAATAAATTATGCAAAGAATACAAAAAAGCCCACAAACACATGGAGGCTCAATAACATGTTACTAAATAATCAATGGATCAATGACCAAATAAAAACAGAGATCAAGCAATACATGGAGACAAATGACAACAATAATTCAACACTGCAAAATCAGTGGGACACAGAAAGGCTGTGCAAAGAGGGAGGTATACTGCAATACAGGCCTACCTCAGGAAAGAAGAACAATCCCAAATGAACAGTCTAAACTCACAACAAATGAAACTAGAAAAGGAAGAACAAATGAGGCTCAAAGTCAGTAGAAGGAGGGACATAATAAAGAGTAAAGCAGAAATAAATAAAATTGAGATGAATAAAACAATAGAAAGAATCAATGAAAGCAAGAGCTGGTTCTTGGAGAAAATAAACAAAACAGATAAACCCCTAGCTGGACTTATCAAGAAAAAAAGAGAGTCTACACACATAAACAGAATCAGAAATGAGAATGGAAAAATCACGACAGACACCACAGAAATACAAAGATTTATGAGAGAATACTATGAAAAATTACATGGTAAAAAACTGGATAACCTAGAAGAAATGGTCAACATTCTAGAAAAATACAACCTTCCAAGGCTTACCAGGAAGAAACAGAAAATCAGAATAGACCAATTACCAGCAAAGAAATTGAACTGGTAATAAAAAAACTACCTAAGAACAAAACCACTGCACCAGATGCTTTCACTGCTGAATTTTATCAAACATTTAGTGAAGACCTAGTACCCATCTTCCTTAAAGATTTCCAAAAAGTAGAAGAGGAGGGAATACTCCCAAACTCATTCTACAAGGCCAACATCACTTTAATATGAAAACCAGGCAAAGACACCACAAAAAAAGAAAATGACAGACCAATATCCCTGATGAACATTGATGCAAAAATACTCAACAAAATATTAGCCAACCGAATTCAAAAATACATCAAAAAGATCATCCATCATGATCAGGTGGGATTCATCCAGGGATGCAAGGATAGTACAACATTCAAAAATCCATCAACATCATCAACCACATCAACAAAAAGAAGGACAAAAACCACATGATCATCTCCATAGATGCTGAAAAAGTGTTGACAAAATTCAACACTATACATGATAAAAACTCTCAACAAAATGGGTATACAGGGCAAGTACCTCAACATAATAAAGGCCATATATGACAAGCCCACAGGCAACATTATACTTAACAGCGAGAAGCGAAAGCTTTTCCTTTAATATCAGGAACAAGACAAGGATGCCCACTCTCCCCACTTCTATTTAACATAGTACTGGCTGTCCTAACCATGCCAATTAGACAACACATAGAAATAAAAGGCATCCATATTGGCAAGGAAGAAGTTAAACTGTCCCTGTTTGCAGATGACATAATATTGTACAAAAAAACCCTAAAGAGCACACTCCAAAACTACTAGATCTAATATCTGAATTCAGCAAAGGTGCAGGATACTAAATTAATACACAGAAATCTGTTGCATTCTTATATACTAATGATAAACTAGGAGAAGGAGAAATCAGGAAAACCACTGCACTCACAATTTCATCAAAAAGAATAAAATACCTGGGAATAAACCTAACCAAGGAAGTGAAAGACCTATACTCTGAAAACTACAAGACACTCGTGAGAGAAATTAAAGAAGATACCAATAAATGGAAACACATTCCATGCTTATGGATAGGAAGAATTAATTTTGTCAAAATGGCCATCCTGCCTAAAGCAATCTACAGATTCAATGCAATCCCTATCAAATTACCAACAGCATTCTTCAACGAATTAGAGGAAATTTTTCTAAAATTCATATGGAACCACAAAAGACTCCGAATAGCCAAAGCAATCCTGAGAAGGAAGAATAAAGCAGGGGTAATTATGCTCCCTAACTTCAGGTTCTACTACAAAGCCACAGTAATCAAGACTATTTGGTACTGGCACAAGAACGGACCCATAGACCAGTGGAACAGACTATGGAGCCAAGATGTAAACCCAAGCATATATGGTCAATTAATATATGGAGCCATGGATATACAATGGGGAAATGATAGCCTCTTCAACAGCTGGTGGGAAAACTGGAAAGCTACATGTAATAGAATGAAACTGGATTACTGTCTAACTCCATACACAAAAGTAAACTCAAAATGGATCAAAGACCTGAATGTAAGTCAGAAAACCATAAAACTCTTAGAAAAAAAACAGGCAAAAATCTCTTGACCATAAACATGAGCAACTTCTTCATGAACATATCTCCCCGGGCAAGGGAAACAAAATAAAAAATGTACAAGTTGGACTATATCAAACTAAAAATCTTCTGTATAGCAAAGTATACCATCAGTAGAACAAAAAGACATCCTACTATATGGGAGAATATATTCATAAATGACATATCCAATAAGGGGTTGACATCCAAATTATATAAAGAGCTCACACACCTCAACAAACAAAAAGCAAATAATCCAATTAAAAAATGGGCAGAGGAGCAGAACAGACATTTCTCCAAAGAAGAAATTCAGGTGGCCAATAGGCACATGAAAAGATGCTCCATATCGCTAATCATCAGAGAAATGCAGATTAAAACCACAATGAAATATCACCTCACATCATTTAGGATGGCCAACATCCAAAAGACAAACAACAACAAATGTTGGCGAGGATGTAGAGAAAGGGGAACCCTCCTACACTGCTGGTGGGAATGTAAATTAGTACAATCATTGTGGAAAGCAGTATGGAGGTTCCTCAAAAAACTCAAAATAGAAATACCATTTGACCTAGGAATTCCACTCCTAGGAATTTAACCTAACAATGCAGCAGCCCAGTTTGAAAAAGGCATATGCCCCCTATATTTATCGCAGCACTATTTACAATAGCCATGAAATGGAAGCAACCTAAGTGTCCATCAGCAGATGAATGGATAAAGAAGATGTGGTATATATACTCAATGGAATGTTATTCAGCCATAAGAAGAAATCCTTCCATTTGCAACAACATGGATGGAGCTAGAGGGTATTGTGCTCAGTGGAATAAGCCAGGTGGAGAAAGACAAGTATCAAATGATTTCACTCATCTGTGGAGAATAAGAACAAAGAAAAAACTGAAGGAACAAAAAAACATCAGCAGACTCACAGAACCCAAGAATGGACTGAAAGGGAAAGGGACTGGGAAGGATGGGTGGGAAGGTAGGGATAATGGGGAAAAAGGGGCATTATGATTAGGACACCTAATGTAGGTGGGGGGGACATGGGGAAGGCAGTATAGCTCAGAGAAGACCAGTAGTAATTCTATAGCATCTCACTATGCTTATGGAAAGTGACTGTAATGGGGTTGGTGGGGGGGACCTTATGAAATGGGTAGTTTAATAACCAGAATATTGCACATGTAATTGTAGTTTAATGATATGAAAATAATTAAAAAAGAAAAGAAATGCACCCCTATGTTTATTGCTGCATTATTTACAATAGCCAAGATATGGAAGCAACCAAAGTGTCTGTCAAAAGATGAACACATAAAGAAGATGTGGTATATATACACAATGGAGTATTAGTCATCCTTAAAAAGAAAGAAATCCTGCAATTTTTGACAACATGGATGCATCTAGAGGGTATTATGCTGAATGAAATAAGCCAGAAGGAGAAAGACAAATACCATAGGATTTCACTCACTTGTGGAATCTAAAAACAAAACCAAAAAATGAATGTAGACATTGAGAATTGACTGGTGGTAACCATGACAGAGGGTAGAGAATGGAGGGTGTGTGGGGAGGGTGAGGGGGATAAAGGGGCACAAAATTCTTAATCATAATGTAAGTTGGTCATGGGGATGGTAGTCCATATAGCCAATGATTCTATAACACTTTGCTTTGTTGACAGATGGTAACTGCCCTAGTTGGGGTGAGGATTTAATAATGTGGGTAACTGGTGAACCACTGTATTGTATACTTGAAACTAATATAAGATTATATATCAACTATACTTCAATAAAAAGTATATAATGCTAAGGGAAAAGAAAGCAGTTGGATTGTAGGAAAATTTGTGAATACTTGTAACAAGGGTTAATAATTCTTAATGTACAAAACCTTTTACATATCAGTAAGAAAAATAGAACACAAAAGAAAAGCAAGCTTAGTTTTTGAACAGGCAATTCACAGAAAAGGAAATGAGAAAGGCTAAGAAGCATATTACAAGGTGCTCAATCTTACAAGTAGTCAGAGAATTGCAAAATCAAGCCAATACCATTAGCCCAAGTTGGCAAAAATCAAGACTGATAATTCCAAGCTGCTAAGAGTATGGGCACTCCCACAGCCTATTCATGAATTATAAATTACTATAATCTTTTGGGAAGTAATCTGCTAGTATTTATTAAAAATTGAATGAATGTGCAAAAACAAGCACCAGAAATAAATGCTGGCATATATGTTAAGAAAAGGGAACCCTTATGCACTGTTGGCTGGAGTGGAAATTGGTACAGCCGTTATGGAAAAGAGTATGGAGGTTCCTTAAAAAAAAACAACTATCATATGATTGAACATTTCCATGTCTGGCTATCAAAGAAACTGAAATCGGAATCTCATAGGGATATCTGTACTCCCATGTTCACTACAGCCTAATAGCCAAGACATGGAAGGTACCCTAAGTGTTCAAAGATGGATGAATAAAGAAAGCAGTCCTACCATTTGCAATGACATGGATGGTCCTTGAGGATATTGCATGAGTGAGATAAGACAGAAAAAGACAAATACTGCCTGATCTCACTTAGATGTAGAATCTAAAAAAACTCAGAGTAGAGAAGATCAGATTTGTGACTGTCAGGCCAGGCACATGAGAATTGGGTAAAAAGGTAGTTAAAAGGTACAAACTCCCAGTTACAAGATAAATCAGTACTGAAGATGTCATATACAACACGATGACTAGAGGTAACACTGCTTCGTGGTATATTTAAAGTTTCTGACATGTAAATCCTAAAAGTTGTCATAACAAAGGAAAAAAACAATTTTTGTAATTATGTAAGGTGATGATGTTAACTAAACTTATTATGGTAGTTATTTTGCAATGTATGTATGTTAAGTCATTATGCTATATAGCTTATACAGTGCTATATGTCAATTATATGTCAATAAAACAGAAAAAAGTATAGATACTCTGCTTTTGTTGTGATTCTTTCAATGAATCATTTAAAACTTTAACCAGTTATTAGTTCTACTCATCTACATCGGAATTACATCACTTTTGTTGATTAAGCATTATGCCGTACATAGAAAGATTATCTGCTTTGATCTTTATGACAAAGTCAATAGGCTACTATTTTACCTCTCAGAATTATTACATTAGTTTTTTATGAAGTAACAGTGAAGCTCTTTGGCAACTTGGTCTGTTACACATTTTGATCTTCTAGGTGCATTCTGAGGAGCTTCACATTTATATAAAGCAAAAGAGGTATTGGTGTGCCAATGAGTAAGTTCAGAAACCTGGCATTTCACCAATAAATAAGCATCTCTTTTGTCCTAGAATCAGAGAATTTTAGAAAAAAGGAATTTAGAAATCAGTTCCATACTCAAGTTTCAAGAAAAAGTTTCCTCTAGGAAGTTTGAGTTAAACTATTATCTGGTCCACATAATAAAGAGTTTGAAAGCTTTATGCTCACCTTTTCTTGTTTTTATAAAAACAGATGTCAATGTCCCACACTTGCATTCTTCCTCCAAAACATTTGTTCAATAATTTAACATTTTTATTTGAATGATCTGTTTCAGGTGAATAGAAAGCATATGTGTCACAACACCTCAGTCCTGAAGAATACCAAGTATATGTATATTCCTAATAGCTTTTTAGAAGCTGTGAACTCTTTTCTTTTTGTTATTTTCCATAGTCACATTTTTCACACATTTTCTGAAACATGACAATACAAGGGGAGGCCGACTTGAAAAGGTCAGTGGAGGTCCACACATTTCACATATTGAGAAGTGAACCTGTTAAAATATTAACTGTTTAGTACTCAGGATGTTTTTGTAGCTGAAAACTTAATATTTAAGTTACATCAAAACTGTAATAATTGCTTTTTATTGGGTTATTTAAAAATCAAAGTAATGGAAAAATCTGTAATTGTTAAACATTTTCAGTTTTAACATAAATTACTTAAATATGTCACTAATAATTTGTCATATATATAGCCACAAAACTAGTGGAAAGAAGGGAGAAAAACAAAGAGAAATTAGTCATTATCATTATGTTAATCTCTACCACACCTTTAATCTAACTAAATATATAGCAACAACATAATGTTATGTTTTCAATTCTCAGGCCAGTTAGTGTCTTTTGTATATATTATTTTTCTAAAGCTTGTGGGAAGAACAAAAACATTTGAGGTATGAGAAAGAATAGTAATGGTGGCAACTAGATTCATTTGTATTTCTGTTGAAGAAACAAGAGAAATGTGCACACCAGAATTGATTTTTTCTTTATTTCAATTAAATTCACCAAACAGACATGCATGTGGACATACATACATAGAGGCAATTATTTATTGAAGTGAAGGTATGAGAAGAGGGATATTGGATAAATATGAAGGCTGCTTTCTCAACTTAAGAAACATAAGAGAAGGAAGAAAGATTAAGTTCCAAATTCTTCAAGAAGAAAAGAATAAAGAGAAAACTCAGCAGAAATATCAACAAAAGCTCAGCCAAGAACGATTAAGAAAGGTTCAGTGTCTAAAATATTTCTGTACTTCATTAGATTTAGATTATTGTTTAATGAGTAAACCAATTTCAGATATTTCTTATTCTTGTATCACTCACACTTCTCTATAGAAAACAGTCGTTTAAAAAAAAAACCTGATAAAAATCCATCTTGGTTTAGGCTATCACATGCTGCAGTCAGAAGTGAGCTAAAAAAAACTCAGTGGCTTAATTGGGAAAAATAGTATTCTCTACCACAGATACGTAAGTTATGGCAGTGAAAAAGAGCTTTGCCATAGACTTTAAAATTTACATAATGCCTTTAAATTAAATATACAGTACTGTGCTTTTATGCTTAAACTTCAAGATTCTGAAGATACCTACTCTGAATCACAATAACTTATTTTAGCCCATCCTCCCTTTAAATAGAAAGAGAGTCATACCATACATAAAAATTAACTTGAAATGGATTAGAGACTTGAATGTAAGAACTGAACCATGACTCCAAGAAGAAAACCTAGGCAGTAAGTTCCTGGACATAGCCTTGACAATTATTTTTTTGATCTGACTCCAAAAGCAAAAGTAAACAAGTGGGATGACATCAAACTACAAAGCTCCCACATGGCAAAGGACACCATCAACAAATGAAAAGGCAAGCTATGGAATGGGAGAATGTATTTGTAAATCATATACCAAATGAGGGGGTATTATCTAAAATATATAAAGAACTCATATGACAAAAATAACAAAAAATTCAATTTAAAAATAAGCAGAAGATCTTAATAGACATTTTTCCAAATATATTCAAATGGTCAACAGGTACATGAAATGTCACTAATCATAAGGGAAATGCAAATCAAAACTATGAGATACCACCTCACATTAGAGTGGCTATTTTAAAAACACAAAAAGTTAATAAATGTTGCAAGGATATGGAACAAAGGGAACACTAGTGCTCTACTAGTGGGAATAAAAATGGTGAACCACTATGGAAAACAGTATAGAGGTCCCATACAAAAATAAAAATAAAACTATTCTATAAATAAGCAATAGCATTTCTGGGTATTTATCTGGAGAAAATGAAATCACAATTTGCAAGAGATATCTGCACTCCCAGGTTCATGGCAGCATTATTTACAATAGACAAGATAAAAGAAGAAACCTTAAGTGTTCATCGATGAATGGAAGTATAAAGATGTGGCATATATATGAATATTTGGCCATGAAAAGGAATGGTATCTTGCTATTTGCAACAACATGGATGGACCCTGAGGGCCTTACAATAAATAAGTCAGGAAAGACAAATATCCTATGATCTCATTTATATATGGAATCTAAAAATAGAAACAGCAAATCAACCTGATAGATGCAGGGAAAAGATTGGGGGTGAGCAGAATGGGTGCAGGCATCAAAAACTACACACTTCCTGTGTAAAATATGTAAGTCATTTCAATATGATTTATACCATGGGGACTAAAGTTAATAATACTGTAATGCATATTTGAAAGTAGCTAAGAGGATGAATCTTAAGAGTTTTTATCACAAGAAAAAAATGTAACTATATACAGTGATAGACATTAACTACACTTATTTTGATGGACTATTTTTCCATGTATATAAATACTGAAACATTAAGTTGTATACTTGAAACTAATAATGCTATATGTCATTTGTTTATCTTTCCTTTTTTATTTTTTATTTTGCTATCATTAATGTACGATTACATGAACATTATGATTACTAGATTCCCCCTATTTTCATGTCCCCACCACACACCCCATTACAATCACTGTCCATTAGAGTAGTAAGATGCTATAGAACCACTACTTGTCTTGTGTTATACTGCCTTCTCTGTGTCTCCCCTCCCGCCCCCACACTATGTGTGCTAATCGTAATCCCCTTTTTCCCCCTTATCCCTCCCTTCCCACCCATCTTCCCCAGTCCCCTTTCCCTTTGGTAACTATTAGTCCGTTCTTGGGTTCTGTGAGTCGGCTGTTGTTTTGGTCCTTCAGTTTTTTCTTTGTTCTTATACTCCACAGATGAGTGAAATCATTTGATACTTGTCTTTCTCTGCTTGGCTTATTCCACTGAACATAATACCCTCTAGCTCCATCCATGTTGTTGCAAATGGAAGAATTTGTTTTCTTCTTATGGCTGAATAATATTCCATTGTGTATATGTACCACATCTTCTTTATCCATTCACCTACTGATGGAAACTTAGGTTATTTCCATTTCTTGGCTATTGTCAATAGTGCTGCAATAAACATAGCGGTGCATATGTCTTTTTCAAACTGGGCTGCTGCATTGTTAGGGTAAATTCCTAGGAGTGGAATTCCTGGGTCAAATGGTATTTCCATTTTGAGTTTTTGAGGAACCTCCATAATGCTTTCCACAATGGTTGAACTAATTTGCATTCCCACCAGCAGTGTAGGAGGGTTCTCCTTTCTCCACATCCTTCGCCAACATTTGTTGTTGTTTGTCTTTTGGATGTTGGCGATCCAAACTGGTGTGAGGTGATATCTCACTATGGTTTTAATTTGCATTTCTCTGATGTTTAGGGATGTGGAGCATCTTTTAATGTGTCTGTTGGCCATCTGAATTTTTTCTTTGGTGGATTGTCTGTTCAGCTCCTCTTCCAATTTTTTAATTGGCTTATTTGCTTTTTGTTTGTTGAGGTTCATGAGCTCTTTATATAATTTGGATGTCAACCCCTTATTGGATATGTCATTTACGAGTATATTCTCCCATAATGTAGGATGTCTTTTTGTTCTAATGATGGTGTCCTTTGCTGTACAGAAGCTTTTTATATTTTTTTATATTTTACATTTAAAAATTTTTTATTAAGGTATTACTGATACACACTCTTATGTATGTTTCACATGGAAAAGCAATGTGGTTACTACTTTTACCCATATTATAAAGTCCACACCCATACTCCAATGCAGTCACTGTCCATCAGTGTAGTAAGATGCCATAGATTCAATGTTTGCCTTCTCTGTGCTACACTGTTTTCTCTGTGATGCCCCACACCATGTGTACTAAACATAATATCCTTTAATCCTCTTCTCCTTCTCTCCCCACCTGCCCTCCCACATTCCTCCCCTTTGGTAACCACTAGTCCCTTCTTGGAGTCTGTGAGTCTGTTGCTATTTTCTTCCTTTAATTTTGCTGCATGATTATACTCCACAAATGAGGGAAATCATTTGGCACTTGTCTTTCTCCACCTGGCTAATTTCACTGAGCATAATATCCTCCGGCTCTACCCATGTTGTTGCAAATGGTAGGATTTGTTCCTTTCCTATGGCTGAATAGTATTCCATGTGTATATGTACCACCTTTTCTTTAACCATTCATCTACTGATGGACACTTAGGTTGCTTCCATATCTTGGCTATTGTAAATAGTGCTGCGATAAACATACAGGTGTATATGTATTTTTGAATCTGAGAGGTTGTATTCTTTGGGTAAATTCCAAGGGTGAGATTCCTGGGTCAAATGGTATTTCTATTTTTAGTTTTTGGAGGAGCCTCCATATTGCTTTCCACAATGGTTGCACTAGCTTACATTCCCACCAGCAGTGTGGGAGGGTTCCCCTTTCTCTGCATCCTCACAAGCAATTGCTGTTCTTAGTCTTTTGGATGGTGGCCATCCTTACTGGTGTGAGGTGATATCTCATTGTGGTTTTAATTTGCATTTCCCTGATGATTAGTGATGTGGACCATCTTTTCATGTGTCTGTTGGCCATATGAATTTCTTCTTTGCAGAATTGTCTCTTCATATCCTCTGGCCATTTTTTAATGAGGTTATTTGTTTTTTGGGTGTTGAGGTGTGTGAGTTCTTTATATATTTTGGATGTTAACCCTTTGTTGTATATGCCATTTACAAATATATTCTCCCATATTGTAGGATGCCTTTTTTGTTCTGTTGACGGTGTCCTTTGCCATATAGAAGCATTTTAGTTTGGTGTAGTTCCGTGTGTTCATTTTTGCTTTTCTTTCCCTGGCCCAAGGAGATGCGTTCAGGAAGAAGTTGCTCATGCTTATATTCAGGAGATTTTTATCTATATTGTCTTCTAAGAGTTTTATGGGTTCCTGATTTACACTCAGGTCTTTGATGCATTTTGAGTTTACTTTTGTGTATTGGGTTAAACAATAATCCAGTTTCATTCTCTTGCATGTAGCTGTCCAGTTTTGCCAACATCAGTTGTTGAAGAGGCTGTTATTTCCCCATTGTATGTCCATGGCTCCTTTATCATATGTCAATTAACTGTATATAGTTGGGTTTATATCAGGGTCCTCTAGTCTGTTCCATTTGTCTATAGTCTGTTCTTGTGCCAGTATCAAATTGTCTTGATTACTGTGGCTTTGGAATAGAGCTTGAAGTTGGGGAGCAAAATCCCCCCCCACCCCAGTCTTATTCTTCCTTCTCAGGATTGCTTTGGCTATTTGGAGTCTTTTGCGCGTCCATATGAATTTTAGAATGATTTGCTCTAGTTCATTGAAGAATGTTGTTGGTATTTTGATAAGGATTGCATTGAATCTGTAGATTGCTTTAGGCAGGATGGCCATTTGACAATATTAATTCTTCCTATCCATGAGCACAGGGTGTGTTTCCATTTATTGGTATCTTCTTTAATTGGTCTCATGAGTGTCTTGTCGTTTTCAGAGTATAGGTCTTTCATTTCATTGGTTAGGTTTATTCCTAGGTATTTTATTCTTTTTGATGCAATTGTGAATGGAATTGTTTTACTGATTTCTCTTTCTTCTAGTTCATTGTTAGTATATAGGAATGCCACTGATTTCTGTGTATTAATTTTGTATCCTGCAACTTTGCTGAATTCACATATTAGATCTTGTAGTTTTGGAGTGGATGCTTTAGGGCTTTTTTATGTACAATTTTATGTCATCTGCCAACAGGGACAGTCTAACTTCTTCCTTGCCAATCTGGATGCCTTTTATTTCTATGTGTTGTCTGTTTGGCGTGGCTAGGACCTGCAGTACTATGTTGAATAGAAGTAGGGAGAGTGGGTGTCCTTGTCTTGTTCCCGATCTTAAATGAAAAGCTTTCAGCTTCTTGCTGTTAAGTATAATGTTAGCTGTGGGTTTGTCATATATGGCCTTTATGATGTTGAGGTCCTTGCCCTCTATATCCACTTTGTTGAGAGTTTTTATCGTGAAATGAATGTTGAATTTTGTCAAATGCTTTTCAGCATCTATGGAGACGATCATGTGGTTTTTGTCTTTCTTTTTGTTGATGTGGTTAATGATGTTGATGGATTTTCGAATGTTGTACCATTCTTGCATCCCTGGAATAAATCCTACTTGATCATGATGGGTGATCTTTTTGATGTAATTTTGAATTCGTTTTGCTAATATTTTGTTGAGTATTTTTGCATATATGTTCATCAGGGATATTGGTTTGTAATTTAATTTTTTGTGGGGTCTTTGTCTGGTTTTGGTATTAGAGTGATGCTGGCCTCATAGAATTTGTTTGGAAGTATACCCTCTTCTACTCTTTGGAAAACTTTAAGGAGGATGGGTAGTATGTCTTCACTGTTTTATAAAATTCAGCAGTGAAACCATGTGTTCCAGGGGTTTTGTTCTTAGGTAATTTTTTGCTTACCAATTCAGTTTCAATGCTGGTAATTGTTCTGTTCAGATTTTCTGTTTCTTCCTGGGTCAGCCTTGTAAGGCTGTGTTTTTCTAGAAAGCTGTCTATTTCTTCTAGGTTATCCAGTTTGTTAGCATATAATGTTTCATAGTATTCCCTGATAATTCTTTGTATTTCTGTGGTGTCCATCGTGATTTTTCCTTTCTCATTTCTGATTCTGTTTATGTGTGTAGACTTTCTTTTTTTCTTGATACATCTGTCTAAGGGTTTATCTATTTTGTTTATTTTCCCGAAGAACCAGCTCTTGCTTTGATTCTTTCTATTATTTTATTCTTCTCGATCATATTTATTTCTGCTCTAATCTTTAGTATGTCCCTCCTTCTACTGACTTTGGGCCTCATTTGTTCTTCCTTTTCTAGATTTGTTAATCATGGGTTTCGACTGTTCATATGGGATTGCTCTTCTTTCCTGAGGTAGGCCTGTATTGCAATAAACTTTCCTGTTTGCACGGCCTTTGCTTCATCCCACAGATTCTGTGGTGTTGAATTATTGTTGTCATTTGTCTCCATATATTGCTTGATCTCTGTTTTTATTTGGTCGTTGATCCAATGGTTATTTAGGAGTATGTTGTGAAGCCTCCGTGTGTTTGTGGGATTTTTCATTTTCTTTGTATAATTTATTTCTAGTTTCATACCTTGGTGGTCTGAGGAACTGGTTGGTAGAATTTCAATCTTTCTGAATTTACCAAGGCTCTTTTTTTGGCCTAGGATATGATCTATTCTTGAAAATGTTCCATGTGCACTTGAGAACAATGTGTAATCTTCTGCTTTTAGGTGTAGAGTTCTGTAGATACCTGTTAGGTCCATCTGTTCTAATATGTTGTTCAGTGCCTCCGTCTCCTTATTTTCTGTCTGGTTAATCTGTCCTTCACAGTGATTGAAGTGTTGAAGTCTCCTAGATTGAATGCATTGCATTCTATTTCCCCTTTCAATTCCATTAGTATTTGTTTCACATATGTAGGTGCTCCTGTATGGGATGTATCAATATTTATAATGTTTATATCTTCTTGTTGGATTGTCCCCTTTATCATTATGTAATGTCCTTCTTTGTCTCTTGTGCATTTTTTGTTTTGAAGTCTATTTTGTCTGATACAAGTACTGCAACTACTGCTTTTTTCTCCCTATAAGTTGCATGAAATATCTTTTCCATCCCTTCACTTTTAGTTTGTATATATCTCTGGGTTTAAAGTGAGTCTCTTGTAGGCAGCATATAGATGGGTCTTGTTTTTTTATCCTTTCAGTGACTCTGTCTTTTGATTGATGCATTCAGACCATTTACATTTAGCGTGATTATTGATAGGTATGTACTTATTGCCATTTCATGTTTTAGATTTGTGTTTACCAAAGGTTCAAGGTTAACTTATTTACTATCTAAGAGTCTAACTTAACCCACTTAATACGCTATTACAAATATAGTCTAAAGGTTCTTTTTTTTCCCTTTTTCTTCCTCCTCCATTCTTTATATATTAGGTATCATATTCTGTACTCTTTGTCTATCCCTTGATTGACTTTGGGGATAGTTGATTTAATTTTGCATTTGCTTAGTAATTAACTGTTCTACTTTCTTTACTGTGGTTTTATTACCTCTGTTGACAGCTACTAAACCTTAGGAACACTTCCATCTATAGCAGTCCCTCCAAAATACACTGGAGAGATGATCTGTGGGAGGTAAATTCTCTGAGCTTTTGCTTATCTGGAAATTGTTTAATCCCTCCTTCAAATTTAAATGATAATCTTGCTAGATAAAGTAATCTTGGTTCAAGGCCCTTCTGCTTCATTGCATTAAATACATCATGCCACTCCTTTCTGGCCAGTAAGGTTTCTGCTGAGAAGTCTGATGATAGCCTGATGGGCTTTCCTTTTTATGTGATCTTATTTCTCTCTCTGGCTGCTTTTAATAGTCTGTCCTTCTCCTTGATCTTTGCCATTTTAATTACTATATGTCTTGGTGTTGTCTTCCTTGGGTACCTTGTGTTGGGAGATCTGTTCATCCACACGGCCTGAGAGACTATCTCCTTCCGCAGATTGGGGATATTTTCCACAATTACCTCCTCAAAGACACTTTCTATCCCTTCTTCTCTCTCTTCTTCTTCTGGTATCCCTATAATGTGAATATTGTTCCATTTGGTTTGGTCACACACTTCTCTCATTCTTAGAGATCCTTTATTCTCTCTGTGCCTCAGCTTCTTTGTATTCCTCTTCTCTAATTTCTATTTATCATCTCCTGTACCATATATAATCTGCTTTTCAAACTTTCCATTGTATGTTTTATTTTTGATACTGTGTTCCATAATGATTGGATCTTCTACCAGAATTCCTCCCTGAGTTCTTGAATATTTTTCTGTACCTTCATCAGCATGTTAATGACTTTTATTTTGAAAACCCTTTCAGGCAGATTCATGAGATTGATTTCATTTGAATCTTTCTTAGGGGTTGTATTCATATTCATAATGTTACTTTGAACCAGGTTCCTTAGGCATTTTATATTTGTATATGGCACCATCTAGTGTCCAGAAGCTCTACTTTCTGGAGCTGCTCAGCCCCTGAAGCAATTTCGGGGGTCATAGGTTAGTGGTATTGGTGCCTGGAGGGAGGAAAGAGTTGTTTCCTGCTTCCCAGCTACTGTGCCTGTCTCCACTGCCAGAACCAGTGGGCCGAGCACACAGGTATTAGCCTCTGTGCTTTGCGTTTGTTGTTGCTGTAGACAAGGCTTCCCTCTGGCTGGCCTAATGCCAGGGTAGGGTTTTCTGGCTTGTGAGCAAGGTGGGGCTGGCTGGGAGAAAGGCTCAGTAGGCTGCTTATCATGGAGGCGGTCCTTGGAGCTGTGTAGCCAGCCAGGGAGCTGGAGCTCCTTAAGATCGTGAATGTTCCCAACCTCCTGGGCAGAGTGCACCTAGACAATTTTGTGTACCTGCCCTTTCTCCTGAGCAATAAGCTCTATGCAATCCTTGCCCCTTTAGCACCCCTCTTGCTGTTAGAAAGTCTCTCAGACTGCCCGCCTTTCTTTTGTCCCAGAGCAGCCGGATTTGGATCCCTACTTTCCACAAGGGGCTGGAATCTCAGTCTCTCCAGTTATTCTGCCTGTCTTAGCTTTCTAACCCCCTAATCATGAGAGTACCATGAAAATAACATGAAATGTAGGTTTGTACTCCCAAGATCAGAAATCAGGTGTTAGGTATTCAGCAGTCCCAGGCCTCCACTCCCTCCCTGATCTGTTTCTCTTCCTCCCCCCAGAGTTGGGGTGGGGGAAGGGCTTGGGTCCTACCTGGCCATGGCTTTGGTATGTTACCCTGTTCTGTGAGGTTTATTCTTTTCTCCATGTGTATGTTTGGCACAGTCCCCTTTCTTCTTGCTCTTTCAGGATTAGTTCTATTAATTATATTTTATGTTATATGTTGTTTTAGGAGGAAGCCTCTGTCTCACCTCTTATGCAGCCATCTTTTCTATATTTCCTTTATACCCCAACAAAAAAAATACATAAATGAGACATGAATATGTAAATATTTTTTTGCTACCATAAAGTGTGTCCAAAATAAATTTATCAACATTTATTATTAAGATATTTAACACACAGGAAATAATAAAATTAAGTCCATATCTCGATTCATAGCTTATGTGGATAAGAGGAAATAGTGGGGCAACATACACTGGATATAAAAATCTTTATCCTGAATGTGCATTTTATGTGCTTTCACAACCCAATGGTAAATAACTTATATCCTGCCAAAACAGCATCCCCAAAGTCCCTAATTCTCTGAGTTTGATGAGAGATGTATTGCATATTGTGACTGAGGGGAGAAATGGATAGGTTAGTTTGCAGGGTAACCTGCTGTTTCTTCCAATGTATAAACTCCACTGTGTTTGAAATGTTTTATGAACACATAGATTAAGATCCCTTTTCTTAACTCTGAGGAAATTAATACATTAGATTATAAAGTCTGTTTCCCCCCAAAAAGAAAGAGGAACTGAGAAAATTGCAGTAATATATGTGTCATTACTTAGCAAGCTATTGACACAATTTACATTACAAGATGATCTTCTCCCATTTCTTCAGTGTTGTCATTGTAGGAAAATAGTGACAGAGAGACATGAATAATTACTTAAATATATTTCTAAATATATAGGTGTTTTCTTAAGATCTGACCAATTGCCTGCTTGAATAATTTTATTACCTGCACCTATTCTGCTGGGAATTTTCATTGTGTGCAATATTCTTGACCATTCCAAGTAGTTCTACCATATCAACTGTAGGCTGTCAAATTACTGTATGAGTTTGAAATCAAAGTCATTTTCTGTTTGGGTACAGATATACACAGTATATTTGGATCCCATGAAATAATTCTGAAGGCATTCCATACATTCAGGTTTATAGTTTCATACTAAAAAAAACTTTTTTCTTTGTTCTTAGAGCTGCCTTCTAACCAATGATGTGCAATACTGGATATATTATATTATGTTACACTTCAACCCAAGTAATCTTTCACATCCTTAAAGTTTTTCAAAACTCACTGGAGTTTATACATTGGAAGAAACAGCAAATTACCCTGTAAACTAAAGTAACCTATCTAGTTCTCCCCTCACTCACCATACACAATGTACCAATACATCTCCTGATAAATCCTTATGATTATTGTCTGTCCATTCAAAGCACTAAAACATAATCAGAATGAAGAAGAGTGTTTGAATCATGAAAAATCATTAGAAAGAGAAATTTAAAAAATAATCATTTGTCTCAATGAACCAGTCAATATTAAATATTCTATTAATTTTACTGTCTTAAAAATACAAAAAAAAAAAACAAGAAGAAAGTTAAAATCACCCCAAAACACCACCCAGAGAAAATTATTGCTTGGTTTAGTTGGTGCCAGCCCTTGTGGAAACCTTAATTCCTAAAATTTATATATAAATGTTATTGACCCACAGATATATATTCATGGATGTCTTTCACATTAATAAGATCTTTGGCTCTAGCATCATTTCTGTCTACTGTCTCCTTGTTTGACCTTGAGGCTTTGTGCAAGAAGGAAGTGAGGGCTAACAGAGAATGGTAAAATGCTTCACTAGGTGTTGAAACTATGATCAAACACACATTCCAAAGCCCTTATAGAAAGAATGTGAGATATTTTAGTCCCTGAATTACTTGATTGCTAATAGAATTAAATAGAGACTCTAGGGCTCAAAAATGACAAAAACACAGTCTTTGCAAAATTAGTTAATTAGGGAAGCTACTAAACAAACAAATTGCAACCATTACAACAAGCTATCACAGCAAACTCTGAAGAGGGGGAGAATATGACTACAAGAGTTTCCATATTCTCATGTTCAAAAAATATAATTTTCTACAGAACCCTGAGGTATTTATAGAAAGCATGGTCTATATTAGAGGAAATAAAGCAAAAAAATGAAATTCTTGAGATAGCTGAAACATTAGGCTTGGTAGAAAAACTTTAAAATACCTCCTTTAAATATCTTCAAAGAATTAATGGAAACCATGTCTAGGGAGCTAAATAAAAAAACAAGAGAATGATAGCTTACCAAGTAGGAAATATCAATAAGGAGATAGACATTATAAAAAGGAAAAAATATAGAGTTGAGAACTACAATAACAAATGAAAAATTTACTAGAGGTCTTTAACAGCATATATAAGCAGGCAGAAGAAAGATTTCGTGAACTTCAAGATGAATTAGTTCAGACTATCTGATCTGAGAAATAGAAGAAAAACATGAATGAAGACAAATGAACACACTCAGTCTCGCAGACCTGTGGGGCGCCATCAGGCATATCATCATTATCATAATTTAAGATTCAGCCATAAATAGAGAGAAGAAAGAAAAGAAAAATTACTGGCAGAAATAAAGGCTCAAAGCATCCCAAACTTGATGAGAAACATTAATCTACACATTTAATAAGCTCAATGAACTCCAAGTAGAATAAATTCAGACATCAACAGTGAGATACATCATAAACTGTCAAAAAAGAAAGTATCTTGAGAGCTATAAGACAGAAGCAACTCTTCAAGAACAAGAGATCTCAATAAGATTAGTAGCTGAGTTTCAAAACCACAGTCTAGAGGCAGTGTGATAATATAATCCATTTTAAAATTAAAAGAGCTGTCAACCTATAACTCTATATCCAATAAAATAATCTTTCAAAAAATGATCAAGAAATTAAGACATCTCAAACAAAAACAGAGAAACAGAGGCAATTACTTGCTAACAAACCTGTTGGATGCGGTAAAAGTTGTCATTCAGGCTGAAATGAAGACACAAGACAGTAACCTGAGTACACATAAAAAAATAAGGAATACCCTTATAAATAACTACATAGGTAAAAATAATGTGGTTTTTAACTACACTTTTTTTCTTGTCTCATTTAAATGAACTGCATAAATCAATAATTGTAATTATGTGTTTCTGAGCAAACAATGTAGTATAAAAATGTAGTGAAAATAACAGCATAAGGAAGAATGAATATATATAAATGAATATATATAGGAACAAAGCATTTATATAATTGAAAATAAGCTGGTCTTAATTTGTTATACTTTGTTATAAATAAAGATGTTAATTTTAATTCTCAGAATAACTACTAAGATAATAACTAAATATATATAATACAATGATGAAAAGGAAATTAAAATGTAGACAAGAGAATACATGTTTAATACAAAAAAGGAAGTTGTGGATGACTTGAAAAACAAAAAAGATGTAAGACAAAGAAAAAGAATCAGACTGGTAGAAATAAGTCCTTCCTTATAAGTAATCACATTACATGTAAAAGGACCTACCTCTTCAATTAAAAGGCCAAAAATTATTGAATGAATTATAAACAAAAAGATGATCCAAGTATGTGCTGCCTACAAGAGACTTGAAATTCAAGAATATATATAGATCGAATGTAAAGGGCAAAAGATATTCTAAGCAAACAATAACTACCACACAACTGGAATGACTATACTAACAGACAAAATAAACATTAAGACAAAAATATTACTACAGACAAAATAGTATCTTACAAATTATAAAAGTGTCAATACATTAAGAAGATACAATTATCTACATATATGCAGTTGAAAACAAGGTCTTAAAACACGAAGCTAAAGCTGACCATTTAAGTTAGGAATAGTTCAACATGAAAAGTTAGAACCTTCAATACCCCACTTTAAATAATGAATGCCACTAAATAGAGGATCATCAAGGAAATAAAGACTGGACAATATTAGAAACCAAAAGAACTTAAGAGAAATCTACAGAAAACCACACATTTCAACATTAGAATACACATTCTTGTCAAGTGCACATAGAACATACTAAAAGACAGGCCATATATTAGTCTATAAAGCAGTATGAAAAAATTTTAAAACACTGAAATCATACAAAGTATGTTCTGTGACTATGTTGGAATGAAGTTAGAAATCAACTGCAGAAGGAAATTTAGAATTTAACAAATATATGGGAATTAACATACTCCTAAATAACTAATAGATCAAAGTAGAATCCATGAAGGGAATTATAAAGAAAAATATAAAAACAGCATATGAAAATTTATGGTATGCAAAGAAAATACTTCTCAGAGGGAAATTTATAGCTGTAAATAACTACGTTAAAAATTTGAAAAGAATCTCAAAACAATTAACAAAACCTTCCCCTTAAAGAAACTGGTGAAAAAAATAAACACAAAAAAGAGTGGAAAATGAAACAATAGTAAAATAACAGAGAAAAACAAATGAAATCAAAAGTTAGTTCTTTTAGTTAGTGAGCAATGATACTGACAAACCTTTAACTAGACAGACTAAGAAAAAATAAGCAAAGGATCAAATTACTACATTTAGGAATACATGTGGGGCATTGCTGCTGACCTTACAGAAATAGATAAGAGAATATGAATAATTTGTAAGCTAGCAAATTAAAAAACCTAGGTGAAATGGACAAATTCCTAGAGACCCACAAACCATTCAAACTGATTCAAATAATAATAGATAATATGAATATATCTATAAAAAGAGATTGAATCAGTAATAAAAAAACGCCTCCCAACAAAGAAAACTCCATAACCAGATAGTGTTACTGATAAATTCTAACAATCATTTAAAGAAGAATTAACATCCATCCTTCTCAGTCAACACAGAAAAGATGCTCAACATCATCAGACATGAGGCAAATGCAAATGTAATCTTTAATCAGACACTATTTCACACTGACTAGGATGACTATAAAAAATAATGATAAAAACAATTGGTGAGTGAAAAAATTATAATCCTCATAGACTGCTTTTAGGAATATAAAATGGTACAGCAGTGTAGTAAGATATTTGGTATTTCCTCAAAACTTAAAGGAAGAATTAACATAAGATCCAGCAATTCCACTTCTAGGTATTTATATAAGAGAATTAAAACATATATCCACTCAAATATTTGTATATTGATTGTGTTCATAATAGTATTATTCATAATAGCCAAAAGGTGGAAATAACCCAAATGTTCACCATATGTTGGAATATTATTCTACCATAAAAAGAAATGAAATATTGATACATGCTGTATCATGGATGAATCTCAAAAACATTTGGTTAAGTGAAATAAGCTAGACAGAAAAGGCTACATGTTGCATGAGTCCATTATCTGAAATGCCCAGATTAGGCAAATTCAGAGAGACAGAAATAAGATTATCGGTTGTTCAGGGGATGGGGAGAGGTGTGTTTTCTTTTGGGGTCCTAATTCCAATGTATTGGTGGGGTTTCCTCCCCACACCATCAACAAGCAATTCTCATTCAATCAATTCTGAAACCATCTACCCAGAGAAAGCATTAGATTTCACAAGTTAAGGGCTCAGCCCTAAAGACTACTTTCCACTTCAGATGCCAGTAGCAAGCCCACATTGTTATTTGTGCTCCTCACCAACTGATTATAATCAGAGCTTCCCATGACCCCTCCTTCGTTAGATTAATTTGATACAGTGGCTGACAGAACTCAGAGAAACAGTCTACTTACTGGGACAGCCAGATGGCATATATGCATGGGGCAAGGGCACAGGGCTTCTGTGTCCCCTCGCAGCACACCACTCTTGCCAAATCTGTATGTGTTCAGTTCTCTGAACCCCTGTCCTTTCAGGTTTTAAAGGAGGCTTCATTACATATGCATGATTGATTAAATCCTTGACTTTTGGTGATTGACTCAACCCTTCTCCCTTCTCCCTTCCCCCAGAATTTTAAGTCATTAGACCTAAAAGGCCCAACCTTTATTCACAAGGTTGGCTCACTGGCAATAAGCCCTCATCCTTAGCTGTTTTCCAAAAGTCATTTCATTAACACAGTGAAGTTATTTTTATTGCTCTCATCACTTAGGAAATCTCATTGATTTTAGGAATTCTGTGCAAGAAATGTGGATGAAGACTAAATACATATTTATTATTATAAATCATAATATCACAGGGATCATTAAAATGTTTAGGAAATAATGATGATAACCACACATTATGAACATACAAGAAAATGCACTGAATTGCATAATTTTATGTGGTTAAGATGGTGAATTTCATGTTTTATTAATTAAATTCAATAAAAATCATTAAAAAAACAAATGCACTTAAGTACTGGAGAATACAATTACAACAACTAAATATATAGGCTCAACAGCAGAATGGAAAGGACAAAGGAATCTGAACATGCAGCTAGAACAACGCAATTATAAAATCTGAACAAGACAGGGTAAATAGAGTACAAATGACCAGAACTTCAGGGACTTGGGTGGCTGCAAAAAAAAAAAAAAAAAAAAAATCTATCAATCATATCATCTGAGTTCCAGAAGAATAGGATGAAAAAATATTTGAAGAAATAACTGATTTTCCCTAATTTGACAAAAGACATAAATGATAAAATGAACAAACTTCAAACACGATAAACCCAAGAAATCAATGCCAAGACATATCATAGTCAGTCTTGTAAAACTGAAGACAAAGAAGATCTCTTGAAAGCAGCCAGAGAGAAACAACTGTCAATTGAAATAAAACAAAATCTGGCCTGATTTCTCACCAAGAATTATAGATGCCAGAGGAAGTAAAACAGCAGTTTAATAAGGGCTGAAAGAAAATAATTATCAACTGAGAATCCTATACTTAGCAAAAATACCCTTTGGCAATGAGTAAAAAATCAAGATATTCTTAAATAAAAGAATACCAAGGTTTTATTTTTTTCTTTTCTTTTCCTTAGGCCAGCAGACTTACCCTGAGAACATCTAAAAGAAGTCCACTGAACAATGAAAATAAACAAGAAGGAACTTTGTGTGTGCACTGAACAACAGACCTGCAAAATATATGAAGCAAAACCAGAGAAAACTGAGAGGAGAAATAGATGAATCCATTATCCTTGAGGACTTCAACACTCCTCTCTCAATACTTTATACAACTATAGAGAAAAACAGGAAGGACATAGATGAAATAAGCACCATCAACCAACATGCTAAAATCAACATTTAAAGAATATTTCCCCCAACAATAGTAGAGTGCACATAATTTTTATCAGTCCATGGAACATATCCAAGATAGAACATATCTTAATCACAAGAACAAAACCCTTAACTAATTTTCAAAAATTGCAATTATACAAATTCTGTTTTCTGACCACAGTGAAATCAAATTAAGAAATCGGACAACAGGAGAATCTTCAAACATATGGAAAAGAAACAATGTACTTTTAAATAACCAGTGGGTAAAAGTTGAAGTTTTAAAGGAAGTAACAAAAATGTATAGAAATGAATGAAAAACACAAAATATAAAAGGACACAACTATATCATTTCTGAGAGGAAAAGTTATACCACTAAAGATTTACATGAAAAAAGCATGAAAGATTTTTAATTAACCTAATTTTCTACCTCAAGAGACTAGAAAAAAGAAGAGCAAAGTAAACCCAATGCAGACATGAGGAAGGCCATAATGAACAGCAGAAATCAGTAAAATGAAACCAGGAAAACAATACAGAAAAGTAGTGAATTGAAAGATTGTTTCTTCAACAAAAGAAATAAAACTGATAAATTTCCAGAACAACTGACGTGTATAGGAAGAGAGGAGAAATCAATCTCATACTTAGGAATGGAACAGGGGATATTTTAACATATCCTACAGCCATTTCAATTCCTTGAAAAACTACAAATTGCCCAAAATTAATCAAAATGAAAGATAATCTGAATAGACTCCATTACCTTTAAATAAATTAAATTTGTAATTAAAAATTTTCCAAATAGAAATATCTAGTTCCACATGCTTTTACTAGAGAATTGACATAAGCATTTAAAGAAGAATAAACAAATTTTACAAAATATTTACCAGAAAGGATAACAAGGGAACTGCTTATTTGATAATATTGCCCTGATTCTATAATCAGACAAAAAGAGCACAAAAAGGTAAACTACAAACCAGTTATCTCCCAGGAACTTAGATGCAAAAATCCTCAAGACAGTATTAGCAAACCAAATCCAGCAATGTATAAAGAGAATTAAACATCATGAATAGGAGGAGTTTCTTCCAACTATGTGATGCTGGTTCAATATTCAAAAATTGATCATATGATCCAACATATCAACAGGATCAAGGAGAACTATCAGTTGATCATAATCAACTGATAGAGAAAGATCACTTGACAAAATTGAATACTCACACACTCAGCAAATTGAGAATATAGAATTATCCCAAGTTAATAGAAATATTACAAATGCTTACAGTTAACATACTCGATGGTGAAATCCTGAACACCTCCCTACTAAGACTGGAATAAGACTAGGTTAACAATACATTCAGCATAATACTGAAAGTTCTAGCCAGTGAACTAACTGAAAAAAAAAAAAAGAAAAACTGTATTTACTGGAAAGGAATAAATAAAACTGTCCCTGTGTGCAGATGATATAATTGTCTACAAAGAAAATCACAAGGATATACAAAGAAAAAAAAAACTTTTGTAGCACGAATAAGTGAGTACAGCAAGGTTGCAGGATAATATATCAAAACACATGTATCAATTGCATTTCTAGAGACTAATAACAGACACATGGAAACCAAATTAAACACATAAAAACATATACAATTCCTCTGAAGAAAATTATATAGGTATAAATTTCAGAAAACATACAGTATCTGTATTGCAAAAATTCCAAATTATGGATTAAAGAAATCAACAAAGCACCAAATAAATGGAGAAAGACAGTGAATTCATGGATTGGAAGATTCAATGGAGTAATGACCTTAATTATCACCAAACTGATCTATAAGTTTAATGCCATTTCTATTGAAATCTCAGGAATATTCTTTTGGACCTAAACAAACTTCTTTTAAAACTTGTGTGGAAGGCACAATCCCTAGAACTGTTCAAATAATTTTGAAAAAAGAAGAATATAATGGGAGAAATTTCTCTACATAATATTAAGGCTTATTAAATAGGTACAGTAATCAACACAATGTGGTGTTGTTGGATGAACAGATATAAAGAACAAAGGAACAAAGACAGAGAATCCCCAAAATTGACTAACATTAACTGTGTTCAACTGATTTTGTTACAAGAATGCAAACGTAATTCAATTAAAGGATGGATCATCTTTTCAACAAATGATGATGAAACAACTGGATATCCAAATTAATCTCAACCTAAGCTTCATACCTTAAATAAAATGTAACTCACAATTTAAACAATATGTAGAACTTTCAAACATTTAGAAAAAACTGAAGAAAAATCTTTGGGACCTAGAGCTATATGTAAGTTCTTAGGCTTAAAACTAAAAGCACAATGCATAAAAGAAAAAGTTGACAAGTTGAACCACACTGAAATTAAAAATTTTGCCTGTCAAAGACCTATAAAAAAATATGTTCAACACCATTTGCCATGCACAAAATGAGGTATCACTCCTATCCAAATGACTAAAATAAAGATAAGTTGGGATAACATGAAATGATGATGAAGATGTGGAGAAATGGATCATTCCCACATTACTTCAAGGAATGTTAAATGGTCCAGTCATTCTAAAGTACAGGTTGCAGTTTCTTTAAAAATCTAAAGATGCACACTTCCCATAGGATCCAGCAATTGCACTGTTGGGCATTTTTTTCTAATAAATGAAAGTTTGTGTTCACACAAAATCTATACATAAATGTTTATAGCAGTTTCTTTTGTATTAGTCTCAAAACAGAACTGGAATAGATCCAATCCAAAATTCTCAAGTGTAAAAAGCCAGTCTTCAAAGGTTACATATGTTATACTATTTTACTTATATAGATGAAACTGTTCTATATCTTGATTCACAGAAACTGTTCTATATCTTGATTCACAGAAACTGTTCTATATCTTGATTCACATGGCGGCCACATGAATGGAAACATGATAAAATAACATAGAAGCAAGCACATACATAAATGCACAAAATAATGCATGAAAACCCAGTAAACCTGAATAAGGTCAAAAGCTTTTTAAAATGCCAATATACTTGTGATTTAGAGTTTAATTAAGATAGATGTTTCCATCTTGGGAAAACCTGATGAAGAATATAGGAACTCTTCTGTGTTATTTCTTATAACTACATGCAAATCTATAATTATTCCAAAATAAAAAGCTAACATAAGAAAAGTAATAGAAACAAAATAATTCAATAGTTTAATTTTTTAGGGATCATAAGAAAATGTAAAAAGGAACTCTGCATTACTTTCCTTTTTTATTACTCAATTTGATTTCTTAAAAGAGTATATTCCCTTAAGTACATAGGTACACATCTCAAATTTTTTATTTATGCCACTGCAAAGTTGATTGTTAAAAGCACTGTTTTATAAAAGTCATTTTATCTGAGGAGAAACGAATATTCCTTGCATAACTCAATCCTATTTCAGAAAATGCTGTAGATGTTCTATTTGGGTCATAGTATTTCAAACTAACAAGAAATCTCTATTTGTACCTAACATCTCGATTCCTTAGTACTCAAGTTGAAAATCATGAAATTAGAGTTTCTTTTAAATTTGTAAATTTTGCCAGTTTGCACCTGCATGAAATAGCTTTCTTCTAAAACATTCTATTCAAGACATCAGTAAATTTAAGGCAATCCCTATTAACATTCCATGGGCATTTTTAATGGAACTAGAAAAACAATTCAGTTTTGAAGTTCAGTGGAACCACAAAAATCCCCAAATAGCCAAAACAATCCTGAGAAGGAAAAGTAAAGCTGGAGGAATCATAATTCCTGATTTAGACCTAGCAGGTATTATGCTAAATGAAATAAGTCAGAAAGAGAAAGAAAAATAATCATGATTTCACTTACATGTTGATTCTAAAAAAAATAGAACAAACAAACAAAATTGAAATAGACTCATAAACACAGAGAACAGGTGGTTGCTACAGGTGAGGATGCTGGGGGGGGATGGGTGAGATAGGTGAAGGGGAAAAATATTAGAATGCTTGGTATCTTGATCTGAATAATGGTTACATCAGTGTGTACATATGTTAAAATTCATCAAGCTATATACTAAGATTTGCACATACTGTTGTATGTACCTCAATATAAAATTTTTTTAATTAAACATTTTAAAAACTATATTACAAAGCTATAGTATCAAAATAGTATTTTACTTGCATATAAAACAGACACACAGATCAATGAAACACAACCAAGAACCCAGAAATAAACTCATACATACGTGGTTAACTAATATTTGACAAGGGAGACAAGAATACACAATGGTAAAAAATGCTATCTTTAATAAATGGTGCTGGGAAAATTGGATATTCACATGTAAAAGAATGAAACAAGGCCCCAATTTTATATAACTCACAGAAATTAACCTGAAATGGATTAAGGACTTAAATAGAAGACTATAATACCTGAAACCATAAAACTCCTAGAAGAAAACACAGGAATAAAAGCTCCTTGAAATGGGGCTTGGCAATGATTTTTTGGATATGACATCTAAAGCACAAGTAACAAAAAGTCAGCAAGTGGGAACACATTAAATGATCAACAAAGTGAAGAGGCAACCTATGGAATGGGAAGAGATACTTGAAAACACATATCTGAGAAGGAGTTATATCCAAAATATATAAAGAACTCATACAACTCAAAAACAAAAACAAAAACAAAAAAAGCCAAATAATTCAATTTAAAAATGGGCAAAGGACCTGAACAGACATATTTCCAAGATATTCAAATGGCCAACAGTACATGAAAAGATGCTCAACATCACTAATCATTAGGGAAGTACAAAGCAAAACCACAAGAGGATATCACCTTATGCCTTTTAGAATAACTGTCATCAAAAAGACAAAGATAATAAATGCCGGCAAGAATGTGGAGCAAAAGGAACCCTTGTGCACTGTTGATGGGAATGTCAACTGGTACAGCCATCATAGAAAACAGTATGGGCATTCTTCAAAAGTTAAAAATAGAACTATCATATGTTCCAGTAATTCCACTTTGGGGTATGTATCTGGAGAAAACAAAATCACTATGTTGCAAACATATTTGCACTCCCATGTTTATGGCAGCATTATTTACAACAGCCAAGACATGGAAACACCTTGTCCATTGACACATGATTGGACAAAGAAATTGTAGTAAATATACACAATGGAAAACTATCCAGCCATAAAAAGAAGGATATCCTGCAATTTGTGATAACATGGACCTTGAGGGCATTGTGCTAAGTGAAATACTCAGAGTGAAAACAACAAATACTGCATAATCTCACTCAGATGTGGAATCTTAAAAAAACAAACTCATAGAAAAAGAGATCAGATCTGTGGTTACCAGAGGCAAGGAGAGGGGTTGGGGAAATTCGATGAAGTTGGCAAAAGGTACAAGCTTCCAGTTATAACATTAATAAGTACTGGGGATGTAATGTACAACATGATGACTACAGTTAACACTACTTCATATTTGAAAGTCACTAAGAGAATAGATACTGTAAGTTCTCATCACAAAGAAAATTTTTTTGAAACTGTATGAGGTGATAAAATATTAACTGAACTTACTGTGGGAATCATTTTTACAGTACCTGTTAGTCAAGTCACTATATGCTACACCTTAAACTTACACAGTGTTGTATGTCAATTATACCTCTATAAAACTGGAAGAAAGAAAGGCATTCTATTGAGACTTTAAAGAACTTACCCATCACTAGGTGATCATGTGGTTCTCTCATCTCTTTCTTTATACTGAAGCGTGTCTGCAAAAGAATATGATATGTCATGTTGATAGTTATAAAAACTTAGTTTTCTGACCAAATGCTGAAGTCTGTGACATCTGAGGTCATGACTGCAAACTATCTTCACTCTGCTTCTATCAAAGCTGGAAACTATGAAGCATAGTTGTATTACAATATTTTATTACTTTAGTTTTTATTCCAAAGCATGTAAGATTGAGAAGTACACCTGTGCCCCCACTTTTCCAAGCAGTAAGGATTCCAGAGACTCCTTTAGTAGTCATAAGGCTACACATTATTAATTGTATAGCATCTGACAGTCACAGGTTAGCTTCTTTTAGGGTAATTTATTAACTTGAACATATGAGAAGCATTCCAAATTCTACACCCATAAGGCAAATAGATCTGAATTCAACTACTATTGTGTGAAAGAGGAACTCAGCCTCCTGTATGTGTTAAGGTCATTTTTAATCTTTCAATTCAATTTAATATTTATTTCTTGTATACTTTCTACATGCCAGACACTGTGCTAGGCCCATAAACAAGTAAAATACAGAGACAAATCTGGTTCCTGATCTCAAAATGCTTAGAAACTACCCAGGCAGGAAGGCTACTGCACAAGTATTTATGATACAGTATGGTAAACGTTATGAGAAAATGAGACCTCTTGCTCTTATGTTGATTATTCTTTAGTCTTATACTCATCCTGGACTCAAACCCATAGCTTATTAATAACACCATATTGAATCAGTTAAATTAAAGACTACCCAGTGATATTCCACATGATCTCTTGTAAAATTCTGCTTAAGAAAAAAATAGAAAAAAGGAAAACCACAATTACACAAAATTTTTACCTTAATAATGTATCTCTTTTGATGGATCCTTTTATGATATTTGTTGAAAATGGAATTCATGTCCACAAATAGTAATTTTATTCTAACACTGTCAATTTTCAATAGAAATGTACAAGCTACACTATCTTTTTCCTCATTGTGTTCCTTATATTGGCCTCCTGGATAAACTATTTGGTGTGAGGAACTCCATGCTTCATTTTTTAATATTCACAAGTTAATGTGTATAAATACATATTTTGGATTCTTGATATTAATAAGGCAAGTACCTATGATACAGAGGTCATAATGAGGTAGGAGTTATGAAGTTAATGTTTATATATTGTAGTATTTAATCCTACTGTAATATATAATTTTGTTGTATTGTTTAATCCTTATAACCCCAAGTTTTTGTATATTGTTTCTGTTCTTCCTGAAAAAACTAAGCCTATATTATGTAAACTAAACTAAACTAAAATACCAGAGTTAGTTCATAAGAAAATTTCTAGCATATGAAGTTACTCTTTTAACAAATGACAAACCCAGGCTTAAAAACAGAATTCTTTTTGATGCTCAAATCTTGGTATACTACAAGGCACTGATGGCTTTCTAGTTACATGAAACAAAGATGTATCCTTTGAAACTTGAAGATTCTAAAATACACACAATCAACCTTTCCTGGTGAAGTTTTAAAATCATTTGCAACTATATGTTTGCTTTGAGACTTGGATCCAAATACTTGTTATAATTTTATATCAGCTACTTTATGTTCTTCCTTAACACAAAGGTAAGTAAAGGAGTGCCACTTGGGACAGAGCGACTTGTACAAGCACAGAATTCATTTGATGTATTTGGAACTAAAATAAAATCCAATTTGATAAGAGAAGTGTAAATTGGAAGGAACATTTTTACTTTTCAGTTTTTGAGGATGAAGTGAATTTTGGAAACTCTATTAACCCTGGTGTCTTCTGGGCAGGAGTTTTGAGAGCAGTAAATAATTTGGAAGGTGCTATTCCTTGACAAGCAGATTAATTATCTAGATACAATTTATTCATACATTCATTTTTGCCATGTGAAAGTGATGAGTCATTTTTACCAAGCCCTCCTAATTGTTATATGTAGTCATTCAGATCACTCAGACCTGAATGTTTACAAATGAGGAAAATAACCGGATTGCATATTCTGGCATTTTTACCTAACTTCCTTTATGAAACTTAATGATATTCTAACAACTTCAATGCCTTGTAACATCTTTCTTTTGTCTCTCTGACTTAACAAAGGTCCTAGCATCTTGTCCTTAAAACCTAGTCCTTAAAACTTCCTGTGTCACAGTTCATAAGATCGATCACTTAACAAATACTTATTTGTTACTTTCTATATAATGTGCTGGGGAGAGGTCTATAACCGATGTATTTACTCCCCTTGTTTCAATGCCATTTCCTACAAAACTGAGGTAAAATGATCTTCTTTCCATAATGATGTCTTCCTGCTTTGTACATGTTTTTTTTTTTAACTCCTTCACTATAGCAATTTTGACATGCGGAGATAAAACTTAATAAAAGAAAGCTAGGTGAATGAACATTTCTTTCCCAGGGTAAAACCTGGTTCAACCAAAGAATTCACCACCTCATATTTAGGGCAATGCCATTAAATGATTCTCCTTAATACACTGGCAGGGTTACTTGTAATCTTAGAAAGGCCTGACTCTCCCAGGGCCTCCTAACTTCATCTGGCTGTGGGTAAGTACAGGCAGTCCTCAGAAAACAGGATAGAATGTTTTCATATTGACAACAGTTTTAAAATGCCTGAGCATTCAGAAATACAGCTTCACATGGATTTTGGAAGTTAAAGTGTACTGAACAGAAAACTTATCGCCTGTCTTACCAGGTGGCCATTACTCCAGCCGGAATTATAAGAGGCCTTTTGGGGAGGCAGGAACTGATGGATCAGGCTCATACGAAGTCCCTTGTGGCTGTAAAAGATGCTGCTCTAATACTCAGGATGTTTGCCCCAGTATTCTGGAAAAATTCCAGTTCTATAATTACTTCTGTCTTCCTACCTACTTTTCTCCAGAAGTTTCAATGGAATTATTTTCTTTGCTTTTCCTAGAAAGAAAACTTAACTAGCCAATAAGGCCTTGTGGAGTTAAAGCAACACTACAATAATTTAATATACATTCACTGAAATTTTAAGAATAAAATGACTATATATTTCCTTATCAAAAGATTTAATTATGTGATCCAAACAGATCTTCACTCATATAATTAGAAACAGACATATTCCAACAAATATAAAGTATACATGTGAATTTGAAAATTTTAGAAATGTTCTATTTACAATATAATTTCTGAAAAAAAAAGCAGCAGACAAGACAATTTTAACTTTATTTTCTTCAGATAATAGCCTTTGTTCCAAATATGTTTAACTATCAGCTCATGACTCTGAGGTCTTTGGATTGATATGTTCTTCAGAGCTGCTTACCAGTACCTTTAAAAATCTCCTTGATGACAAAGTTGTGATATTAGTCTAAAGGTGAATTAAATTTTCTAAATTATTGGAACATGGTCCACTTCTTTTATTCCTCCATATGAAAAGAACCCCAGATTTGACAGAGAGCTTTGATATTGTCTTGGCCTAGTCTTGAGGAAGTCAGAACTTTTATTAATAGTTGAATGAATCATAAACACAGTAAAAAATAGAAAAGTTCAGGCATGTAAATATTTTTTTACATTTTGAGTTATTACCAATTTATGGAGTAGAAATCCACTGTAGTTTAGCAATTAAAGTTCTGTTTATTACATATTATATTATTTTTATTATTAACCTCCTGTTATTTGACATTAGTTAAAACACAGCATTTTTGAAAACTGGATACATATAAGAGAATGAAACTGGATTACAGTCTAACTCCATACACAAAGGTAAACTTGAAATGGACCAAAGACCTAAGTGTAAGACATTAAACCATAAAACTCTTAGAAGAAAACAAAGGCAAAAATCTCTTGAACATAGCATAAGCAATTTTTTCCTGGACACATCTCCTTGGGCAAGGGAAACAAAATAAAAAATTAACAAATGGGACTACATCAAACTAAAAAGATTCTGTACAACAAAGGGAACCACCAACAGAAAAAAAGGCAACCTATAGTATGGCAGAATATATTCATAAATGATTTTCTGATAAGGGGTTAACATCCAAAATATATGAAGAACTCATACACCTCAACATAGGAAAACAAGTAACCCAATTAAAAAAATGGACAGACGACCTGTAGCTCCAGGAGGAAAGGAGTTCCTCACCTGGGACAAGTTCCCTATGAATCTGATGAGACCAAATGAAGACAAGGGAAAGGGTAGGTTTGGGATTAAAGGTTTATTTCTTATGGCTCAGTCTCTCTCCTCTACAATGGTCTCTCTCCTAGACCCTGCTGCTCGGCTCTCTCTCTCTTGGCTGGTGCCATCCCTTCTCTCTCAGCTCTGCTACCACGCTCTCCCTCTTTGGCTGCACCATGCATTCCGCTTCCCCCTGCCCTTTCCCTGAGAGGAACTCTGTGGGTGAGTCCCTGCTGACTGGTGGACACCTGACCAATTATACACCAGGCACAGAGGGGAGGAGAGAATGGCTGTTTCCTCTCCACCCCTTGCCCTAGACTGGCAATCCCGAGATCAGCATGTCTGCGGCTGATAAACATCACACTGATGTGCAGATGGGCTCTTACATGTACATATACAAAGGGCACTATCAAGCCCAGGATGGAATTTTGGTTGAAAACTTTCATTTACCCCACAGGACCTGAACAGACATTTCTCCAAAGAAGAAATACAAATGGCCAACAGACAAATGAAAAGATGCTCCACATCGCTAAACATCAGGGAAATGCAAATCAAAACCACAATGAGATATCACCTCACACCAGTTAGAATGGCCACTATCCAAAAGACAAGAAACAACATGTGTTGGTGAGGATGTGGAGAAAAGGGAACCCTCCTACACTGTTGGTGGGAATATAAATTGGTGCAGCCACTGTGGAAAGTATATGAAGGTTCCTCAAAACACTAAAAATAGAAATACCATTGTAACGTAGACAAAACCAGACCAGGCAAGCGGTAACAAAGGAGCCAAAAAAATTTATTAGCGCAATCCCTGGCGAGGTTCACTGGTCTGAGGATCCACAGGCCAGGGAAGTCGCGCCCAGCAGGAGGGGCGACAGGCTTATCAAGGGGGCTGGGAGAGCTCTGAGGGTATGGACAGAACCAATTGGCTGGTGTGGGTGTTGTGATCACCGATAATTAGCCATGCTGGGTTGTAAATATTTTTTACCATTTTGAGTTATGGGGAGAGAGTGCTGCAAGGCGTGTTCTAGGCACGACCTGCGGCTTGGGACCTTCTGTTGAATCATTTGAGGGACATTCACCATTCTCTTCCTTATTGGGCTCGAGTCGGTTTCCTCCAGTGAGGCCCGTCCCTTCCTCCGATACCTCCGGTCTTACAACCATAGAACTAGTAATTTTACTTTTAGGAATATACCTGAAGAAAACAAAATCCCTGATTCGAAAATATATATGTACACCTATGTTTATTGTTGCATTATTTACAACAGCCAAGTTATGGAAACAACCAAAGTATCCATCAATAGATGAATGGCTAAAGATGTGGTATATACACAATTGAATATTATTCAGCCAAAAAAGAAATCCTGCCATTTGTGACAACATGGATCAACTTAGAGGTTACTATGCTCAGTGAAATAAGACAGAGAAAGAAAAATACCATATGATTTCACTTGTGGACTCTAAAAACAAAACAAAACAAAAAAGAAATAAAATATCAGTAGACTCATAGATACTGAGAAGTAACTGGTACTTTCCATGGGGGAGGGTTGGAGTGGCTGCATGCGGAGGGTGAGAAGGTTAGATAGGCACAACAATTCTCAATCTTAAGTTGGTCACAGGGATGGTAGTACAGCATGGAGAATATAGCCAATAATTCTGTAACATCTTCCTATGTTGACAGATAGTAACTACACTAGTGGGGGTGAGGATTTAATAATATGGATAACTGTTGAAACACTGTGTTGTATACTTGAAACCAAAAAAGATTGCATATCAATGATATTTCAATTAAAAAGGGCAATTCTATTAGTTTTTATCAATCCATTAAAAAACATAGGAAGATTTATATAGCAATAATATTTTCAGAAAGCAATTGTTTCCTCATGTTAACAGATATGTTACATACAGAGGTGGAAGTGCTGCTCTGCTATCCTTTATTCTTACTGCACGCGCTATTCTGAAAAGCCTATTTCTTGCTACCAAACTTCTTGGCAATGTGATATGTGATTTATGATATAAATCATAAGTTAGAGAATAATTTGAGAAGTGCCTAACACTTGAAGGATCATTTGAAGGGGTTTAGGAGGAAAGATTGTAGCTATAGGAGAGTGGATTTGGACCAGAGACCGTCACTATTCGGTCAATGATTAGAGGTGTTTAGAGAGTGAAGTGACTGTCATTACCAGTCTACCAATGTTAGTAGCATAGCCAGATAGTATGAAGATGTTTAATGTCTTTTTTTATAGAACACTTCAAATAATCTTAAAAAAAAATACAATGGCTTCTATGAAGTTTAACAAACACAAATGAATGATAGATTCTGGAGTTAAATCATTGAGAGTAATACCTTAACTTCTAGAGCAAATGTATTTTAATCAGTTCTTTCTCTGGCAGGTTGTTTGGTTGTATCCTAGGTTGGAAATTTTACTGCTAATGCAGAATATTCAACAGCATTATCTCTTTATTATTTTCTTGCATATTGAACTTAAAATAGGAAGTGAAAGTATTTCAGCTTTTACTGAAAAGATAATAGCTATTCTCATTTACCTTGAAAATGTCCATTATTCCATTTGCTCAGGCATTCCTGAATTATTTCTGAGCTAGAATTTCTACATCTTCAATACATCTACATAAAAGCTGATCCTGCACATCCATTGTTTTCAAATATCCAATGGATACTACCGAGTTCAATATTTGAGGTGCAAATAATATGCATCTTAATATCTAGACTTGTCATTTTCAATATGGAAATTATGACTCGAACTAAAATTATTTGACCAGATTCACAGAGATACATAAGAGTCTATCAAAGTATATGGAGTAAATATCTCAGATTTTTAAGGTAAAATACACTTCATCAAGATGGTGATGTGGGAGATGAAATACCCATATGGGAGAACATTAAAACACATTAGATTTCAATTATGTTGTAACAGAACAGATATAGATTTATTCCATTGCATAAAGTAAAATAAAGCAGTTGTAGCAATAGCTTGTTCATTTATTTCTTCAGGAATGCAGCCTATTTTACCAAGTGAAGTTTGGAGATACAGATGAGTTTAATGTAAAATACACTGGTCATGATTCACCTACTATGAATCCTAACTTTGCCTACTACAGATAGTAGTGTTTTCATGCTGTGCCAACCTCTTGACTCCCTGATGCTCAGGTGGAATTAAACTAGATCATTCTTCCCAGTGGTGAGACACTGTAACTTTCTAGAAGATAATATCTTCATTGATTCAAATTACATATACATTTTTACACAAAGGGCCAATTTAATGCATTTATTTTATCAATTTACCAACTACAAGTAACCGGAAATACTTTAATCCTTTATTTTTGGAGTTATTAAAATTCCTGCTCCTCTATGTTTATTGTTTATGCTGTACTTTAGTGATACAGTAATCAAGGCAGGAGGGAAATAGCACAGAGACCAATAAATAGGTCAGTGAAACAAAATAAAGATTTCAGAGTCATTCTCACATGTATGAAAAAAAGCAAATGATTTTGACAAAAAAAGTGCAAAGGCACTTTAAGTACCTGGAACAATTGATATCCATTTTCTAAGAAACACACCTTAGATCCATTATTTCATTACCAGGTACCAAAAATTAACTAAAATATGAATCACGATCAAAAATAAAACCTACAGCCATAAAACTTCCAGAAAAAAAATTATGGGAGAAAGCCTTTGTGATTCTGAATTATTATAAACATTTTTAAAGATATGGTGCCAGAAGCAAGGGCCATAAAAGGATGATAAATTGGACTATATTAAAATTAAAAACTGCTGGTCTTTGAAAAACACTGTAAAAAATAAATAAAACAAGTTATAGACTGGGAGAAAATACAAATCATATTTCTTATTAAAGGACATGCATCCAGAATTCTTGAAAAAACCCAATTTAAAACAAATGGGCAATTTAAAAGGATTGCCTTAGCAGTTTCTTTAAAAACGAAACATATACCTTCCATATGATCTAGACATTCCACTTCTAAGATTTACTGAAGGTAAATGGAAGCATATGTCCATATTAAGATTTGTACATAAATAATCATAACAGTTTTATTTATAACAGCTGGATTCTGGAGGCAACCCAAATACTAATTAGTGAATGAATATGTAAACAAAATGTGGTATATCTGTAAAACTGCATACTATTCAATAATTAAAAAATGAACACTTGGTATATATCACAACATGGATGATTTTAATAATAATTATACTGAGTGAATCAATAGTAAATGTATGATTTCCTTTACGCAAAAAACTAGAAATAGAAAATGTAACTGAATCCATAGAAAGTTTGTAGAAAGCCTATTGGTGGTTTCCCTCAGAACGGCGGAAAGGAATTGGTGATGAGGAGGATTACAAAGGAACATATGGAAACTTTAAGAATGATAAATATCTTTATCATAACTGGAGCAATGGTTTCTTGTGCATATATATATGTCAACCTATAAAACTGTATATCTTAAATGTGTGCAATTATACCTCAGTGTTTTAAAATATGTGAGAAAGATTATTTTAACTCCTGCACCCAGGGTTCTTGCAATATTATTAGTAAAAACACACACTGATGAAAAACTAGAGAATAATAGTATTAGATACACACACACACATAGGAAAGTAGTAATGCGAAGTGACTGAAAAATATTGAGGTCAAGCCTCAAAGGACAACATAAATGTAGGGCAAAATGGAGATTGAATGGGAGAGAAAGAAAGAAGTAGAAATAAACATACTTAATTAGCACTATACTTCATTGTGAATTTAAAAGAAGCAAAGCAATTTCATTAACCTCTTATTTGTTTTATTGTAATTTGGTTGGTGAATATTGTTAACTACAGCCCACACAAGGTCAAATGATATTGCTTTATGGTCTCTAGAGTTCAGGCAGTTTTAATTGCACATTGGAAAACAGATATGTTTACACTTTGCAGTGTGTGTAGTACTTAAATGGAAGAATAGGAAATACCTGGGGTATCATAAAATGACAAGCATAGCTACAAAATTAATCAGCTGCCCTTTTTCATTATCATAAAGCCAAATAACTTTCAGTAAAGCAGGAGATGTGTGCTTATTTGGACATTGACATTAAAATGTTTAGGTACATTACAGCATCACTTTGACACTAGTAATATACCTTATTGAAAAAAATGTACTATAAAGATGAATGCCGAGGAAGAAAGAATGGCTCAACACCAGTTTGTATACCTCTATTTCCTTCTGTCAGTGAATATTTCACTCTATTTGCAGGAACTAAATGTTAAATGTGAAAAGACTTTTCAGGTTATTTTTATTTTACATTATATTATTATATGTGTGTTTAAAGAGAGGAAAAGGAGACATTATTATTTTTTCCCCTTATTAGCTATACTGTAACATGAACTTGCACATTTGCTCTAGTAATAATAGTACTAAGCCTACCCTCACATGTACATGACTGATGTAAGTGAAGATCCAGTATATTATATTTGACCTTATTTGAAGGAATAGTATATATTATATATTATATTACTTTATATGTATATATACATATATAATTTTATATATAACTATATAAAATATAATATTATATATTATAGAATTTATTTAAACAGACTCTTATTTTTGGAAATAAAGAGAAGAATAAGGAAGAAGAAGAGTATCAACAACGCAGCATAGTCCATGACATATTGTAATTGGCATGAGTCCTAGCTAAATTTCTAAAATCACAATAAACTAATATACCATGTAATAATATAGTATAGACAAAGTATAAATACTTAAAGTAATTGTCTTTCACATATCCTTTTTAAATTCATCAAATCTCTAAAACATAAAGCAACCATTGACATGTTATCAATCCCTCACCATTGAGGAAAATATAATTTATTGAATAATTTTTCTAATAACACTACTGGGAAAAAAGTACAGTGAACACTGAGAGAAGTGGATGAGTTAGGATGCTGGCTCTGCTTGGAACTTGCCCCTATGTACAGCCATCAATGCTGAGATTTTTAAATAGTTTTAGGATTTATAAAAATTTATGAATTTGGAATATTTATCCAATTATTGATCTGAACTAGGTATTCTTTAATGCTGTATCTCTTACTAAGTCTACATACTAATTTAGAAAAAAACTGCATTGTACATTTCTACTTAAAAGTAGGATAAGGTACAAAGATGCAGGACTAAAATTGCTCATTAGCTAATATGCTGCTTACCCCTTGAATCTAACAGAAAGGCAGAAACATGACAGGTGAGTAATATTAGCCTCATTTTGAATCTTATGACTTGTGATTTGATTATGAAGCTAGCAGTGCCCAGGAGGGGATTGTATGAAGCCACTTTCAAATCTGTAGCTCCTTTCAGGTGTGAGTTAGAAATGTAACCAGCCTTTCTGTCACACATGTATGTCCTTACACCTGGTAGCAAGGTGAATACATGGGCACAGGTCCTGACTGGTTCTTACTTGCTTTTGATTCCTTTTATTATGAATCAAGAGGAAGAAATTGCTGGGTTCAGAAAATCAAATTCAGAAATAATTTGGCGGTACAAAAAAGTATTTTAATTCATACATATCTTTATATCTGATATGATAAAACATCAAAATAAATATGATTAAAAACAGGATATCTTAGGAACTGAGACAAAGTTCTATTTGAAAAATGCTGTATTCACTGTGTATTTTTAGTATACCATTTTCCAAAATGCTTTCAGAATCTTCTCAAACTTGATGAATATAATTCTGTCTAGATAGATAGACACACAAACAGGAAGTCTGGCTGACTGTCATTTAATGGTGATGGCTTCTACTATTCATGTGTTTTAAGAATTATAAAGTTGAATACAACTTAGGCCTAATTCCTTATGGCACAGCAGCTTAAGCTATGTTTTTATCAAAACCCCCAAACATTACTTTTTATTATGGAATCCTAGGAGCCTTAAGCAGTATTGTTCTAACTGTGAATTGACCCATTTATGAGTTATGATGGAGTAGAGGGCCATGAGATCAAGTTAGAGGGCTAGGCAACATTTCATTTTTTAAATAAAATGGCAAAGAACAGAGCAGCAAATATCAGAGTGCACAGCATATACTAGTATAGGTGTTGTCTCATGAACATTGTTTCCTTTATGTACATAGTTGTGTTCATGTGCATATACACAAAGTTATTAAAACATATTCATACTATGCAGAGTTATTTAAAATTTGATAGCTACTGTGTGAGAAATTATGGTCCTATACTGCAGGTCTCATTTGCCCTAAAAATGTCCATCAAAATTCTCTTTTTGCATATTTTCTGGGGAAAAGTGTTATGACTTTCATGTGATGATTATAAAAATTTTTTAAACTCAAGAGAAATACTTATTCTAAAGCAACTTTAATTATTTGTAGTTTTGGATTAAGTATACTTTAAAACATGAACAAAACAAGTAAAATAACTTATATGCCTACCTATTTTACAAATAGAAGTGCCATAAAAATTGCTTATATGTTCCCAATTTAAATTTAGGTTCTAATCAGGTTACGTACAACATCTACTTATGTTCTCAAAAATGAAAGTACATGTAAAACCTATAAAGGTGTAAATAACACATGTATTTCAGTTTTCCTTAAATAGTTTATCTTAAAATAATTGTACTTCATGAGTTAACATTTACCTAAATATCGTATTTCCAGGCTTATGATGATAGATAGATATTTACTAAGTCCATAATGAAGAGGTGGCCTGTGGAAGAATAGAGGTAAGGGAAAGAGAGATGAAAGCTTATTAGAGATCTATATATGACTAGAGATCTAATAATGACTTAGAAGAAGACAGAGGAAAATTAATGGATTCTGACTGGTAGCTTCCATCGCGTAAAGGCCTGGTCCTCTCACTGTAATGCAGAATAATCTAATGGGTCCACCTGGATTCAGGAACTCCTCCAACATATAATCACCTGAGATTTTTGTTGAGACTACACTGCAGCCTCATCTTTTCCTCTGTCCAAAATTGCTGCTTCTTTCCTTCCTCTTCTCCAGTGATCTCCAAAATGCTCTCTAGCAAACTGCCTATAATGTACATCCATGTTTCCTGGGAACTCAAGCTTCAATCAGGTTTACAATAATATGAGTCCATAACCATTGCCAGCCACTAAGAAATCCATAGTGACTGAGCGACAAAGGCTAAATGGTCAAATGATTGGACAAACAGTCACACTCATTCAAAAGGTTAAAGAAATGTAGGTATTGGACATAAAATGCTCAAAGAGGAAGAGAAGCCCTTGATAGTTATCAAGTCTGTTAAATGAGGACCTTGGTAGTAGGAAGGAATATGGCTCCCAAAGGTGTCCACATCCTAGTCCTCATCCCCAGAACCTTTATGCACTTTACATGACAAAAGGGACTTTGCCAATGTGATTAAAGTTAAGGGCCCTGAGATTGTCCTGGTATCCAAGGAGCCCCATGCAATCACACAGATTCCTAAAAGCACAGAATCTTTCCCAATTGTGATCAGGAAAGGGGATATGCGAATGGTCAGAAAGATGCAATATTGCTAGATTTAGGATGAAGAAAGGGGGCCAAGAGCCAAAAATGCATTTAGACATTAAAAGCTAGGAAAGGCAAGGGAATGAATTCTTAGTGCCTCCACAAAAGAAAACAGCTGTGCTGGCATATTTTTAGCCCACTAAGAATTCTGTTTCAATTCTAGCCTACAGGTCTATAAGATAATAGATTTGCATTGTCTAAACCACTGTTTTTTCTGTGTGTTTGTTTTTGGTAATTTGTTGCAGCAGCAATATTAAACTAATATTCATTACCAAGGGTAAGGTGCTGCTGTAACAAGTAGGTAAAAATGTGAAAATGGATTTATAATTGGGTAGTGGGCAGAGGCTAGAATAATTCTGAGGAGCATTTTAAAAAGACTAGATTTTCTTCAACAGTCAGTAGAAATACTGACATGAACTGTTCTTAATGAGGTCTCAGAAAGAACTGAGGAGCAGGATTGAGAAAATATAAATCATCCTATAGAATCCAAAATTATTGTGAATAGACTTAGTAAAAATATCAATATTAAAGGAACAGCTAGTGAAGGCTGAGAAGGAAATGAGGAACATGTTACTGGAAACTAGAGAAAAGAAAATCTTTGGTGTACAGTGGCAGAATTCTTGGCAGAATTGTGTCCTTCAGTTAGGCCAAGGGCAGAACTGGTAAATGATGAAACTGTATACGTAACTAGGAAGATTTCTAAGCAATGTGTTCAAAATGCAGCCAAGTTTTTTCTTGCTGCTTATAGTAAAACGTTAGAGGCAAGATATAAGCGTGAGGAAGAATTATTAAAGAAACAGAAAAGCAGCACACAAAAACAGTCCTAGATGACTTTGGAAATTCTCAGACGATTCAGATCACATAAAAGAAAAAAATCACAAAAACTAAGAGTTTCACTGGCAGGAAATCATGATCTAGAGGAAAAGGCCAAGCCCAGGGCTGTACCACTTTTTGCTCATACCTCAGAAAAACCAAAAGATCATAATGTTCCTATACACAAATGTCTCTTTGAGGAGATTAAAGATTTGTGACACATATCACCACAATCCAACTGAAAAGCAGCTAGGAAGCTTAGAATTATCCTTCAACCATCTCAACAAAAGCCAAAAATAGAGATTGGATTATCTAGGAAGGGTCTCTGGAGGAGCTTCTTGGCTACTGGAATGAACCCTATGACACACAAAGGAGACCCATCAAGGACTTCAGAATTTTAACCAGCAGAAACACTGCTAGCTGGGATTGAATGGGACAGAGAGAGCACAAAATTAAAGAAGGCTGTTGGAAGCACAAATTTCTACAGGCAAGAAATATTAGGCTGGACTTCTCTTGGACATAACTATAAAATGCTTCAGAAGGCAGAGCTGAGAGCTCAGATGGCTGAGCCACACAGGATTAATCCAGTCACTTGAAATCTAATAGAGTTTTCCCAACTGAATTTTGAAATAGCCAGGGACCAGTGACTCTTTTTCCTTGTATTTTTGACTCTCTTGAACCAGAATTTCTGTGCTTTCCTATGCCTATACAATCACAGCAATTCCATAAATCCATAGGTGGAGAGGATGATCTAGGAGACATTGTTTCTAGAGCAACACACACATCTAATTTAGATAATTTAGATGATGAGCTTATGAACTTTCGAGTGGAGATTTAGAAATTTTGAGCTTTTTGAGTTGAAACTACAATGGTTGACACTTTTTAGGGTATTGTGATGGAGTGAATATGTTTTATATGTGGGGACAATGAAAATCTTTGGGGGTTGGAAGTGGACTGTAGTAGGCAGAATATGTTGTCCACATCTTAATCACTGAAACCTGTAACATGTTACAGTACATGACATAATGGACTTTGCAGATGTGATTAACTTTAAGGATCTTGAGATGGATAATTATCCTGGATTATCTAGAGGGGTCCAAACTAATACATGAGTTCTTAAAATAACCTTTCTTATCTGAGGTCAAACTCAGAGAGAGATGTGACTTCAGAAGAATGGTCACACAGATATAACATGGCTGGCTTTAAGATAAAAGAAGGGGCCTCAGAGCCAATAAATATATCTGGCCATTGGAAGCTGGAAAAGAGAAGAAAATGCATTCTCTGCTAGAGCCTTCAGGAAGGAACACAGCTTTGCTGACACATTGACTTTAGTCCAGTGAGACCAGTGCCGGACTTCTCACCGACATAACTATAAGATAATAAATTTGCAATATATCAACTATACTCCTATTTGAAAAAGATAATAAAATAATCATTGCTCAAAGCATGAATTTTGTGTAATTTTTTTACAGCAGCAATAGAAATATAATGGGGTATTTTAAAACTATCACCCACTATAGTATTTGAGACACCAGTGAGAGGAATTAAACACCTAAGTATGACACTGAAAATGTGGTGTTGAATAAGGGAGAGTTAATAGGGTCTTCTCCTTTGAGACATCTTCTCTGTAATATTTGGAATAGAAAAAAGGAATCCAGATTTATGAAAATGTAAATCAATGTTTATGTGTAGATAACCCTAAATTAAAAGCCTTATATGTATGTTACAAATGCTCCATCCCACTTCTAATCTAAAATTATGCCAACAAAATTTGAAGTGCTTCTTTGTATGGACAAAGAATTTATATTCACTTTCATTATTTTGTATTTTCTTTGTATATGGCACATGAATGGGTTTATCTTACCCTTTTCAAAGTAACAGATATTTCATTGACTTTAATTATAAAGCTTTTCTTTTTATTTGAGCATTTTTCTTTACACCAAATTCAAAAGAAATTGCTTTTTTTTTATCTCATCTGATTTGATTGAAACGCTTATATTATGAAAATGCTGACAAACCAGTTCTCCAGAAAGAACAATGTCACATTTTTTTTTCATTTTTGGCAAAATACTTATGGAGAGTGGTGTTTCACTGTTGCAGAATGGTCTGATATAAATGAACAGATGTAATTAACAAGTGAGTTTGGAATAATTATAAAATATATACATAATCCAAGTTGTTGGACATGTTTCACGCAGACATGGAGGTTGTAAGATAGTTTTAATGCTTCATGTAAAAACCAATGCAGAGTAAACACTATGTATATATCTGTAGAAAGGTAAGTAAACATGTGCTGTTTGAAGAGAATTTTCCAATCTTTGAGGTGAAGTGAAATTTCTTTTAACTCCTTTCATGATTTATTGATGCCTCATGGGCCATACTCAACTACAATTTTTTTCTGTCTTATTTCATGTTGACCTTTTTTCTGAGAGAATATGTATGGATTCACTTCACTGAATACACACAGTTTTTGATTGCTAGTTTGGCTAGATATAGAAGTTTTAGGACAAATTAATTTTCTCAGAATTTTAAAGGAAATTTAACATTATCTTCTATCTTCATGTGCTGGTGACTGGAAGTCATGACAATGACTTGCATTCATTTGTAGGGAAACAATTTCATCTTCCTGAAAATAATAAAATTATCAATTTTATCACTATCATATATCTGAAATTTACAGGTACATATTACTTTTACTCCTTCTGTTTATAGCAAAGTAGACTTGTTCATTTTGAAGGTATAAAATTGTAAAGGTGTCTTAAATCAGGAAAATATTCTTCTATTACACTGTTGATAATTGTCTCAGTCTCTCCTTCTAGACCTCCCATTATGTGGATTAATGTTCCAACACTCTTAATGTTTTCATATTTGTCATTTTTTTTCTTATTGTCGATCCTAGGAATTTTCCCAGCAAAATTTTTGATTCCTAGTTAGGTATGTAGCTGCATACATCGTAATATATAGCTATTTTATTAACATTTTAGTTTGCAATTTTATTTTTAATTTCCAATAAATCTTTGTGGTGCTTCCCTACTTCTTCTTTCACAGAGATAATAACTATTCGCATCTTTTTGAGAATACTGACTAGAGGTTTTTAATCCCTATTTTATGCCATGAGTCGGTTTTGCTGTTTGACATGTTCCTTTTTCAAACAGATGATCTTATTCTAAATTGTCAGGTGATTAGGATTGCTTGTCCCATTTTGTTAATAGAGATTTAGGGTGATCAGTAGAGATACCTGGTATTTTTTTCTCTTCAGGCACGTAGGCCTGTTTTCCTAATAGTTCCCTCCCTGGATGGACATAAACAACACACTTATTAAAGTGGCTGTGTGTAAGCTTGCAGTGCTTGCCAGCAGACAGGTTTTGTTCTGCTGTGTCATGTAACAGACAAACAAGGCACCTACCAATTTCCAAAATAAGAAGGTAGTAGTATTTCAGTACATTTCTTTCCTGGATAGTGCTCTCACTTTTCTCTTTTTGTTTATTTGGTAAATCCAGCTATACTTCCTTTCTCCTGAGACCCTAATCCTGGCACAGGGACCTTCCTCTGGGTGGAACGTCGGCTTGCTTTAAAAGAAAATGCTCATGGGATAGTAAGGAAGGTACAGCTTTCAAGAATAGGTTATGTTTTTACTTAGAACTTGGGGTGTCATGAAAATTTTCTTTCCTCTTGCTGACATTTGCTCCAGCTTGTGCTGTATATATTGGGTTATGATGCTTTTGCTTTGCTTTTGATCTAATCTCATTTGCATTCTATATTACAGAAATTCTTTAATTTTCTGGCTCACTAGTGGCACCTTTTCATATTTGGATACATATTTATTATAGGAGAGGGAGTTCAGTATGCCATTATGTATTTAATCTGCACAGCAACTCTGTAAGGAATCTTTAAAAATATTTTCTTTTAGTCAAGGAAGTGAGGGCCAGATAAAAGTCTGTTTCATAGTTTTTGAGCAATTAAGCTATGACTTGACTGTGTGTGTGTCCACATCTAGGTCTCTCACTCCTAACCAGAGAAAATACTGAATTCCATTGTATTACAATTAATTCCCTGTAGTTCACCAAAACATATTCTGAATGCCTACAATGTAACAGCACTGTAAAGGCACTGAAAATGTAGGCATGATAAAGACAAATATTCCTAGCTTCAACTAATTCACAATTTAGTAAAGGAAGAAAATAAGGGAAAGCAAAGGCTGAATTTACATACTTCACAACTTTACCTAAGATTGTTCTGGTGTGGGCAAATTGAAAAACAAATGTAAATTGAATGAACATTCACTATGAATGCTCTATATATGTTAGAAAAAAATAATGAACATGCTTTTTATGTCTCATTATAATTTATAAAATATTAAATATTTGAAGTAATACACAAAAGATAGAAATAAACCTCCTCATATATACATTATAAGGATACATTTTTAAAACCAGTCTTCTACTTGTCAGAGTTAATTTCCAAGGAGGCAAGCGGAATAACAAGTGGTACTATTCATAAACAAAATGCATAAATATATATTTAGGAAAAGCAATGCTATTGCCTTGCTGTCGAATTTACATTTTGCCTATATCAGTTTCAGTAAATAATACTTTCAAAGCTCCGTGAAATGTGAGCTCTTGGGGGAACACTTCTCCACTAGTCTTTAGTCTTAGAGAAAATGAAACCAAAGGAAGCCTCCTCCTAGGACACACACAGAGAGCAGCAAAGCCAAGCCTCCCCGATAAATTGCTTCTCCTAATCCCTTGTTTTAATGGAGTGGGATGATGGGAGGTCTTTTAGTCACTTAACTCCGTTTTTTCCGGGAGGCAAACTTTACCTTTGGTGTTATGGGTATATAATATTTCAGCCTATTATTATGATTATTTTGAAAAACAACTTAGGATAAAAAGGGCTAGATGCTAATAAAACAAAAGGAACCAGAAGAGATTTTTCTTACATGTAATAAAATTTGTTTCACTTAAGGCCCAAATTAGAGGATATCGAATAAAATAAATTTTTCTTCTTTTTTGGTTGTTGACATCTATCATATTGAAAGGAATACTGCTGATGATTTCCCCTATCACCAGAATTTATGCAGGAAATACTCATACCATGCATTGCAGTCTTATTTTTCACTATTCTACTCTAGTTCCAAAGCAATTAGGTGGCTAAGAAAAGTGAGACACTTAATATTGAATGAAGATAAGTAGCACTTTTTTCTCATGGAATGCAATGCTGATTAAGGGAAAAAAAATACTGAGAGATACATCTACATTCCCTATAGGTACTGAGGAAGGAAAAAATGCAAGTGTCTTTTGCAGAGTGTATGTGTATGTTAGCTACTTTAGATACAAATTATATTTCAGTAGGAAATTGGCGTTAGGCAAACACTGTGGACCAAATGGTTACAGATAGGATCCACCAAAGGATACTAAGAGTGGCAGGTGAAAATTTCAGATAAAATAGGATATTATCAGAGTTTCAAAGTACCTACCCCAATATATTTATTAACTACAAATGGAAAGTTAGAAACCCAGCAAACACCATTGTAACTAAGTGATCCAAGTTACCATCACTGGTAAAAAGATTTACTGACAATACTTTTGGTATGATACATTGAGAAGGACATATATTGTCATTTCTGTGATATTTATGTCAATCATTCATAACCTCAGTCTGATCATGAGAAAACATCAGACAATCCCACACTGAAGGACATTCTACAAAATAATCAGTAGTACTATTCACAAGTGTCAAGATCATAAAAAATAAGGAAAGATTATCAAGAAAAAAAGAGAGTCTACACATATAAACAATCAGAAATGAGAAAGGAAAAAACACTATGGACACCACAGAAATACAAAGAATTATGAGAGAATACTATGAAAAACTATATGCTAACAAACTGGATAACCTAGAACAAATGGACAATTTTCTAGAAAAATACAACCTTCCAAGGCTGACCCAGGAAGAAACAGAAAATCTGAATACACTAATTACCAGCAAAGAAATTGAACACAAAACTCCTGGACCAGATGGTTTCACTGCTGAATATTATCCAACATTTAGTGCAGACCTAATACCCATTCTCCTTAAAGTTTTCCAAAAAGTAGAAGAGGAGGGAATACTCTCAAACCCATTCTATGAGGCCAACATCACTCTAATACAAAAATCAGGCAACACCACAAAAAAAGAAAATTACAGACCAATATCCCTGATGGACATAGATGCAAAAATACTCAACAAACTATTAGCAAACCAAATTCAAAAATACATCTAAAAGATCATCCATCATGATCACGTGGGATTCATCCCAGGGATGCAAGGATGGTACAACATTCAAAAATCCATCAACATCATCCACTACATCAACAAACAGAAGGACAAAAACCACATGATCATCTCAATAGATGATGAAAAAGCATTTGACAAAATTCAACATCCATTCATGATAAAAACTCTCAACAAAATGGGAATAGAGGGCAAGTATCTCAACATAATAAAGGCCATATATGGCAAACCTACAGCCAACTGATACTTAACAGTGAGAAGCTGAATGCTTTTCCTTTAAGATCGGGAACAAGACAAGGATGCCCACTATCCCCACTTTCATTCAACATAGTTCTGGAGGTCCTAGCAAAGGCAATCAGACAACACAAAGAAATACAAGGCATCCAGATTGGCAAAGAAGAAGTTAAACTGTCCCTGTTTGCAGAGGACATGATATTGTACATAAAAAACACTAAAGAATCCACTCCAAAACTACTAGATCTAATATCTGAATTCAGCAGATTTGCAGGATACAAAATTAATACACAGAAATCTGTTGCATTCCTATACACTAACGAAGAAATAGCAGAAAGAGAAATCAGGAAAACAATTCCATTCACAATCGCATCAAAAAGAATAAAATACCTAGGAATAAACCTAACCAAGGAAGTGAAAGACCTATACCCTGAAAACTACAAGACACTCTTAAAAGAAATTAAAGTGGACACTAATAAATGGAAATTCATCCCATGCTCTTGGCTAGGAAGAATTAATATTGTTAAAATGGCCATCCTGCCTAAAGCAATCTACAGATTCAATGCAATCCCTATCAAGATACGTACAGCATTCTTCAATGAACTGGAGCAAATAGTTCTAAAATTCATATGGAACAAAACAAGACCCTGAATAGCCAAAGCAATCCTGAGAAGGAAGAACAAAGCAGGGGGAATTACGACCCTGACTTTGAGCTCTACTACAAAGCCACAGTAATCAAGACAATTTGGTACTGGCATGAGGGAAGACCCATAGACCAGTGTAAAAGAATAGAGAGCCCAGATGTAAACCCAAGCATATATGGTCAATTAATATACGATAAAGGAGCCATGGATATACAATGTGGAAATGGCAGCCTCTTCAACAACTGGTGTTGGTAAACTGGACAGCTACAAATGAGACTGAAACTGGATTACTGTCTATCCCCATATACAAAAGTAAACTCAAAATGGATCAGAGACCTGAATGTAAGTCATGAAACCATAAAGCTCTTAGCAAAAAATACAGGCAAAAATCTCTTGTACATAAACATGAGCAACTTCTTCATGAACATATCTCCTCAGGCAAGGGAAAGAAAAGCAAAAATGAACAAGTGGGACTATATCAAACTAAAAAGCTTCTGTACAGCAAAGGATACCATCAGTAGAACAAAAAGACATCCTGCAGTACGGGAGAATATATTCATAAATGACATATCCAATAAGGGGTTGATAACCAAATTATATAAAGAGCTCACACACCCCAACAAACAAAAAGCAAATAAGCCTATTAAAAAATGGGCAGAGGAGATAAACACACACTTCTCCAAAGAAGAAATTCAGATGGCCAACAAGCACATGAAAAGATGCTCCACATCGCTAATCATCAGAGAAATGCAGATTAAAACCACAGTGAGATATCACCTCACATCAGTTAGGATGGGCAACATCCAAAAGACAAACAACAACAAATATTGGTTAGGATGTGGAGAAGGGGAACTCTCCTAAACTGCTGGTGGGAATGTAAATTAGTTCAACCATTACAGAAAGCAATATGGAGGTTCCTCAAAAAACTCAAAATACAAATACCATTTAACCCAGGAATTCCACTCCTAGGAATTTACCCTAACAATGCAGCAGCCCAGTTTGAAAAAAAATATGCCCCCTATGTTTATCGCAGCACTATTTACAATAGCCAAGAAATGGAAGCAACCTAAGTGTCGAGCAGTAGATGAATAGATAAAGAAGACGTGGTACATATATACAATGGAATTTATTCAGCCATAAGAAGAAAGCATATTCTACCATTTGCAACAACATAGATGGAGCTAGAAGTTATTATGCTCAGTGAAATAAGCCAGGCAGAAAAAAGACAAGTATCAATTGATTTCACTCATCTGTGGAGTATAAGAACAAAGAAAAAACTGAAGGAACAAAACAGCAGCAGACTCACAGACTCCAAGAATGGACTAACAGTTAGTTACCAAAGGGAAAGGGACTGAGGAGGATGGGTGGGCAGGGAGGGATTAGGGGGGAAAGGGTCATTAAGATTAGCATACATAATGTAGCGGCGCGGGACACGGGAAAGGCAGTATTTACAGAGAAGGCAAGTAATGATTCTATAGCATCTTACTACACTGATGGACAGTGAGTGTAATGGGGTATGTGGGGGGACTTTATAATAGGGGGTCTAATAAGCATAATGTTGTTCAAGTGATTGTACATTAACGATACCAATATAAAAAATAAATATAAATAAATAAATAAATAAATAAATAAATCACAAAAATAAAGATATAATTATATATTAAAAAAAAAACGGAACGAACAAAACAGCAGAAGACTCACAGAACCAAGAATGGACTAACAATTACCAAAGGGAAAGGGACTGGGGAGGATGCGTGGGAAGGGAGGGATAAGGGGGGAAAAGGGGTATTACAATCAGCACACATAATGTAGCGGCAGGGGACATGGGAAAGGCAGTGTTTACAGAGAAGACAAGTAATGATTCTGTAGCATCTTACTATGTTGATGGCAGTGACTATAATAGGGTATAATAGGGTATGTGGGGGGGACTTGATAATAGAGGGCTTAGTAACTATAATGTTGTTCAAGTAATTGTATATTAACGATACAAAAATAAAAAAAAGAAAATAAGGAAAGACTAAGGAACTGTTGCAGATTGTAATAGACTAGGGATGAATAACAACAGCAAAAAAAAAATTGATATAGGATCCTGAAACAGAGGACAGTAGTGGGGAAATGTGTGAAATTTGAATGTAATCTGTAGTTTGATTAATTGTGTTCTATCAATGCTGATTTCCTGATATTGTGGGATATTAGCTTTAGCAGAAGCTGATGAGAAGATACACAGGAACCTCCACACTATGTTTGCAACATTTGTAAGCCTGTCATTACAACAAAAATTAAATTAAAAAAATCATTTTAGCATCAGAATACAGTTTTGAGGGAACATGCTTTCTCCATCCAACTTTTAAAATTTCACTGAAAGAAAAAGACTAGATTTGGGGCTGCTGTTTGGTTCCATTGGGAATTATAAAAGCTCATTGAGGAAGGAAGTGAGGCCTACATGGAGAGTAGGTGAAGGAAACCTGGAAGGTTTGAAGGCTTTTGCATTCAGGGATATGTCTACTTACCATTCCTCCGCAGAAATGAAAGGCGGTGTCCTGGAACACACAGACCTCCAAGGCCCAGAGACAGCATGCAGCAGGTAACGGAGAAAGCCTTGAGTAGAGTAATGACGGTAAGTTTCAGAAGCAGACCACTTTTCAAATCAATCCTAAATCACCTACATGATAACTGTGTGACCAGTTTAAGTAATTCATTATACTACCAGTACTTTTTCTCCTCCTCTTTTTTCCCCTCCCTCTTCTCCTCCTCCTCCTTTTTTAGCAGAAATATCAAACTTATCTTGCAAGTTTCCCAGATATTACTGAAATAATATAAATATTGTATAAGAATTATTAACCCATGATTATTTAAAGCCATACGTTTCTTATTAAAGTAACATAGCATCATTACAAGAAGTTTAAAAGATGAGAAAAATCACATGGGTTTTCATTTCCTGACAAGTATGTGTAATCTCTTTAAGCTTTACAGTTACATATTTTAATGTGTGTGATTTTAATGTATCATTTTTCTCTCACATTTTCCCCAGTTAATGTTTATTAATTTTATCATGTTGTTACAATATATTCAAAATGATAATTATTTCCTGACAACTGAGCACTAATTTTCATTTTTTTAAACATTATAAGTCAAGCATGTTGCATTTAATGTTTTCCTTTACTTGGATTGTTCCTTTTATAAAGGACTGTGCACTGACATTTGTACTTTTTATGAAGTTAAAAATTGACCTTTTTCATGAGTTTTTATTATTTTACCTATTTTATAAATATCTGAACACATGAATCTTAAGCCCCTGAATTTTCTTAAAATTAATATCAGAAGTACTTATCCATCAGTGCTAGACAAAGCAAGGTGAATTGGCATAATCTCTGCTTCTAATACAGGACTATAGCGCTGGTGCAGGAAAATGCATAGCCATCACTGTTCAGGTATAAGAAGCATGATGAGTGCTATGCAAACACTTGACCTCATTAATTACTGAACTGGCATGGTGCATAGGGAAAAAAGTAACTTTGCCCGTGATTCTTACTATCATTCTACCTGTCCTCTATAGTGTAGGCTGCCACTGGTGGAGGCGGGCCAGAACACAGAGTAGATGAGGGATTTTAAATTGTATGGAGAACTCTGTCACAGTGTCCCTCCTTTCCCAGGGACAGATTTTCTATTAATTCACTGGATTTTGAACAGTGACTGCTTTGATTGGCCATTTTTTGTGATCCTTAGGTTTTGCACATTTCTGCCTTGTGATTATGCACATATATCTCCCACCATACCCTGAACTCAGTTATTTTGTTTTCTTGATTTTGCTTGCTTACTTTTGTGATCTCTGATTCACTGTGATCTCTTTCCTTTATGGTCACCTCCCATGTCTTGTGTCCTTGTTCAGCTGTTACCACATGCTCTTGTACTTGATTCATTAAATCCGGGACAATTTAAAGTCTGTGAGTATAATAAAAATTAGATATTTTAACTATATTACAGAATATCACACATTTGTCAAGTTATTAGAGCAAGCCATCAAAGAGTAAGAAAATTGTGCAGGTCCTATGAACTCTTCCTAAGCTAGGAAGGAAAGATAAAGCACAGTTAGAACACATGCTGTTATTTTGACAGTATTAGAAATAACTAAACAAACTTTACTGTGTCATTCTATTATTATTATGTTAACATGTACATACCTTTCAACTTACCATTCAAAATATTTTAAGTGTATAGTTCAGTGGCATTAAATACATTTACATTTTTGTGCAACTTTCATGATGATCCATCTCCAGGACTGTTCATTTTCCCAAACTGAATCTCTGTATCCATTGCACAGTTATTCCCCATGTCCCCCCTTCCCCTAGTCTTGGGCAACCACCAGTCTAATTTCAATGAATGTGACTATTCTAGTTACCTAGAATAATACAGTATTTGTCCCTTTTGACTGGCTTATCTCACTTAATCTCACATGTTTTTGAGGTCCCTTCATGTCGTAGAATGTGTCAGAATTTCCTTCCTTTTCAAGGCTGAATAATATTTCATTGTGTATGGATACATTTTGTTTAACCATTCATCCATTTACAAGCACTTGAGTTGCTTCCACCTTTTAGCTATTATGAACACTGCTGCCATGAACAAGTGTGCACAAGTAATCTGAGTCCCTGCTTTCAAGTCTTTTGGATATATCAACATATGCCAATACCCAACACTTATTATTTTCTGTTTATCTCTTGTCAATAACAGATACTTGTAATTTTCTGTGTGTTTGCTTAGCCTTCATAATGGATGTGGGTTGTTTCATTGTGGTTTTCATTATAATTTCCTTAATCATTAGTGATGCTGAGTGTCTTTCCATGTGGTTATTGGCCATTTGTATATCTTCTTTGGAGAAATGTGTATCTATTCTAATCGTTTGCCCACTTTTTTTTTTCTTGTCTACTCTAGTTTTAATAATGGAGGTTTGAAATTTTGAATCAAAAGGTGAAGATGGACAAGAGAAATGTGATAAATTAGTTTGGCCTCAATCCAATACACTTGGCTCAATTTTGATACTTTACATGTTGACAGACAGGGTAATGTAAACTGGCTGCTAGTGCATAGGGAGCACTCTATCATAGCTGAAATAACGGGTTACAGAGACTCCCCAGCTTCCAGGGAAATGATAACATCTGGAAGCCCCTCACCCCAATCAGAGCAGATGGCTCTTCCTCAAGGGATATAAAAGCAACTACTTTCCTTAAATAAGCCATCTGTTTGGATAACCATTTTCACCAATTAATAAAGAAGAGGCATTTGAAGGGCTAAGAAATTTGTTAACTCTAAAACAGAAAGGAGAAAAAAACTATGATTTGTCCAATTATAAAATGACACCATTCCTAGACATCTATGTTGAATATGAAATAGGATCTACTTTTGTTGACCTTTCTCAAACATTCTATGCTCGCTGAATTTGTAAAAAGTGAATCAATAGATGAAACTAGTCTGCAATGACAAATTTGGCTTCTTGAGAGCAATCCATATTATCACTGATTACCAAATCAAATCACGCAGAACAAGCAACTCACAGGCTCTTATAATAAAACAAGGCTCTAAGTCATGGTGTTAAACTGCTGGTGAATTCAGTTAAGGCAGGCAATTGTATCTTGCATCTTTATTTTTTATTGTAACATTGTATCTTTATGTTGTTTATTCTAATAGTAGTTAAATCCCCACCTACTGCTCACTAGCCCTTCTTCACTCTGTACCCTCCAACCACGTAGAAACACAGTGCCCCAATCTGTGTTATTTCACGTTAACAGGCCCACGTAGATGCTGGTGTCAGGCCCAAATGCCCTCTACTTGGACAAACAGCCTCCAAATGACCTCCCTTCTCATTCTTCAGATTCTATCTCTAGCACCTTCTCCATGAAGAGTTATTTTATCACCCAAGGAAGCTGATAATTCCACCTAAGCCTCCTCACTGTTGCTAATATGCATCAATAATGCAGCACTTTTCTCACTGAACTTATTCATTGTAAAATTTTGACTCCCATATTAGAGTGTGATTACATTAGGAAATAGACTGTATCCTACTCACCTGTGTAGCCTTAGTTCCTGCAAATAAAATGTAAAAGTTTGCTAATGAATAAAACAGTTTGGAAATACTACTGACAAAATGAGATTTTTCTTTAAAAAAAAATCATCTTATCAATGATTATTTTACTAAGGTTTTATTTCTTTTCTCTTACAATGAAAAGCTATGAATAAAATTCATTTTTCTCAATGTTCAAGCACAAAGCAAAAATAAATTTCAATATTTAAAAAATGTAACTGTATACAAAGATGCTGAGATTGCAAATTTTAGCCTTAGGGTTAAGGGTTGCTGTTTATTAAATAGGATTTGCTGGAATCTGTAATACAACTTTGAAACTGGAACTTTGTGCAATTCAGAAATGTTGGGTCCCTATCCACTATCACAGTTTTGTGTCTAACCATGTGGAAAAATGCTTCCTGGTGACTAAAGAGGCTAATATCTTAGCTAGTTTCATTAACTATTCTTAATCATACAAATGGAAAAACCTAATACTCTTTCCCCTGGCCTGTTTGCAATATTGCTACAGGCTTACAGCATTTGTCTCTCTCCCCACTCCAGTTTCCTGGAGCCAGACATCCAGGGTAGAACGACATGCTTTAAGCAAAGTTTGCACATCAAGGTGTAGGTAAGAATGTTATACAATGTAAAAATAAAGGAAATCTCATTTAAAATGGAGTTGAGAAGCCCTGAAGAGGGAGCTCTCACACAGGTACCACTGCTGGGAGCCTGCATAACCAGCAAAAGAAAGAAAATAAGAATTATCTTGACAGGGGAAGTCAATCTTCACATACAGATTCCATCTCCTGTTTTAATATAAAAAGCAAGAAGATCCCTCTGTGCTCCACAACAGCACACCACTGCTTGCTGCCAATGAGAACCCATCACAACCTTGAAATTCTGTTCTTCTCCAATGAACCTTTGTTTAAAACAACCCTCCCCAATTTCTTCCTAAAATGTAATAAAAGCGGATCTTCCCTTTGTCTGTGCATTTGCCTACGGTTTGCCATAGTTCACCTGTCCCAAACGCAGTTCCTCTGCTATTCCCAAATAAACTCTTTTGCTGGTAAAATAACTGCCTATTTCATTTTTAATGTTGACAACAGTGAAACCCACACAACCTTTCCTTCCAAACAAAGAAACCAGATCTTGCCGAGGTCACCTGCCTGATCCCACAGACGGGCTAGATGACAGAAGGCAGCTCACAGCAACACGGATGCGACCTTGGCAGTTTCACGCTTTCTCTCTCCCTCTCCCTTTCTCTCTCTCTCTCTCTATATATAAATGATTGGATTTAATACGAACATTTGCCAAAGGAGTGAAGATTGGAGTTCTTTTTTTTTTTTGGTATATTATTTTAAACATTTATCCATCAGTCTTTAGATGTTCTCACCCCATTTGTTTTTTCAATTTTCTGTTGGCTCATGGCAGCGCCCTTAAAGATGTCACTTAAGGGAAGAGGTGCTATTTCACGTCTGCTCCCTTTATCTAAGCAGGAAAGCACTTCTGCATCCTTCCCCTGCCCAGTCCCTTTGGTGAGGCGCTCCGGCCCAGCTGACAGGTGTTTCCTGTCTGCAATCGCTAACCTCAGTGACTTTCAGTCTGGATTCTTGCACGTAAATGCACGCTGTCTCATTGTCCTGTCCTCTTAATTTAAATGCTTGTCTCCTTGCCTCTCAGTCTAATAGCTCATTCCTTCTCTTCCCCTATTACCCAGCATTGTTTCTCCATCGTATCACCTGCAATTTCCAGGATGACATATTTTACTTCAGATCATAACTCGTTTAGTCTTTTCTCCTGCTGGTATGATAATAGCATCTCAAGCTAATCATTAATTTCCACCCTGTGGTTTCAGTAATTCCTTCCATGCTAAATCTTGCATAGGAAAATTGTTTTAGGTTTGGCACCTTAACTTAGTCTAAGGGAAAAACGAGTCAGAAGATGCGACTCACTGTCAGAGGCCCTCTGGTCAATGGGGGCATCATTGCTCATGTAGGTAAAGGGTTCTAAAGGCCTGGAAGAATAAAAGGCACAGAAATTACTTTAAGTCTTCTCCTTTATGTGTGTTTAATCAACATCTTTTGGAAATGAAAAGGTAGTATTTTGCAAAATTGTTTATGTGACCCTGCAAATAAATATATTTGTTATTGGGTATAAAAAATAAGCATCACCATGGAGGAGGGGTTAGGGGAGGTGAGTGGGGAGGGTGAGGGGGATGAAGCGGCGCAATGCTCAATCATAATATAAGTTGGTCACGGGGATAGTACTGCAGCATGGAGAATACAGCTAATGATTCTGTAACATCTTTCTATGTTGACTGGTAGTAACTGCACTAGTGGGGATGAAGATTTAATAATATGTGTAACTGTGATTCACCGTGTTGTACATTGGAAATCAATATAAGATTGTATATCAAAGATACTTCAATTTACAAAAAAAGTAAAGAAAAAAGCATCAAGAGAGAGGAAAAAATTATAAAATGCTAGTGCTTGAAGGATCTTCAGATATGGTGTTCAAGCTCCTCATTTTTACAGAAAAAGAGTACTAGGTCATAGAGAATGCTCTAGAAGGAGAGAACCAGGCTCTGGCCCCTGGCCCAGTTCATTTGGAGAGTTTCTTTCTCTATGTGTTATCTGTGTGTATATGTATGTGCACATATTTATTCACCTATTTACTTAAATATATTGATATTTCTCTATCTCTGTATGCATGTGTAAACACACACACACACACACACACCCTACTTTCTCTATTTTTCTCCTAATTGTTTTGGTCTCTTTCATGCTTGTTGGATACCCTCAAATCTGACCCCCTCCTCTCCCACCACCACCACCACAAACACACACACTCCTGATATTTTTAATATAGTAGCACACATCTTTCATATTTAAATTTGGAAACTAAAATACAGATAGAAGCTCTATGTTGGGTGAGGGAAGAAAATTGCCAACTAGTGATTTTCCTTGTAGAATGACTGGATGGGGAGACTGGAGACCCATATATTTATTTGGAGAATTTCTAAATATCTGTTCCTATAAGTGTTTTATTGGGTTATTCAGAGTCTCCAAAGAAGGATCCACTCACCTCATGCCTGGAGTCTGTGAATCTGGCTACCAGAGTTGTAGAAGTTTAATCACATACGAGAGAATTGGAAGTCCGGCCCTTCCATGTGCTGAATTTCACTTAACACTGGTTTTTTGGAATGTGGCTTTCTCTCATTCTTCAGGGATGAGTGTCCCTGAGTCTGATGTCTCTCTAGTTCAATTTTTCAACTTTCCTGGTAAACAACCAAAGTTTGGGACAAGTAGTGACTGGCATACATGGAATGACAAAGTAACCTGGGGGTATACCTGCTACATACTGTGTTGCTTACCCATGTCTGTGGTTTTATTCCCACATGTGATAGTCCTCACTCCTACTTTTACATCCCACCCAATAATGCTGGTGTCTCTGATTCCTAAGTCTACTGAGGGTTCTGCAGTATGAACTATCTTGCTTTCCATTTTCACTATTCTCTGCAGGCAACTGAAAATCAACTTTCTCAGCCTGTTAACACCTCATCCACATTCCAGCATTAAAAATCGGTTAAAGTCTTTTATCCACTATAGTTTCTACTCCCATTCTCTCTGTAACTCTAAATGTACAATTACAAATCTTTTGCTTTTGTTTTATTAAATTTTCAGAGGGCAGCAGAGAATGAGCCTGGATTCTGCTGTTGATCATTGGATACCATCTAGATAGGGTAAGGAGATGAGAAATTATTACTTACGATCCATTATTATGTAGCTTAAAAAATTACTGAAAAGTCTAGATAAGCAGATAAGCAGCTCCTAATTCCATGAACAATGCTGCTGAACTAAACCAGTAATGTAGATACTGACTCTGTGATGTTTGGGATACTAGAGAATTGAGAAACTACCATCATTACTGCTAACTCCAGGACCACACTGTGTTTGCCATGAATGGAGCCAAAAAAGTGTGTGTCCCACATCTCTGCCTAGCCATGGAACTAGGCCCCTGGCTTTAGATTTCTGATGCAACTACCCACACAAAGTTGTGGTCACGTTTGCCAGAGGAGTCACACATATGCTTCATGATATTTTCTGTCCCTTCAATTTCAAATGCTGGTGCTTTGTTTTGGCTTAATGTAGATAATGTGCAGAATCTAGATGGCATGAGAGTCTTGGAAATGTGGCTTTTAGCTTTCTATCCACTATTATGCAATAAGGAACAGTGCAAGGGAATTGCAATAGGATATTTTAATACATATTTCCTATGGATTTACAGGTGTACATATAATTTATTCTCAACTGGGGATAGTTTTGTACCTTAGGGACACTGGCACACACATCATGACTGGAATGGTCCCACTCGGGTGTGGTACTGGTAGCCAGTAAGCAGAGGCAAAGGATGATGCTAAATACCCTACCAAGCACAGGACAACCTCCAACGACCAGGATCATATCCCTCAAATGCTGAAAAAGCTGGAGTTGAGAACTCCTAATATACTGAATATCTGAAAGATGAATAACTTATAACTATGATTATCTCTAAGGAAGAGAGGCAAGGACTGATTTAAGAATGGTGATTAAGAAGAACTCAGCCTTTATTTAATTTATTTTTACAAAGAATGTATATAATGTAATTAAAGGTTAGTGAAAAAAATAAAACATAATGAAGAGGAACCAAAATGTAGGCAAGAGATATAAGGGACTTGGGAACAAAAGAGAGGGAGAGAGTCAAAAAAGAATAGTTGCCTTCTCATTAAAGGTCCTTTTTCCTTATATATTTCATTGCCATAATAGCCCATGCTATAGTTTTAGCAATAAATCTAAATGCTTTTCCTTACTCCCATTTCTTTCTCATCCTCTACAGCTAAAAGATGACTAACTCCAGTGCATTTTAAAGGTGAACAAGCTATGAACTGTCACTCCCTCTTCACCTCAACTGTTCATTTTAATTTTTGGTTCTGGTCTCAGTCTGGACTATGGCAACAGTCTCATTATTAGTTCCTTACCTTTAAAACTCTCAGTCCACCTAATTTTCTGTGTCATTGACAAATTCATTCATAGGTGTCAGCATTCATAATTTCCTCTAACAAGGACCTCAGTAATTTTCTTCTAGATCAAGGATGGGCATCATCTCTCAGTCCCCATGTTTCAGGATATCACTGATTAATCACAATAGTCTTTCTGGCTGATGTTAATTGTGACTCAGACCCCCTGTATAATCCATGTGGCCACTACAAAGTTACTGGCATCTACGTGAAGATGAAACCTATTGTGCTTTATTTCACCAGCAAACTGAAGTATCTCTAATAGTTGTTTGTCTCTTTCAGGAAATATTCTACATTGAGAAATAAAAATGATGAGAGGTTATCAGTGACTTAAAGAATGGAGTTAGAGATTCAGGAACATCTTCTAACTGGGTGTTCTTTAAAATACTTTACTCTGAGTGTGAAAATATAACAACCTCAGTCACAAGCCTTGGCCAATAACTGAACATACTCTGGAACAGACCCTATCCTGTATTTCTTAGTTTTCCTAAGACAGTATTTTTGGGATGCTGACTTTTAATTATAACAAGTTTGAACATACTATTGTTACTGAATCTTATGATGTTATCAAATTTTAAATAGACATTGTTTAAGTGGAAAAGAAAATTAAACAGAGACAGTCCCAGGCTACGGCTTTCAAGAGAACAATTAGGGAACAGTCAAAAAACAGAGAAGGACAATAAAGAACTTTGATGCTGGACAAGTGCAAAGAAAAATGTGGCAAGGCGATGTGAAGGACATTATTTCAGAATAAGCAGACCCACCCCTGAAAGTAGACTGTGGTTTGTCATAGGGGAACACAAACAGTCGGGGAGTTATCAAGAATGTGAAAATGTCATGAAAATGATATCAAATAAGGTGAGCAGCACGATATAGTACACACATCTGAAGTATTATATTGAGTCAGAATTCTTAATAGTAACTTTAGTTCCAATCATCAGACGAAAAATGAGTGAAGAATGTGAAGGGTCAGATACCCTAGAATGTGAAAAATATGAGGACAGTGATGTCAGAGAGAACAAAAGAACATGCGGTGTTACAAGCATATTATCCAATAGTTCCTCTGGAGAAATACTATTTGTAAGAAGGAGTATTTTTCAACAATACATAAATTGTTTTTATGTGGTTCAATTTCTGAATCTTCCATAGAGGCTAAGGAAATCATTCTTTGATTTCAATAATATGTTTTTAGAATTTTTTTCATAATTTTAATATATTTTATTATTTTACATCATAGGACTGAAAAAATGCATTTATTAACATGAAGTATAGGTATAACATTTGAAACTAAATGAAATACCATTCATCAATGCCACAGGCAGATATGGAATCAGCACCGAGCACAGAAGTCGTATCTTCTGGACAAAGCTGCATGTTCACCGTTCACAGTCTTAGTGGCTCTGGTCTCGTATGGCTCTTGAGCTCATCTAGGCTTGCAATTCATTCATTTAGCACTATTTTTGTTATTTCCTTATTGCATCATTTCAGGAATGGACAGAATAATGACTGGGAAGAAACAATGGATGACCTGAACTTTTCATCTCAGAAATAAAAACTAAGGTGTGTTTATGGAATAGATGTAACTTTAAAGTTTTAGTGTTTTTCATACAATCTAATAATGGAGACAATGTAGGAAGAAATAAGAGTAAGCATAAAACCAATAAGGTTGGCAAGGTTAGAGCCTACAAATATTGAGATTGATTTTTTTACACAGACTGATTAAACTACCACTGCTCCCTTACATACTAAAAATCTTTGAAATCCAACTGACCTCTTTACTCATAAAAAACAAATTTGAAAAAAATAAATGAAGAAAAATAATCACTTCCCCAATATACCACAGCATACTGATTTTGAAAACAGTATCCTCAGAGAGATGATAGCTCAAAAATTAGGGTTCAGTTAACCCAATTAGAGGCTTTGTGTTCCTTCCCATGAAGTCGTAGGTAACTATGTGTGCAAGCAAGTATACACGTATGTGTCTATTTTTTCTAACACCTCACAGTATGTGTGTGCATGTTTCTGTCTTTAATTCTTTATGGAACTTTCCAGTAGAAGATATCAGATAAAAGCAAGAGTAATTAGAGAATCTTCATTCTGTCATAAGATAGAATAGGCTAAAACTTATGCTTGTGCTAAAATGGTAGTGAGTTTATGGCACAAATAACCAAATAAAACGAAACAGCAGATGGCAACATAGGAATCTCTGGAGCTCCCCTCTTCCCAGGGACACACTGAATGTACAGCTACATATAGAATAATTCCTTCTGAAAAAAATCCAGAAACTGGCTAAGTGACTGGTGCACACTGGGGTGAACAACAACAACAAAACCACATCAAAATAGATGGGAGAGTCCAAGACACAGCCTTGTTATAGAACCTACCACCAGTGTGGCTGACACAACCAGGAGGGAACACAACTACAGCTTCTGTATGTGTATACACAAGGTGAGAATTTCAGCAAAGAAATTGAAAATACAAGAAAGTACTAACAGAAATTCCAGAGCTGAAAAATAAAATAATTGAACTGAAAATTCATTAGAGAAGCTCAACAGAAGACTAAATGAAGTAAAACGAAGGATTAATGAACTCAAAGACAGGACAGTAGAATTCACACAAAGGAGCAAAAAAAAAAAAAAGAACAGGATGAAGATAGCTTAAGGGACTTTGGGACGTAAACAAGTGGACCAGTATTTGCATTATTGGAGTCCCACAAGAAGAAGAGAGAAGCAAAGGGGCACAAAGCTTATTTGAAGAAATAACAACTGAACGTTTACTTTATCTGGCAATTAAGGAATTAGGTGCACCAAAGAACATTATAATTAAAGTTTGAAAAGTTAAAGACAAGAAGAGAATCTTAAAAGCAGAAGAACAAAAACTACTTGTTACCTACAAGGCAATGAGCACATTTTTCAGCAGAAATTTTACAGGCAAGAAGGGAGTAGCATGATATATTCTGGGGAATATATAGATGCTGGGGGAAAAAAACACAAAAACACTCTGCCACCGAGAATATTAAAGCTGTTCTTCAGAACTGAAGGATAAATAAAGAGTTATCCAGCCAAGCAAAAGCTAACAGAGTTCATCATCACTAGACTGGCCATGGAAGAAACGTTAAAGGGGCTTCTTTAAGCTGAAAAGAAAGGATGCTAAATGATACAGGAAAATGAAGTACAAGTCTCACCAGCAAAAAAATATATACTGTTACATTCAAATAATCTACTGTTGTAATGATGATGGATTGCTAACTTATAAATCTAGTATGAAAGTTAAAAGACAAAAGTAGTAAAATAAATTGATACACAAGATAAAAAGATGTAAATTATGACATCAAAAACAAAATGAGGTAAAAATTATAGTTTTAGAATGCATTCAAACTTAGACTGTTAACAGCTTAAAACAGAATATTACAACTAATGTTTTATATAAGCCTCACAGTAATCACAAAGCAAAAACCTCTAGTGGATACATGAAAGATAAAGAAGTTAGCATACCACTACAGAAAAACCATCAAATAACAATGGAAGACAGAAAGAGAAGAAAGGAATAAATGAAATATAAAATAGCCAGAAAACAATTTTTTAAATGGCAGTAGGTCCATGTCTATCAATAGTTACTTTAAATTTAAATGGACTAAATTCTCCAATCAAAATCGAAAGAGAGAGTGGCTAAATGAAAAAAAAAAAGCCCCAACTATATGATGCCTACAACAGATTCACTTCAGCTTCAAGGACACACTGGACTGAACGTGACGGGCTGGAGGAAGGTATTCCATTCAAATGGAGACTAAAGAAAGTTGGGGTGGCTATACAGATAAAATAGGTTTTACACTCAAGGCATTTATAAGAGATAGGGTTATTACATAAGGATAAAGCAGTCAATCCAACAACAGAATGTAACATTTGTAAACATTTACACACCCAATATAGGAGGACCTAAATATATAAAGAACATATTAATAGACCTAAAAAGAGAGAGAGAGAGAGACAGTAATACAATAGTACTGGGAGACTCCAATACCCCAGTTTCATCAATGGATAGATCATCTACACAGAAAATTGCTAAGGCAATATTGGCCTTAAACAACACATTAGATCAGGTGAACTTAACAGATATTTATAGGACATTCCATCCAAAAGCAGCATGGTATGCATTCTTCTTAAGCATATGTGGAATATTTTCCAGGCTAGATTTTAATGTTAGCCAAAAAAAAGTCCTAACAATCATATTAAACATCTTTTCTAAATACAATGGTGTCAAAACTTTCTCAATTACAAAAGAAAATGGATAATTCACAAACATGTGGAGGTTAAATAACATGTTAAGAAACAATGTGTCAAACATGGAGTCAAAGAGCAATAAAAAAATAATCTTGAAACAAATGAAAATGGAAACACACCAGAAACTTACAGGATACATCAAAAATCAGTTCTAAGAATTTCCAGCAATAAACACCAATATTAAAAAAAAAGAAATCTCAAGAAGTTATAAAAAAGTACAAACTAAGTTCACAGTCAGTAGATGAATTAATAAAGACTAGAGCAGAAAGAAATAAGAGACTAGAAAGACAATAAAACATACCAATAAAACTAAAAGCTAGTGTTTTGAAAAGATAAAGTAAACAAACCTTTAGCTAAATCACCAAGCAAGAAAAAAAAATAAAGTAGACAAACCTTTAGCTAAATCACCAAGCAAGAAAAAAAAAAATAGAGGACTCAAATAAATAAAATTAGAATTGAAAAAGGATGTATTACAACTGATACCACAAATATACAAAAGACCAAAGACTGCTATGAAAAATTACACACCAACACATTTTACAAACTATAAGAAATAGATGATTTCTTAGAAACATCAGCCTACCAAGACTGAATCAGGAAGAAACAGAAAATCTGCACAGACCTATAATTAATAAGGAGATTGAATCAACTGATCTAAAACTTCCTAAAAGACAAAAGACTCAGGCCAGATGACTTCACTAGTGAATTCTACCAAACATTTAAAAAAGAATACCAATCTCAAAATTCCTCCAAAAAATAGAAGGGGGGAGAGAATATTTCAAAAACATTTAGAAGGCCAGCATTACCCTGATACAAAAACTGAACAAGGACTCCACAGAAAAGAAAATTACAGACTAATATCCCTGATGAATTTAGATACAAAATTCTTCAGCAAAAATTAGCAAAAAAGAATTCAACATTGCATGAAAAGGATCATACACCATGATCAAGTGGGATTTATATAAGGGATGCAAGATGGCTCAGCATCCCCAAATCAATCAGTGAGATATACCATGTTAACAAAATGAAGACTAAAAATCATATGATCATCTCAACAGATGCAGATAAAGCATTTGACAAAATTTAACACCCTTTCATGATAACAACCCTCACCAAAGTGGGTATAGAGGGAAAGGACCTCAACACAGCAAAGGCTGTGTAAGACAAACCCAGAGATAACATCATCCTCAAGGTGAAAACTGAAAACTTTCCCTCCAAGATCAGCAACAAGACAACTATGCCCAGTCTCACCATTTTTATTCAACATAGTACTGAAAGTCCTGGCCAGGATAACTAGAAAACAAATAGAAGACATCCAAATCAGAAAGTAAGAAGTAAAATGGTCTCTATTTGTACATGATATATACAGAGAAAACCCTAAAAATTCTACCAAAAAACAAAACAAAATTGCTAATGTTGGTAAATGAATTGAGCATAATTTCAGGATAATCAATGTACAAAATCAGTTGCATTTCTATACACTAACAATAAACTACCTTTTAGTCTTATCAGCAAGTGAAAAAGGAAATGAATTTCACCTCAAACTTATATTTTATACATACAACTCCTATTTTGGAAGCTGGTAAGGAATTAAGGCTTATAGTAATTTCTTTTTTATAGACTCCTTTAGGTAGTTTCCTGTTTTTCTGTTTATGTTACTTTTAAAATTTATCCCATTTTCACCTTACTCTTAAAGATATTATCTAGATAACATTTTAGATAATTCAACAAATATTCTGATTATTTCAAAATTAGTTAAAATTGAAGTTATAATCCACTTATATCTGAGAAAATGAAACAAGTTTGAAATGTGAAAATGAATATTGCAAGAGTCCATTAAATTTAAATGATTTAAGCTTATAAACCATGCAAGATGTGAAAAGAATTAATGGGATATTATTTCATGTGCACATTTGAGATAGAAAACATATTGATAACACTGAATTACAATAACAGCCAAGCTACTCTGTGGTAATATGCACATTTTTCTGTATCTTTTTAATAAACTTACTTAATATGAGATTAGAAACATCTTCAAGGAAAACATGAGCCCAGGAAAAAAAGGGGTAGACTTATACTCAGTTTCTCTTTCTAAATAAATATTTTAAATTTCAGGTTTTTTTTTTAAGTCTAAGAACTCTAAACAGGCAGTTGGATTTCTGCTAGCCACAGTACTAGTTGAGCATTAGATAATGGTCTGGTTTGCTAAAATTTTACTTAGTCATTTTTCTCAACTTATTTAACTTTGCATGTGTAAAGAATTATTTTATAACATATTTGTATGGTTTCACTTCTGGCAATTTAAATATGCATGTAAATGACAGCCACTCAGATGAAGTATAGAGTAGGTGCAATGTAAGTATTTTCCTTGCAAATTAGAATTCTAAAAGACACAGCAAATGTTCAGACTGTGTAAGTTGTATCCCTTCCTTTGAAAAGAAGTAAGATCCTGACTTGACCTAATTTTCCCCCAAAAGCTCTATGAAAATGAATTTTTCTAATAACATATAATTAACTTTATTTCGTCTCCTTCCTCTCTCCCTCACAATATCTTGTTACCTTAGCTCAGTATTTCATCATGAGCCAATTGATTGATTAAACTTTAAAGGCATTTAAATGTACGTGAAATCTCCACACACATATACAGGAAGGAAAGAAAAAAACAGCTGGTTCGCAAGTGACACTTTTGGGCTTATGTTCATGAACTTTACAGTCACTTGAGTTACTTATTTCAAAGTTTTCTTGGTGACTGATTTCAGAAGACTGTTGAAGTGTTTATAGGAATGTTGGTAGGGAAAGGTGTCACCTTACCCTCAAATGCTTGCCTTTTGTATTTAATGAAAGACTCTATAAGAAATTGTTCCTCACTACTGTATATAGTATACTGCTCATTTTCTTGTAAAGAAGTGCAGTGGTATCATCACAATTAAGTTGCAAATATTAATTTCTCATTGTAAATTTTGAGTGAATACTCAAATAGTTATACCTCTCCTTAACTGCCACAAATAAGTTACTGATTATTATTAACAAAATGGACCATCTTATTAAGCTCATTTTTTAAAACTATTCAAACTTAGATTGTGATTTCTGACACCTAAGATCATGACCTCAAAATCTTATCTTACATTAACCAAAGGAATCCATGTCATTTATTCTCAGTGTATTATCATTTTTTCTTAGGACTGAAATGAGCTGGCAAATTTCAGTATTTTGCAAATCTCCCTCACTTGTTTTTTGGACCCGATCAAGTAAAGGCAACCAAATGTTTTAACAATGAGAATTTCTGACAATCTCAGAAGTTTAACATGGAAAACAAGTTTGTATGTGGGCTGTAGTTTCATTTAAGAGTGATTAATTTTATCATATTAAAGAAGAAATGTGGAAACACCATAAAAATCTTAGTATTATACTACACCAAAAAATAAAAGCAAAAATAAAAACACACTACAAAACAGGTTTCTAATTTTTAGTGAATTAGTAATTATCAAATAACCTCTTTAGCTTACTTCATTTTTCTTTGACTAACATGCTTTGGAAACAAATTCATTTTGTACTTGAAGTAGTATGCTTTAGAGTTCAAATATCCTGGGCTCCCATTTTTAATTGCCATTTACTAGTTCAATGGCTTTAGGGTATCTACTTAATCTCTCAAAGACCCACTTTACTCATCTATAAAATGTGGTTTTGCTGAATTATTTTGAATATAAAATTAGACAATATATGTAGCAGGACAAGGGACTGCTAATACATGTCTTTTATTGAGGGATGGACGTGTGACTAGGATTTCTAAGCAGTGGAATGTGGGTATGGGGAATGCACACCCTTCTAGGCTCAGTTTATTAAATACAATTTCCAACATAATTCCCTGCTCTTTCTTCCCCCTTTTCCTGGTGCAGAGAACCTCAGAAGCTGTCATGTTGAAAATGGCAAATATCTCATCAGGCTTGGTCCCTGGGTGATTGTCTTGTGAAGACCCAAAAGTTAGAACTTTACTGGGAGAAAAATAAACTTTGAAATCTCAGTGATTTAAAAACAAAGAAGTTTATCTGTTAGATTACTACCATTACTTCCACTGACATAGAATCTGAATAAATTATCTTACTGATTATTCTCCAATTGGAAAGGAAGAGAAAAATATATTTTAAGTATACAGACGACTTATACAAAGATAAGGATTTGGCATTCACTATAAATAGAAATCTATTCATTGTGTTTGTACAAAAAATTCCACAACCTAATCAAAACATAATGAATAGAGAGGATTGCCCACTGATTTATATTATATATACCAAAGCCCAGATCCCAGAAGCATTACATTTATCTGAACATTTTCCCCTGATTATAAGACCAAAGTCTTGCTGTTAATATTTTGACATCAAAAGATCTTTTTGGTACCAAAAACATCAGAGTATAAAGAGCAATGAATATTTGGTTATTAAGCAGACCTGTCAAAAGAAGAGATTATGGAAACTTAGAATTTTCATTTCACTGAGATTTTTCATTTTTTGAATAGCCCATATTCTCAGAAATTTATTAATTTAGCTCTAAAAATTAAATACAATTATAAGAATTATTGTTAGGAAAATCATAGTTGCCAACCTAATATTAAGTTATAAGGAAATACGTATGAATTTTTAAAACTTGTGATAAAATACACAGAACAAAACTTACTGTCCTAACCATTTTTATAGAGAGTTCAGTGGTATTAAGGACATTCATACTGTTGTACACCTATCACCACCATCCATCTCTAGAACTATTTTCATCTTGCAAACAAACTCTGTACCCTATAAACACTAAATCCCAATCACGCCCTCCCCAGGCATTGGCAAACACCATTCTCCTTCTTTTCGTTCTTTTTTTAATCTCCCTTTTTCCTCAATGCCCAGCCTCTGGTAACCAGTATTTCACTCCCTGTTACTGTAAGTTCAGCTCATGTTTTATTTTTTTAATATTCCATATATAAGTGAGATCATACAGTGTTGTCTTTCTGTGTCTGGTTTAATTTACTTAGCATAATGTCCTCGAGGTTCATCCATGCTGTTGTAACTGTCAGGACCTCCTTTTTAAGGCTGAATAACAATCTATTGTACCACATTTTGTTTATTCACTGACTCATCAATGGACACTAGGTTGTTATCCTAGTGACTAGTGATGGCTTTGGTGACTAATGATGGAATGAACAGAAGAGTACAGATATCTAACTGAGATAGTGATCTTATTTCCTTTGGATATATACTCAAAAGTGGATGTGCTGGATTATATGAAAGTTATGTTTTTAATTTTCTGAGGAACCTCCATAATGTTTTCTATAATGGTTGTACCAATTTACATTTTATCAACAATGCACACGGGTTCCCTTTTCTACACATCCTTGCCAACACTTGTTATCTCTTGCCTTTTTTGATAGTCATCTGAACAGGTATGAGGGGATATCTCACTGTGGTTTTGATTTGCATTTCCCTGATGATTAGTGATATTAAGCATCTTTTTATATATATGTTGGCAATTTTATATCTTCTATGAGAAAATGGTTGTTTAAAAACAGCATTTGTATTCTGTCCATGGGGACTCACAAAGGCCAAGCTCCATTGGTTCTCCAGGTAGATGTAAAAGCCAGTACCTGCAGAGGCAGCTGTATAAGTTGTGGCATTACATGTGTGCTCCAAAGCCTTTGCTCCTCAAAGAGAAGCTGGGATTTAGGGATTCCCTCCTCATTGTAAGGCACTGTGCGATTTGCTCAGTTAGTTTCTGGATTATTCTCAGAGGGTATTGATTTATGTGTAGCTTGTATATTTGATGTGTCCATGGGAGTAGGGAAAAATCAGTGACCACATATTCTATCATCTTGCTGATGTTTCTGTGTATAGGTTTTTATACAAATATTTTCCTGTCAATTAAGAATGAAAATGATGATACAATAACAGCAATATATATTCATTTATCAGTGGTTCAGGTTAAATGTTGGGATTCTGATAATTCAAGGTTTTGACCTAGAATAACATGGAAGGGAGAGATTCAACTATTTGGATCAAAAGGGTAGATCTTGTTAGGCTACTTACCTACCTATTCTTCACAAATTACTTAAAATAGTTATCCTCTATCGTTCCTTCTCATATGAATTACAGAGAGAGCTTTTATACATATCAATATTCAGGCAGTAACTCAAAACTGTAAAACAAAATATTTAGGGATATTATCAGGATATTAGTAATGTTTAAAGATATGCACATAATTCTTTCATCCAATTTTAGAGGCACTACCTCATAATGACTGCAAATATTTTTGTGGATTGTTGCACAGCAGAGCTGGAAGGTAAAAGTAAAAATATGAAGGACTTCCTCTTTAAGGCATATGGAGTAGACATAGTTTTTCCTACTCCTTTAACTGAGTATAGGTAAAAACCGTTGGCATGATATATAAAACAAATTTAAGATGATTCTGAAAGGTTGAGAAAGGAGAGAAGGCTGACTAGAGACCCCAGGATCCAAGGAATAACATATGAGTTTCATTCTGTGGTTTTTTGCTTTGTATAACCTAAACTTGGACCTGAGGACACTGACAACTTGGAAATGCCAACACATATATAGCTGAGAAAATAAAGCAATCCATAATTCAGCTGGAGACCTTAACATCTTTTTCACAAAATACTGATAGACCAACTAGACAATAAACAAGAATATAAAAGAACTCAACACCAATATATCAACCAAGGGGATTTAATCAACATTTTTACAACATCCCATTCAATGACAGCAAAATATACTATTTTCAAGTGTCTACAAAACATATATCAAGAAAGACCATACATGGCCATAAAAAAAAATCTAAACAAATTTAAAACAATTGAAATCATATGGACTATATTAACCAATAACAAGGGAATCAAACTAGAAATCAACAGCAGAAACATAAAACTCAACACTTAGAAACTATACATTATATTTATAAATAATGAACAAGTCGAAGAAGTCTCAGGGAAAGTGTATATTGAAATGAGTTTAAATGAAATATGTTAAAATTTATGTGACACAGTTAAACCAATTTTATGAGGTAAATTTATAGCGATAAACATACATACACATTAGAAAAGCCTTAATCAATAACCTAAGATCCAACCTCAAGGACTTAGAAAATGAAGAGCAAAATAAACCCAAAACAGAGGAAAGGCAAAAATAAAGAGCAGAAGTCAACAATATAGGGAAAAAAAAAACAGAAAAAAATCAATGAGAAAAAAAACTATGGTTCTTTGAGAAGACCAATACAATTGACCAAGCTCTAGCATGACTGACAGAAACAAAAAAAAGAAAAATGATGTGACTCACCAATAGTAGGAATGACATAAGGGCTGTTACTAAACATGTTGAAGAAATCGAAAATACTATCAGTAACTCTAAATACATCAATTTGACAACTTAGATGAAATAGATCAATTCCTCTAAAAAAACACCAACTACCACAACTTTTAAGATATTAAATTGATAAAATGAATTGTCTTATAAGTAGTAAGGGAATTTAATTCACAATTTTAAAATGTGTGATGAAGAAATCAAGGGTTCATATAGTTTCACTGTGAATTCTACCAAGCATACAGAAGAATTAACACTGATTCTACACAACCTCTTCTAGAAAATAAGAGGGAAAAATTACCAATTCATTTCATGAGTTTAGTATTTTTCTATTATGAAAACCAAAGAAATTACAGAAAAGAAACAGAATATCATGGACCAATGTCTGTAGTAAATACAGATGCAAAATTAACAAAATACTATTAAATAGAATTTAGAAACATACAAAAATGGTTATACACTATGACCAAGTGGGAGTTAATTCCAGGTGTGCTAGGTTAATTAAATGTCTTAATATCAAGCAATGTAACCCACTGTATAAGCACTGTAAAGAGCAAAACTAACATGATTATAGAGAATGCAAAAAAAATTTAGTAAAATTCAAAACCCATTAATGATAAAAACTCAGCAAAGTAGGAATAGAAGAAAATTTCTTTATGTTAATAAAGACCACCTACCAAAACCCAAAGCTAGTTTTACTTAATGATGAAAGATTGTGTTCTGTCTAGAATGAGAACAAGGCAAGGATGTTCTTTTCATTTTTAATTCAATATGCTTCATTTATCTTCGCTCTGATCTTTTTCAGTTCTTTCTGATAACCTTGGGTTCAGTTCATCTAATTCTTTGAGGTAAAAGTTATATATTTTGTTGAGATATTCCTTCATTTATAACATAGACATTTAATGATGTATGTTACTACTGCTTTGCTGCATTCCATAAGTGTTGGTATGGTGTGTTTCTTTTTTTGTCTGAAGATATTTAAAAAATCCTCTTCAGTTTATTCTTTGACCCAATGGTTGCTCAAGATTGTTGTTTATTTCTGTTAAACTCTTCCATAAAACTGAAGAATAGAATATATCCCATCTAATTTTATGAGGCCAGCATTACCCTAATACCAAAGCCAGATAAAGATACCACATGAAAAAAATACATAGACCAACATCCCTGTTGAACACAGAAGCAAAATTTCTTAACAAAATAGCAAACAGAATTCAAAAACACACTGAAAGGATGATATATCATGATCTAGTGGGATTTATCCCTGGGATGCAAAGATGGTTCAACATATGCAAATCAATAAAGGTGAAAAATAAAAATCACACAATCATCTCTATAGATGCAGAAAAAGCATTTGACAAAAAGTACATCCTTTCATGATTAAAACTCAACAAACTGGGTTTAGAAAGAACATAGCTCAAAATAATAAAGGCCAGTACAGTAAACCCACAGCTAATATACTCAATAGTGAAAAGTTGGTCAAGATCAAGACAAGGACATCTACTCTTTCCACCTTATTCAACATAGTACCAGAAATCTTAGCTAGAGCAATTATGTCAATGAAATAAAAGGTATACAAATCAGCAAAGAAGTAAAATTGTCATTATACCCAGATCATATGACCTTACATACAGAAAACCCTAAAGACTCAACTATAAAACTAAGGGAAAACTGATCAACAAATCAGTAAAATTGCAGGATATAAAACCAATGTAAAAAAAAAATCAGTTCATTTCTATACACCACAACAAAATACCTGAAAAAAAAACTCCACAAGAGTTATCTAATTTATGATAGTATCAAAAACAATAAAATATTTAGGAATAAATGTAAACAAGGAAGTGAAAGATCTGTACACCGAAAACTATAAGACCTTGGTGAAAGAAACAGAATAAGATACAAACAAATGGAAAGGCATCCCATATTCATGGATTGAAAAAATATCGTTAAAATGTCTATGTAAACAAGCCATCTGTAGATTCAATGCAATCCCTATTAAATTTCCAATGCTGTTTTCCACAGAAATAGAAAAAAAAATTCTAAAATTGGTATGGAACCACAAAAGATCTTGAAAAGCTATAGAAGACATGAGTAAGAAGAACAAAGCTAGAGGGATCACACTTCTTGATTTCAAAATACACTACAAAGCTATAGTAATTAGAACACTGTGGTACTGGCATAAAAGCAGATACACAGACTGATGGAAGAGAATATAGAGCCCAGAAATAAAGCCTCACATAAGCAGTCAACTAATATTTAACAAGGGGGCCAAGAAACTCAATGGGGAAGCTTTAGTCTCTTCAAGAAGTGGTGCTAGAAAAACTGGGTAACCATATGCAGAAAAACAAAATTTGATCCCCATATTATACTACTTGAAGAAATTAACTCAAATGGATAAAATACTTAAACATATAAATTGATACCATAAAACTTCTAGAAAAAATATAGGGAAAAAGCTCTTTCATGTTGATGTGGGCAAATATTTTTTTCATGATCACCAAAAACACAAGTAACAAAAGCAAAAGTCACCAAGGAGACTACACCAAATTAAAAGCTTCTACACAACAACAAAAAAAATCAGCAAAATGAAAAGGCAACCTACAAAAGTGAAGAAAATATTTACAAATCAAATATTTGGATAGGGTTTTGATATCCAAAATATATAAAGAACATATGTAATTCGATAATCAAGCCAGAGCAAAACCTGATTAAAAAATGGGCAAAGGACTAAGTAGACGTTCAGGGTACATGAAAGATGTTCAACATCACTAGTCATTAGGGGTATTTAAATCAAAACCATAGTGAGACATCACCTCACACCTGTTACGATGGCAAGAGATAGAAGACAAGAGATAATTATTGGAAAGGATGTGGAGACAAAGAAACATTTGTACACTGTTGGTGGGAATGTAAATTGGTTCAGCCACTTTAGAAAACATTATGGATGCTTTTTAAAAATTAAAAACAGAACTATAATATGACCCAGTGATACCACTTCTGGATATGTATGTAAAGGAAATGAAAACAGGACATCAGGGAGATATCTGTGCTCTCATGTTTACTGCAGCATTATTCACAATAGCCAAGATTTGAAAACCTAAGTATCCATCAATGAATGAATAGATTGCATTTTATCGTTTATGTATTTTTATTTTATTGTTTATACATATATACATGCATTTAAAATCAATCTATACCTTCTGTCGTTCTCTAGTCTAATTATTCAATACCTATGAGGAAGAAGGAAATCCTGCCATTTGTAATAATACTGATGGAACTTGAGAGCAATATGCTTAGTGACATAGATATTATTATATTTTCAATATAAAAAGCCAAAATCATAAAGACAGAGTAGAATGGTGGTTACCAGAGACTGCAAAGTAGGGGAATTGGGGATATGTTTTTTTTAAGGATATAAACTTGGACCTAGCATCCTGGACATAATGCACAGCATTGTGATTATAGACAATACCACCATATTATAAACTTCAAAGTGTGTGAGAGACTAGATCTTAATTGCTCCCACCATAAAAATATAATTATGTTCGTCAGGGGTATTATGTGGTAATACATATTGCAAAGTATTTAATGCATGTGGAATAAATGTAACAAATCAGCATGTCATACACTTAAAATTATATATTGTTATTTCAATTACACTCAAAATAATTTTTATAAAATAAGAGTTGTTTAGTTTCCATTTGTGAATAGTACCATTTTTTAGTTGTTTTTAATTTCTTCTTCCATTTAATTGTAGTCAGAATAGATTCTTAGAATGATTTCAATGTTCTTTAATTTGTTAAGACTTGTTTTGTGGCTTAATATGTGATATATCCTGAATAATGTTCCATTTGTACTTGAAAGGAATGTGTATTCTTCTACTATTGGGTGGAAAGTTATATCTATTTGGTCTATAGTGTTATTCAGTTCTGCTATTTCCTTATTGATTTTCTGCCAGGATGATTTATCCATTACAGAGTATGGTGTACTAAGGTGTTATAACAGTATTATTGTATTGCTGTCAATTTCTCTTTCAAAAGTCCACTTACATTTTAAGTAATTTTTGATAGTTAAGTACTTTATTGCCATTTGTTGTTGTTTGCTGTTTTGTAGTTCTCTTGTTCCTCTCATCTTTCTTTGTTGTTTATTTTTGTAGTGGTCTGCTTTGACTCTTTTCTCTATACATTCTGTATATGTATGTACAGATTTGGGTAGTTATAGTATTTAAATTGAACATTTAATAGCTATAGCAGTCTTTTTAAGCTGATAACTTCAATCACATACAGACTCTATACTATCCCCTGCACACTTTATGTAATTGATGACAGACTACTGCTTTCTATGTATTTCCATTAACGAAGTTGTATGGTTATACTTTTCCTACTGCTTTTGTGTTTGAATTTATATTCTAGTGTTAAAAGTGATTTTAGTTTCTCCATTATGTTGTTATAATATTTATCTTTATATTTCCCTTTAGTAGTGAGATTTATACTTTCATATGCTTTTACTTTATTGTTTACCATCTTTCTGTTTCAACTTGGAAGAATCCCTTGAGCACTTCTTGTAAGGCAGGTCTAGTAGTCATGAACTCTCAATTTTTGTTTTCCTGGTTAAGTCTTTCTCTCTCCTTCTTTTATTATGGACAACGTTTCTGGGTAAAATATTATTGACTAACTGTTTCTTTCTTCAAGTACTTTGAATACATCATTCCACTCTCTTGGCCTACAAGATTTCTGCTGAGAAATCTGCTGTTAATCTTATAGGGTTCTCTTTTAGACAGATCACTTTGCTCTTGCTACTTCTAAAATTGTTTGATTTTGATATTTTAATTACTAGATATCTCAATGTAGAGGTGTTTGGATTTATCTATCTGAAGAATTTTGAGCTTCATGAATCAGTATGTCTATTTCCCTCCCTAGATTTGAAAAATTCTTGGTGATCATTTCTCCAAATAAGCTTTCTGCCCCTTTTCTAATTATCCTCGTGTTCATCCTCCTTTCTGTTTCTCCTAATGCATAGTATTTTACTTGATGGTGTCCCATAGTTACACATGTTTTCTTCATTCTTTCTTTTTTCTCTAACTGGGTAATTTCAAATGGCTTGTCTTCAAGTTTGCTTGTTCTTTTTTCCCATGATAAAAGTTGCCATTGAAGCTCTCTCCTGAATTTTTTTCAGATCAATCATTGAATTCTCAACTCCAGGATTTCTGTTAAGGTTTTCTTTTTTTTATATCTTTCTTTTTATTTACTCAACTTCTCATTTTGTTCATGTATTGTTTTCCTGATTTTGTTTAGTTGTCTATTGTATTCCCTTGTTACTCATTGAGCTTCTTTAAGAAAATTACCTTGAATTCTTTGTCAAGAAATTATTGGATCTTTAGGGTCAGTTACTGAAGTTTAATTCGTTTCCTTTGGTGGTGTCATGTTTGTCTGATTCTTATTGGTCCATGTAGACTTTAATTGATGTCCATTTAAAGGAGCAGACACTTACAGTCTTTATAGACAATTTCAGCAAGTAAAGTCCTACTCCCACAGGATCTCCACAGGACCATACTGACTCTAAGACCATGGTCAAACTGGGCTAAAGCTGTGTCTTGGAAGTGCTTCCTGCATACTGTCAGGTTCACAGACAGTGGGCATATGGTTATGTCTCCTGCAGGTTCCCGGATGGAAGGGACCAACCCAATATATGGGTGGATGGACTGCCTCTGGGACCAAGGTACAGAAGAACCAGAGCTGCATCACAGGGTTGCTTCAGAGTCTGCAGTCTGGTCCCAGTTCCATAGCTCCATTACTGGGGATGCTGACAGGTGTGGCCTCATAGGGTCCCTTGGAGCAGAGTCAGTGCTGTTGTCAGCTCTGGAGCAGGAGGATAGGGCTGCTTCTGGACCCACATCTGGTACCATACTATGTTCAGCAGACTTACCACTAGGTCGTTGTACTGACTTCTCAAATTGACCCTCCTTGATCTTGAGCTCCTGAGGGGTTACAGTTACCTACCTGGATCCCCAGGCTCCCACAAAACATTAATGATTTTTCAACATGCACTTTGTATTTTTCTATTTTAGTAAACTATCAGTTGTAAAATGCTTCAATTGATTGATATTCTATATAGATAAATTATATGATTTGCAAGTATTGCTAGATTTACTCTTTCTTTTTATTGGCTAACAAATGGTGTGTTGTATTTATGTTTTGCTGATTATATTTTCCACAGTACTTTTTATAACTTGCTTCCAAAAATTATTTTTACTTAACACTTTATGTACTTTTTCCTTATTTGTTCATATTTTTATATTCCTTCCTGTTTTTCTTTATGCTTATATAATTTTTATATTTTCCTGAAATGAATGCTTTTCATCTTTCCAATCTTTGTTTAATTATAACCTTAAATATTGAAATTTGTGGATATTTTCTGATTATGGTTAGCCATATCCAAAATCATAGCATTTTGTTTTCTCCACTGCAATATATAAGGGCTATATTTGTTTATTGTATTTGTAATCAAGTTCTGATGTTAATCAAATATTACATACACCTATCTAATATGTATATATCATATACACTTATTTTTATCATATACATTTTCTCTATATAGCAATATATACACATATATCACACATGCTTATCTAATCTACCTATAAAATTTGGAGTGAAATGTGTTAGTGTATGTAAATATGTTACACTATTTCTGTTCAGAATTTTTTGTTTATACAATGACACTAAAAATTTGATGACTTTAAATCATGTTTTATAAATTACAGCTATTTAAATAAAAAATAAATGTATATTATATAATGCTTATTTTCAGTTGTTGTCTTATATTGTTACTTCAACTTTTTTCAACAGCCTAGTATGATTTTGACCATTTCTAGATTGACTACTTTAATATGTAACTTATTTTCCCAACTTACTTTCACTGTGACAATACTCTAGTTTCTTCTTGTATTTGATTTTATGTGTCTGTTTATGATGCTTTGCTTTATATTTTTAATTTCTCCCTTTCCTGTTTTGCTCAAGTTGCTTTTCTCTCTTTTTCTCTTATTAGGAAAATTTACATACTATGTATTTTCCATCAGTACCAATACCAATTAGGGTAGATGATAACACATCTCCCAAACCTAAAATGTCAATTTATAATGGTTTTACTTGAATCATCCTCATAATTTTGTCCTTTATGTTTTATCCTAAAATTTCTGAATTGTTACTACTTTAAATTTAGAAGTACGTGATATTATATTTTCTGATTGGTGATTAACTTTTTTATTAGGAGTACAGACAAGTCACTTGATGCCACAGTGATTAATGAGAATTCTAGATGTTCCTAGAATTTATCATATAAAATTCTGCTTAAGTGGGCCATATCTGGTTTCTAGGCTGTTGAAAGGATTAACTAATTCCTTAGTATGAAGTAATGTTTGCCAGGTGAGCCAAAGTTAGAAGGATATTCTATGTAAAGGAAGCAGCATGTTCAATGTCCAGGAAGTTTTAAATATTGTAATTTGACATAGTTGGAACAAGAGGTGCACAGTACAGACTGTTAAAAAACTACTATTACTATTACTACTACTACTACTGGTATTTTTCCAAGTGATTTATTCATATCTTCACATTTACAACATTTTCAAATAGTTACTACTAGAATCACCATTTTATGTTGTACGAAACCGAGAAGACTTCAGTAAATTATTCCAAGTTGTATTGTTTTTTGTTGTTGATGTTCAGGGTGAAATGTGGCCTGAAAATCTATTCAAGACTGTAATATAAAATATACGAATATTAGAAAAGCTGCCCATAATAAAATATGTAAAATTTGTTTTTAAATTATGATTTTGGATTTCCTACAAAGAATTATTGATAACTATAAATACATAGGATTATTTCAATGGCTGTTTCTTATCTTTACACAGATTTTTTTTTCACTTCTTAATCTGTATTCCTAACAGGAGTTTGGGCTTTCCACAATCAAACAGAACTCTAAAGATCAAAAGCTCCATAAAACACTACTTTCTCATAAACTAACACATTGCTAGGGAAGATGGATCAAGTGAAGTTTAAGTGACCTTCTTTTCCAAGTAAGTCAAAAATGACAAAAGATAAATAAAAGCAAGAAGTTTATTCTAGGATGGTACTCTTCTGATTCTCAGAAATATGGGCATGTTTCTGACTTCTATTTAAAGACACCTAACTCATGGGTGTTAGGAATATAAAAAATGAAACAATGTTTGCATCGTTTTTTAAGTTTTTTAAATTAATTTTTATCTGCTCTGCTGCTTTAGAGGGTTTTAGAGAATTTACAGTTAACACTTGACAATAATCTCAACCAAAATATTGTACAAAGGTGAAATCTATCACTGGTTGTAATAGTAGATGAAACTGAGTTATCCATAGATCAAAATAGCCCCTGGATAATGATTTGTTGTTCAGAGTGGTTGCAAACTCTGTAGGAGAGAACTTGTTTCAGAAACTCTAGAGCTATAAAGATATGGTCAAGATCTAAAATTAGAATGTGCCAGACATCATGATCCTTTCAACAATCCGGTGCAATAAATATGATCCTCTGTTTACAAGTAACTACAGTGCATGATTTGCCCTCAGACAAAGCTAATAAACAGAGGTCCCAATATTCAAACCAAGATTATGGTTTTGCAGTTGAACTTGATACCATCCATCCCCTGTGAAGGATTTCTCCTATAATTTCCTTTATGACAAAACTGTCATGAAAAAATTTATCAACTTAAAAAGCATCTGTATCGGTTAAGGATTTTATCCCATTTCACTTAATTTCATAGCAAAGTATTGAGCATTCACTGTAAGTGACATTGGGCTATCTTTTGGAGATAAGAAAGTGAATAAAATTAACACATTTTTTTATGAAGCAATGGAGGTGCACAGATCTCCCAACACAAGGGACCCAAGGAAAACAACATCAAGACATATAATAATTAAAATGGCAAAGATCAAAGATAAAGACAGACTTAAAAACAGCTAGGGAGAGAAAAAAGATCACATACAAAGGAAAGCCCATCAGGCTATCATCAGATTTCTGAACAGAAACCTTACAGGCCAGAAGGGAGTGGCATGATATATTTAATGCAATGAAACAGAAGGGCCTTGAACCAAGAATACTCTACCTGGCCAAGTTATCAATTAAATTTGAAAGATGGATTAAACAATTTTCAGATAAGCAAAAGCTGAGAGAATTTACCTCCCACAAACCACCTCTACAGTGCATTTTGGAGGGACTCCTATAGATGGAAGTATTCCTAAGGCTAAGTAGATGTCACCCAAGGGCTAAACAAAGAGTACAGAATATGATTCATAACATACAAAGAATGGAGGAGTAAGAAAAAGGAGGAAAAAAAAAGAACCTTTAGGTTGTGTTTGAAATAGCATATGAAGTGATTTAAATTCGACTGTTAGCTAGGAAGGGAATTACCCTTCAACCTTAGGTAACCAGGAATATAAAGGCTGCAATGACAATAAGTACATACCTATCCATAATCACCCTAAGTGTAAATGGTCTGAATGCACCAATCAAAAGACATACAGTCACTGAATGGATAAAAAAACATGAGCCATCTATATGCTGCCTACAAGAGATTCACTTCAAACACAAAGACATACACAGACTGAAAGTAAAGGGATGGAAAAAGATATTTCATTGTGACTAATAGGTAGAAAAAAGTAGGAGTTGCAGTACTTGTATTTGACAAAATAGACTTCAAAACAAAGAAAGTCACAAGAAACAAAGAAGGACATTCCATCATGATAAAAGGGTCAGTCCAACAAGAGGATATAACTATTATAAATATCTATGCACCCAACACAGGATAACCTACTTATGGTGAAACAAATACTAACAGAATTAAAGGGGGAAATAGAATGCAATGCATTCATTTTAGGAGACTTCAACATGCCACTCACTCCAAAGGACAGATCAACCAAACAGAAAATAAAGAGACAGAGGCACTGAACAACATATTAGAACAGATGGACCTAACAGATATCTACAGAACACTCCATCCAAAAGTAACAGGATACACATTCTTCTCAAGTGCACATGGAACATTTTCAAGAATAGATCATATACTAGGCCACAAAAAGAACCTCAGTAAATTCAAAAAGGACTGAAATTGTACCAACCAGCTTCTCAGATCACAAAGGTATGAAACTAGAAATAAATGACACAAAGAAAACGAAAAATCTCACAAACACATGGAGGCTTACTAATATTCTCCTAAATAATCAATGGATCAATGACCAAATAAAAACAGAGATCAAGCAATATATGGAGACAAATGACAAGAATAATTCAACACCACAAAATCTCTGGGGTGCAGTGAAGGCCGTGCTAAGAGGGAAATATATTGAAATACAGTCCTACCTCAGGAAAGAAGAACAATCCCAAATGAACACTCTAAACTCACAATTAATGAAACTAGAAAAGGAAGAAGAAATGTGGCCCAAAGTCAGTAGAAGGAGGAACATAATAAAGATTAAAGTAGAAATAAATAAAATTTAGAAGAATAAAACAATAGAAAGAATCAATGAAAGCAGGAGCTGGTTCTTGAGAAAATAAACAAAATAGATAAACCCTTAGCCAGACTTATCAAGACAAAAAGAGAGTCTATACACATAAACAGAATCAGAAATGAGAAAGGAAAAATTACTACCAACACCAGAGAAATACAAAGAATTATGAGAGGATACTATGAAAAGTTATATATTAACAAACTGGATAACCTAGCAGAAATGGACAACTTTCTAGAAAAATACAACCTTCCAAGGATGACTCAGGAAGAAACAGAAAATCTGAATAGACCAACTACCAGCAAAGAAATTGAATTGGTAATCAAAAAACTACCTAAGAACAAAACTCCTGTACCAGATGGTTTCACTGCTGAATTTTATCAAACATTTAGTGAAGACCTAATACCCATCCTGCTTAAAGTTTTCCAAAAAGTAGAAGCGGAGGGAACACTCCCAAACTCATTCTACAAGACCAACATCACTCTAATACCAAAACCAGGCAAAGGCACCACAAAGAAAGAAAATTATAGACCAATATCCCTGATCAACATGGATGCAAAATACTCAACAAAATATTAGCAAACCAAATTAAAAAATACATCAAAAAGATCATCCATCATGAACAAGTGGGATTCATCCCAGGGATGCAACAATGGTACAACATTCAAAAATCCATCAACAGCATCCACTACATCAACAAAAAGAAGGACAAAAACAATATGATTATCTCTATAGATGCTGAAAAAGCATTTGACAAAATTCAACATCCATTCATGATAAAAACTCTCAACAAAGTAGGTAAGGTGAGCAAGTACCTAAACATAATAAAGGCCATATACAACAAACCCACAGCCAACATTATACTTAACAGAAAGAAGCTGAAAGCTTTTACTTTAAGATTGGGAACAAGACAGGGATGCCCACTCTACCCCCTCTTATTCAACATAGTTCTGGAGGTCCTAGCCATGGCAATCAGACAACACAAAGAAATAAAAGGCATCCAGATTGGTAAGGAAGAAGTCAAACTGTCCCTGTTTGCAGATGACATGATAGTGTATATAAAAATCCCTAAAGAATTCACTCTAAAACTATTAGGTCTAATATCTGAATTCAGCAAAGTTGTGGATAGAAAATTAATACACAGAAATTTGTTGCATTCCTATACACTAACTGTGAACTAGCAGAAAGGGAAATCAGGAAAACAATTCCATTCACAATCACATCAAAAAGAATAAAATACCTAGGAATAAATCTAACCAAGGAAGTGAAAGACCTATATCCTGAAAACTACAAGATACTCTTAAGAAAAAGTAAAGAGTACACTAATAAATGGAAATTCATCCCATGCTCTTGGCTAGGAAGAATTAACATTGTCAAAATGGCTATCCTGCCTAAGGCAATCTACAGATTCAATGCAATTCCTATCAAAATACCAAAGCATTCTTTAATGAACTAGACCAAATTTTTCTAAAATTCATATGGAACCACCAAAGACCCCAAATAGCCAAAGCAATCCTGAGAGGGAAGAATAAAGTAGGGGGAATTAGACTCCCTGACTTCAAGCTTTACTACAAAGCCACAGTAATCAAGACAATTTGGTACTGGCAAAAGAACAGATCCATAGACCAAAGGAACAGAATAGAGAGCCCATATATAAACCCAAGCATATATGGTCAATTAATATATGATAAAAGAGCCATGGATATACAATGGGGAAATGACAGCCTCTTCAACAGCTGGTGTTGGCAAAACTGGACAGCTACATGTAAGAGAATGAAATTGAATTACTGTCTAACCCCATACACAAAAGTAAACTCAAAATGGATCAAAGACCTGAATGTAAGTCATGAAACGATAGAACCCTTAGAAAAAATTATACGCAAAAATCTCTTGGACACAAACATGATCAACTTCTTCATTAACATATCTCCCCAAGCAAGGGAAAGCAAAAATGAACAAGTGGGACTATATCAAACTACAAAGCTTCTGTACAGCAAAGGACACCATCAGTAGAACAAAATGACATCCTACAGTATGGGAGAATATATTCATAAATGACATATCCGATAAGGGGTTGACATCCAAAATATATAAAGAGCTCACACACCTCTACAAAAAGAAATCAAATAATCCAATTAAAAAATGGGCAGAGGAGCTGAACAGACACTTCTCCAAAGAAGAAATTCAGATGGCCAACAGGCACATGAAAAGATTCCCCACATCCCTAATCATCAGAGAAATGCAAATTAAAATGACAATGAGATATCACCTCACACCAGTTAGGATGGCCAACATCCTAAAGACAAACAACAAATGTTGGTGAGGCTGTGGAGAAAGGGGAACCCTCCTACACTGCTGGTGGGAATGTAAACTAGTTCATCCATTGTGGAAAGCAGTATGGAGGTTCCTCAAAAACTAAAAATAGAAATACCATTTGACCCCAGAATTCCACTCCTAGAAATTTACCCTAAGAATGCAGCAGCCCAGTTTGAAAAAGACGTATGCACCCCTGTTTATCGCAGCACTATTTACAATAGCCAAGAAATGGAAGCATCCTAAGTGTCCATCAGTAGATGAATGGATAAAGATGTGGTACATATACACAATGGAATATTACTCAGCCATAAGAAGAAAACAAACCCTACCATTTGCAACAACATGGATGGAGCTAGAGGGTATTATGCTCACTGAAATAAGCCAGGCAGAGAAAGACAGGTATCAAATGATTTCGCTCATCTGTGGAGTATAAGACCAAAGAAAAACCTGAAGGAACAAAACAGCAGCAGACTCACAGAACCCAAGAATGGACTAACAGTTACCAAAGGGAAAGGGACTTGGGAGGATGGGTGGGAAGGGAGGGAGAAGGGAATAAGGAGTATTATGATTAGTACACATAATGTAGTGGGGGTGGGGGCACGGGAAAGTCAGTATTTACATAGAAGACAAGTAGTGATTCTGTAGCATCTTACTACGCTGATGGATAGTGACTGTAGTGGGGTATGTGGGGGGGACTTGATAATAGGGGGTCTAGGAACTGTAATGTTGTTCAAGTGATTTTACATTAACGATACCAAAATAAAAAAAATGTAAGGGTTCAATTGGCTCCCCAAATACTTACATATTTTTTGGTTTTCTTTCTTAAAAATATATTCTGTACTGTTTATTTTCATTGATTACGTGTGTTTTGATTATTTTAATTATTTTTTCTGATGTGTATATTGTCACAGTTCTCAGTAGGCTTGAATGCAGGCCGGCTCCTGTGACTTTTTCTTCATAATCCTATTAATAATGCTTGTCTCTCCTGCTGCCCGAGCTTCTATCAGTACCCCTTTCACTTCCCCTGTTCAGAATCTGCAACCAGGCACTTCTATGAGAATTCCAGGTTCCACTTAATAGAAATATGTTACAGAGTTATATTTCTTAGTTATAGTATTTGTTACTGATAAGATGTTAACTTAAGAGTTATATATAGCAACATTTCATATTTTCAGTTTAACTTTTACATTACAGTATTTTCATTAATCTTGATTTTATAATTGCACCTATCACATTGAATGTACCTATTCATAACATAATTAACATAATTGCTCTATTCACCGTTATTAAAAAAACGGTTCAAAATAAAAATGTTAGTATTACTACAAACAATAAAACTACTGAGAAAAGTGTAAAATTGCTTTGTGTTATTTTAATTTCTAGGACTCATTCCACTTAGTGGAAATCTAAGGGCAGTGTGGTGGGAGTGGTCAAATCTGGGTGTAGGCAATAAAGGGATGCTTTTTCTATAGAGGATTTTAAATCATAATATTTACCAACATTTGGTGTACTTTTCATTATTATTAGGTGTCAGGAATTTTAATATATTCCCAGACAAAAATTAGTTACTCTCCAAATATTTTGTCTGATTTATAAATAATGTATTGTTGCATTTTCATTACATATACAAAAATATGCCTCATATTATCACATATATATTATCTTTAATAAATATTATGGTTGCAAGTTACTCTGGAGTACTCTGTTGTATACAAGTACTCTGGAAATATGCAGACTCATCTATGCACGATCTTTTCAAGAGTAAGTTAAAATGGCTCAAACATCCTTCTAGTTTTCTTCTGGTTCATTTTATTTCTGTAATCTTTTTGGTACCATATATTGTCTGAAACACCAAATTCAGATAAGCAAATACAAAGATTGCAAAACCAAAGATGCAGAACTTGAATCATTCCAGTTCTGCTCTGCAATATGACTACATTGCAGAATATTGGTGCAAAAGTAAGAAAGACCTCATGAAAGCTGGAGGGCTGCTCATTGTCAAGCTATCAACAGCAAAGAGAAATTTGGGTAAGTTAATCTCAACCTTGGAAGTACCGTGTGATCCAAAAAATATGGATACAAATGTATCTGCTGAGATTTTTCTATTTGCTGTATATGATTTTGCTTTTCTGAGTTATTATTTTTTCCTGGGATAAGTTTGATGACATTTGCAAGAAGCCAAATGAGCCTTTTATGGTGAAATGTCAAGCTCTAAAACTGCTCCTTGAAGATTGAAAAGCAGAAATTGTGTAGAATTCCATTAATTTTGCAAGGACAAGAACAGAAAAGGAGGTGGTATTTACATATAGAAAATAGGAATCAAATTTCAAATGAAGATGCCAGAGAAACAATGAAAGTCACTTGTCTTAAATTCCCAGAATTAGGTATTCACTCTAAAATAACAAATGTTTTCTATCATCCATTTCCTTGGCTTTTTCTTTGTTGCTGAAAAGTAATCAATTCAACAATATTTATTATCTCTAAGATATGACAGGATATATAGACTGTGGAGAGATATAAAAACCAAGAGAATCAATCTTGACACCGAAAGACATCAACAGAGACAGACACTGCTATACTAGCATTTCTAGAGAAATGGGAATTTAAGGAATCTCTGCCAAACTAACTCTTATGATAAGATTTTCCTATCATCTGTATATTGTGCTTTATATTAAAAAACAATTCAACATTAAAAATTATTTCTAACCATTCATTGATCAACTATGAGAAAAGATTTAACAACATGCAAACTGTATTATCTAATACGCATGACTATGTGAAGATCATTCAACAATTTACAAAAGGCTAAAATGAGGAACTGCGCCATCACATTACTGTGACAGATCAACATGTATGTGTTTGCTTTTTACTTTTTATCAAGACAAATCACTGTTATAGAATTATTAATCCATTACTTTTATCATTAATATTTTATAGTAGTTTTCACTTTTACTAGCATGACTATATGCTCAAAATTTTTAAAAAGTCTATCTGAACTTTTTTCCTAATGGTATTATTTTATTTCAATATTAACTGATAATACCACTGTTGCATAAACACATGGGATAAAAAATGAACATTCTAGGTGTCTGACCATTTCTTCTGTGTTCCTTTAGTTTCTGATATTCTTTCATAGTTCCAATGGATATACTGAAACTGAAATTATGGTGTGTTGTTTTCCTTTACTTCATTTTAGCCTTTTTTGGTGATTTTTTTTCTTCTTGCTAAATATGCCTAAATTTATTTTTATTCATAAAAAAAACTTCACATGGTCATGAATATTTTTAAAAAGCAGTGTTCATATTGAATGATTCCTATTTACATATTTTAGGTTGTCCTGGATCCTTTGGAGGAGGAGGGGAGCTGTTTAAAGAGCTCAGAAACATTTTTGGTTCTGTTTTGTTTGCTTCCATGGTGTGCAGTTTAACATAAGACCCTCGCAACCTCATTTTTTCTGCACCTTATCATGCTTTTTCCCCTTACAACTTTCTGTACTCCTTTGCTGCCCTACTGTTCTCAGAAATTATTAAAACTGGTTTCTCCTGGGACGGGGTGGGCTGCTCTGGGTCATAGTCCTAGCTGTAGCATTCTTTGCTACTACTTTCTGGGCAGCCTTGAGCTCCTTGATTTTCCCCCAAGTACCTGCCACACTATCATTGATATTTGCAATAACTCTCCTAGACTTGGATATCTCCCTCTTCCTGCTCACTTACTGGAAATTTTCAAGAATTCCCTGCCTCCATATCACTCATGGTGTAAATTGTAGAGACTTGTTCTCAGTCCCATTTCTATTATCTATTGCTTTTAGGTGAAGAAATAGATAATCACCTCAAGACTGCTTCCTTGTTGCTATGGAAAATGGGAACACTTAATATTCATTGTTTAATTGAAAATTAAAGTCGAAAGAATGACTCATGCAAAAGTGACTTTTAGAATCTTGAGGGAAGAGAAATATCTGAGGAACCAGGTAGTGAAACTTAACTCATTTTGAATTAGGGAGAAAATAGTGAATGTCTAAAATGATGTCAGTGGTCAATCACTCTGAAGGCAGATTCATATAGTTTGATGAAGCTGTACCATTACTATTTCAAACAGATTTAACTTTTCTCAAATGATGATTGGACCCTGCCTAATTTAGGTTTTTTTTTTTCAAGTGAACTAGAGAAATCACTTTTAGAGAAGAACTACTCTGGATTTTTTTACTTTCCTCATATTAAAACAATATACCCCAAGTATGAAAGATTTGTTAAGTTTTGCAGAATATCATTTACCAGTATTCAAGAACATTAAAATTCTATGATATTCTGCCTGGTAGTTCTGAGTGTTATTTCCAGTTCAACACATATGCTTGCATTATAATCAAGTCATTTATACTGAGTGTTAAAATATTAGATAATTGAAGGGGCTTTTTTCTTTCCTACAATAGGAAAAGTAAGATAGTGCTGACTATCAGAATAAAGTTCTGCTTTAGTCAGAGGCTGGTTCTGGAGGTCATACGGGGATTTCTCTATTTGCAAGAATATAGGGGCAGTGTGTTTTTCTGCATTTCCAATCATATTTAAAATTTGATGGCTTTTTCAGCAAATCATTAAGTCTCTTAGACACATCTCCAACATCGTTTTTGACACTGTCAATTCTTGTTTTTATTTTCTCCACTGTCAGCAAGTTAGTCTTAGGACGGCAGGCAACCGCTGTGTCTTCATCCACTCTCCCATTTCTCTCATGACTATCCTCTTGGACTATCTCCCACTGTTTTACAGGTGCACTGTTTCTTAGTTTCTATGAAAGATGCCCAATAGTTCTCTGTGCTCTTCCTCTGGTTCCTGAGTAGATGATTTTTAGAGTTCCACTCTTTTCCACATTTTCAGGATTCTATTTTCCTTTTTTATTTTGTAGTATTTTTAAATTTAAGAACTCAACCCTGTGCTACAAAGACTTGTTATTTTCTAAGAGATCAACATATAAAGCCTTTGGTTTTATTTACAAGTTAAGTGAGTGATAACTTGGTATAAAGTTAATCTACAGTCATAAGCTTAATACACATGTTTCCCAGCCCTATTCATCACAATGCTATAGGTCAGACCATGCCTATCTCCCAAGTTTCATATTAACTACTTTTGTTTTGAGTTCAGTAATTCTTTAAGTTCTTCAAATATCTCAAGCAGTGTTATTTCTCTGGGATGAGCTTTCTCCCTTGCTTAGAATCTTCTTTTTGCCACCGTTTTCTCTCACTTCCCACCACATACATACAGACTGGCCAACTCATATCTAAGTTCAATAAAATCATCTTATTACAGTTCTGTGATTTTCTTGCATCAGTATAATAGGTCCGAGTAGAAATAAATAAATAAATAAATATCTCATAATCCTCTTGCAATTAAATCTCTACTTATTTAAAGACTGTTTCTCCATTTAACTTCATACAATTATGTATAACTTTCCATAATAATGAAAGGAAATAGCCAATGTTGCAGATTTCATGTATTTGAATGTAAACTTAAGAGTAAAGACTTTTTCTCACATTTGTCTTTGCATCTATACATTCTAGACATGATCTAGTATATAACAACTTATTTATTCAACAGGAAATGTCTTTATAAATCTCCTATGAAAAATAAGGATATGCAATTAAAATAGCTCAAATATGTCCACTACAGTTTTAAGAAATTTTCTTGACTCACATCTTAAAATTACTTTTACGTTGAAATATTTTTGAAATATGTGTTTAATTTTGAATGTCTCTGTCCATTACCTGGAGATTAAAAATATAATACTAACAACTTTTATCAGTCTAAGTTTCATAAAGGCACTTATTAAATCTAGTAAAAGCTTCTTTATCCAGCATTTATTAACTTTTAGGTCTCCATGCATTTAGTTGTTCATCTACTCATTTGCAGTAAAATGATGATTAATATTTATAATGGTAATTCAAATTCTACAAGATTCTGGAGTAAACTTCTAGTAATCTAGGACAGGTTTAAACTGTGCTTATCAGAGATCTAATGGCAGTAATGATATTAGCTGCTATCTGTTGGTCACATGCCATGCTCATCTATTTCATCTCCTTATAATCCTGAGATACAGACATGAGTATCCCCCTTTTATGAAGGTGTCCCCCTAAGACATCTGAAATGTCATACGGTTAGAAAGTAGCAGGATCAAACATCAAACCCAGGTTTGTCTGATTACAAAGTCCAGGCTCTTAAGAACTACTTACTGTTCACAGGCATAAGCATCAGATGGCCTTAAGTCATTAAACTGAGTGTCTCTGGGAATCTGTGCTACAGTGGGCCCAGGATATGAGAGAATTTCAGCTTTTTAGGATTAGGAAAGAATGTTAATTGAGTCAGCTCCCTCAGGGATGATATGATAAAATAAAACTCACAAGAGGCTTGTTTATAGACTAGAATGACAATTTATTATTTTACCCTGAGAAATAGTACTGCCAGGCTGGTTTCAGTACTTATGTTTGGTTGTTTGTATATTTTTTATGACAAATTCTATGTTAAGCTATAACATCTGAATCCTTTAAGAGCTGTGTCTGTTAACTTGAGTGTCTAGGAGAAATTGGCATACATATAGCAATTTCACAGGTGCTTTCCTGGATGATGCTGATAACTGACATCTCCTAACAAATATTTCCCTTAGCTAGCATTTTTACATGTTTCTCTGCTAATTATAGAGAGTACTGCCTTTCTATTATTCCTTTCCTTCCAATATTCAAATAGAAAAAGAGATTGGGTCTCTGTAATAAAATGACTGTCATTCAGTCTTACAGGGTTAAAAATACAATTTCCTCAGATCCTTGAAAGCAGGTCTACCCTACAGGGTAAGATATGAAACTCATAGAACTAATATATACATTCAGAATACCATTCTATCCAGTATTTAACACTGTGGTTACACCACCTATAGGAAGAGCACACCCTTAGTATGCATGAACAAGTACCTTCTTCTATAGGCAGAATAACAAAAATGAATGGAAATCACAAAGCTGCTGGGTTAGCACATAATAAGAACAAACTCTTTACTGTGATGCATTAACTGTCCTGTGGCAGAATAAGGTAGCCTCACTTGTTCTGTGTGTCTGGAATGACCTTAATAATGGGGCTACATTTTATAATACACTTAACACCCAGGGTTGGACACTGTCATAATTTCCTCTATTGAGCTCCTTTTTCTTTTATCCTAAGTAGACCACACACTCCTCCCACTTTAATTTTTGCATTCCCTTTTCTTTAGCTTGTTCATATTGTTTTCAGTTACAATTGTAACATTGTATATAGTCATGTAAAATTTAAAAACTCTTTTCTCACACCGTATGATTTAAAGTTTAGCTCTCAGAACGTCATGTATTTATTCCCAGGTCTTTTTAAACAATTCTGTGCAGTCTGCATTTACTGATATATGGAGGCACTATTGCATGGCAATTAGGTACATGGACACCACATCAGATTTCCTGGTTTCCAAACCCTATTACATCATTTATTAAGTGAACTTGGAGTGTTGATCTTTCTGTACTTATGTGTCCTCATCTGTAAAATGGAGGCAATATATTATAGCAGCAAGAAACAGATGGGTCTGTTAAAGAGACATTAATGAAGGAACTATTTGTAGAGGTAGAGTAAGGGTTAAAAGAACAAACAAGGGATGAGGAGGCACAGACAACAGCGTAGCTGTCACCATCAGTACACCGAAGGGACAAGGGAGACAAATAGAGTGGCTGGAAACCAGTGAAAAAGGAACTGTAAATTTGGGGCATGAAGCAAAAGTTATTCCAAGGAAGGATGCATCTATGAAAGAGACCTAATGGCTAAGCAGGAATTAAGGCTGAGAGGACCCTGACTGCTCTCTCTTTCCTCCCACCAGGCTCTTGCTATTGACTCCCTTTTGGTAAATGGGCCACAAAGAGGAAAAGAATGGATAAGGTGAAGGGAAGAACAGGTAGTAAGCAATATATCCTGTATTTGCAGTGACTTAAGAAATTGGTATGAGAAACAAATGAGTTAATGCCTGTGAAATAATCCATAACCTCTTCAGCTGAGGAGAGAAAAGCAAAATCAGCATGTTCGTGTGGGTGAGGCTGGTGTAAGAGAACGTGGCGGCACATGAGGGAAATCGGTAAAGAGAAATACTGATTCTTGGCAGCCCCTCAAGTATTCAGCCTCTGTTCAGTCACATTGCATGCCTCCAGTATTAATCCCTCTACAATCTTCATTTTGTCTCCTGGTATGACAGATTTTATGAGGGACGCTGTGAGTTTCTTTCTAAACACCATACTTTCATGACAATAACATCATGATTTGGGTTTTATTAGAAGACAATTAAGCTGCTTGTGAAATAGACAGTAACCTCTAAAGGATATATGTATCTAACCCCAAGCCCCTGTCACTGCAAACAGCCCAGAGAGCGTTCCGAGTCAGAGGATGTCTCTGCTCCCCCTGGTCATTTAGATCCTCGGGTTCCTTCCATGTTAGTTCTCTGTCCTCCCCTGAGGCACTGCATTTGTCTGCCTGGCCAAAGCTACATCCTGGGTGCCTCCAGATGTTAGCTTCTGGGAGAGGGAAAGCATGGGAGGAGTGTGTTCACTGTTTTAAAGTGCTGCCATAGACTTGGCACTCATCACTTCTGTCCTGTTCCACTGCCAACAATGTTATCACTTAATCTTTTCGTAACATCCAAGGACAAAGGAGGCCAGAAACTACAGTGTAACTGAGGAGGCAAGTACGTATTTTTAAAAATTACTATTTAAAAAAGAATGAGCAAATGGATGCTGTTTGACAGCCATAGGTCTGACAGCACTTTCCTGTGTTGCCTCTCTGACACAATAATTAATGTTTTCTGATAAGAGTTCAAATGTTTCAGTTTACTTAAATAATGCATTTCATAAATTTATTAGCTATTAACTTTCGCTCAAGGTAATTAAGCCAAATGGGCTCTAAAGGAGGGCACATTGAAAGTATATAGGAAGGTATATTGAATATATGTATAAGGATTTAATAAAACACTCACCCCCCCCCCCAAAAAATAATCCCTCCCTCTTGGTGATGGTTTCGTGTTTTTTTTCTCTTTTGTTCTTTCTGTTTGTCATATTCATTCTTTCTCTTTCTGAAGATCACCAATGTGTACTACTCTAGAATGTACAGATAGCTGGCTGGCTCACCTCATTCAATTTTCTATCCCAGTTCTCATCACTGCGTCAGAGGCTAGTGCAACGTGGTCCACTACCCACTAACTAGTGACGGCGGGGAAAAACAACTGTGAAAAAGACGGTATGCTACAGTTGGCCCACGGACATGCTTCCTTTGGTAAATCAATGTGATTTACTGTTGTACACCGACTGAGTCACACCTGTAGGTGTTAGCAATTTATTTGGAGGAAAAGGACACTGATACATCTTGTAAGAGTTAAATGAAGGGACTCAAATCAGTGCTATGAACTTAGAGAAAAAGATACCACTATGGGTTTCCATGGACTTTGATTGTTTTGTGAAAGAATACATCACCAGGGTGTACCTTTGCAGATCACTGGAGATTTGAACAGGTAGAGAAAGGGGGAAAAGATAGTAAACAGAACACATAAAGACACATAAATGACATAATTTTTACACACAGAAAAAGCAAATACTGTTACAGCAAACCAGTTCATATAGTAAGTAATACACAAATGATAGATGCCTTGTCTGGGGCATTAAATACATTCTGCATTGTAGTGGTCTGATGTTTCACATACATTATAAAATATCATATTATTTAATTCTTTAAATAGCCCTTGCAGCCTGTTTCATATTACTCTTAATTTTCATGTGATGAAAGAACAGTTCAGCGAGGTTAAAGTAACTACAAACAACTGTGTGAGTGACAAAACTAGAAATTAAATTCCATTATTTTATTCATTTAAGTGGACCAGAACATTTACCTACCATCAAAAACACTGCTTCTCTAGCCCAACATGGATTTATTCAATCAAATATGTCTAAAAGTTCTAGGAAATCTAACGAATTTAGAGGAAGGAGTGTACTACCTTCCAAGTGGTTTCTTTATATCACACCTTGGTTTCTTTATATCACACCTTGGCAAACCATTTCATGACAGGTACTTTCCAAAACATTGAAAGAAGAGATCAGCATGTTCAATACACATGATTCCATGAATATTAGTGACCTATAAATGAAGCAGCTTTCCATTTTAAATTATTACTTAGCGTTTTGAATTTCTTGTAGCAGTGTTGGCTTCTTAGGTAAGGAAATTTTTACATAAGGAAGAATCTCTCCCTTTTACGACTCCACACACTCCAGTGCAGGAATAATAATAATTTTAAAACTACAAAATTTAAATTTTCACCAGACAGAATTTAGAAAGAATGGAAATCATTTTGTAAACAGGTAACAGCATTTTGGAAACAGTACACTTATTTAATGCATCTGTTTTTCTTGTGTTTGGGTTGTTTTTCATATCGGAAAGATAGAATATCTTAAAGTTAAAATGTTATTTTAAAAAATTAAAAGGAAATCCATATTTATAAGAGCATTAAAATGAACTGTGTCCTTGGACCTTGCTTTGAATGTTTTATTAGTAAACACTACAGAGAGCAGAGACAACAAATTGCTCTTCTGTGTTTATTGTTTTTATTATTTACCATATATTAGGCATATGCAAGTGTACAGAGTGCTATATAAAATGGATAAAAGTGTGATGAATATGCTATGTTCTAGTTCAGTAAAATAAGTGTGAGCTGACCTCTGATTATTCTGCTAGTAGTTAAAGGGAGGTCAACAATATTTGAGCAGGACTGTGGAAAGAAACTCTAATTTTATCGTGGAGAAAATCCTATATTTATGATTCACAGATAAAACTGTCCTCATTCTCACAGCACTTAAAATAGTATAGTAGACTATAAATTCACATCTCCAGGTTAGCTCATGAAACTTTTAATTCTGGTTACTTTCCTCATATAAGCAATACCCATCTAACTCACATGAAAGATATAGAGCTTCCTCAAAGGACACAACGGACCACCACATACTTTTGCAACACTAGTTTCCACACGGGCTTGTAATTAAGCACTTGCCAACCTTCAACTATGTGTCTTTGGGCATCTTATTTAAACTCTGAAATCAGTTTTTCCATTTGCATTAAAAAATCATAACTAATTCTTAGAGAGGACGCAGGAATTAACTGAGATAATGTATGAGGAGTACCCCCCTGGGATAGGCATTTAATAAATATTGCTCACTGAAAAAACATATCTATAATGAATAATCTACCCTTCAGAAACAAAAAGACTATCAGATGTGTAACTTTATGTGGCCTCTCTTCTAAGGGAAATGAACCATTTGTCTTTACTTTCATTTTACTTTTTATCCCATGTTTTTAATCAGGTATCATTTAACAATATATTCATCTATTTTAAGGGTGCATTTTGATGACTTACTGATATACCATAAACCTATGAAGCCATGCTAAGTACCTCTCTCATAGATGTTGTAATCAACCACCTATATCCCTGGCCTCATGTTATGTGTAAAATTTTATTCTGTCACTATAGTTGGCATTTTTCATTTCTATGGTTTCATATAAATGAAATTATATGCTATGAAGGTCCTTTCTTTGGCTTCTTTAGCTCAGTATTATTTTTAAAAATTTATCTGTGGTTTTGTATGTATTAATTACTACTTTCTTCCTTTTTCTTGCTGAATACTTTCTATTTTAAGAATAATCACAGTTTATCCATTCACCTGTAGATGAAAATTTGGGTAGTTTTCAGTTTAGTTCTTATGAATGAAGCTGCTTTGAACATTTATAGGAAGTCTCTGATGGGATATATATTTTTCTCTCTCTTGAGTAAATACCTAAGATTGGAATTTCCAGGTAACATGGCATACATTTTTTTTTTAAAGCTGCCAAATGCACTTTCTGAGTGTTCCCAACATTACATAATTCCATCAGCAACTCATGAGAATTCCAGTTGCTACACATTCTCACTAACACTTGGTATGCTTCAATATTTAACTATGTGTGAAGTGATATCTTGCTGTTTAAATTTGCCCATTCATAATGATTAATGATATGCATTTTTCATATGCCTATTGGTCACTTGAATATCTTAAGTTGTGAAATTTTTGTTTAAATCATTTATCCTATTTTAATGGATTACTGTATTATTATTGTTGAGTTGTAAGAATTATTTTTATATTCAGGTCCTTTGTGAACTGCATTTTCTTAAATGTGTCTTTTGAGAAGTAGAACACTTCAGTTTAGAAGACATACAAATGGCCAACAGGTACATAAAAAGGTACTCAACATCACTAACCATCAGGGAAATGCAAATCAGAGTCACAATGGGCTATCCCCTCACACCTGTTAGAATGGCTGTTATCAAAAATACAAGAATTACCAAGTAGGTGAGGATGTGGAGAAAAGGAAACCTTTGTGTGCTGTCAATGGGGTTCTAAACTGGTGCAGCCATTATGGAAAACAGTATCGGGATATCCCCCCAAATTAAAAATACAATTATAACATATTCCAGCAATTCTACTGGGTATTTATCTGAAGGAAACAATACAACTCACTCAGAGAGATATCTGTACTCTCATCTACACTGCAGCATCATTTACAATAGCCAAAACATGGAAGCAACCTAAGTGTCCATAGATGGATAAATGGGTAAAGAAAATGTGGTATGTGCATATAGAAATGAAATATTATTCAGCTGTGAAAAAGAAGGAAAGTCTGCCATTTGTGACCACATGGATGGACGCTGATGGCATTATGCTAAATGAAGTAAGAGAATTGCAAATACCATATAATCTCATTTCTATGTGGAATCTAAAAAAACAAGAACAATAAAGAACCAACAACACACTCATAGATCCTGAGAACAGATTTGGTGGTTGCCAGAACAGAAGCAGGGGCTGGAGGTGTGGGTAAAATGAGTGAAGGTGTTCAAAAAGTACAGTTTCCAGTAACAAAATAAGTCCTGGGGATGCAAAGTATAGCATGGTGCCTGTAGTTAACACTAAACATATATTTGAGAGTGGCTAAAAGAGCAGATCTTAAAAGCTCTCAACATAAGAAAAAAAAAGACATAACTATATCATGATGGATGTTAATTAGACTTGTGGTGTTCATTTTCCAGTGAACACATATATTGAATCATTATGTTGTACACATAAAGTACATCAATTATTTCTCAAATAAAACAAGATTTCAATTTGACAAGAATCTAATTTATCATTTTGTTTTCTTTATGAACTGTGTTTTGTGTTCTACCTAAAAACTTTTCCCTACCTTGTCACAAATAATTCTCCTATGCTTTATTTTAGAAGTTTTATTGATCTTGCATTTATATTTATGATCAGATTATTGTCTATAATGAGTTTGTGTACCTTGTGAAATAAGGTTTGAGGTTCATTTGTTTGCTATAAACTAATCAATTATTCCCAACACAATTTGTTAAGGGAAAAAAAAACAAAAACTTTTCCAACTGAATGTCTTAGACATCCTATCAAAAAAAAAAATCGACTATGCAAGTGCAGACCTGTACTAGACTATATGCTGATGCCATTGATTTCTCTGTATTTTTTAATTGAAGTGTCATTGACATTTAGTAATAGGTAAGTGTAAGTGTATAATGTGTCGATTTGGTGTATTTATATATTGCAATATGGTTACCGCTGTATGTTAGCTAACACTTCTATCATGTCCTAACTATCATTTCTTTTTCTTTGTGGTAGAAACAATTTAAGACCTAGTTTCTTAGCAACTTTGAAGTTTATAATACAGTATACAAATGAGAAAGAAGATTGCTATTATTTGCAGATGATAGGATTTTATAAAAAGAAGATCCTGGAGACTCATCCAAAGAACTAAGAACTAATTAGAACAAAGAACTGCTAGAACTAATCAATAAATTCAGCAGTTGCAGGACATAAAGTCAACATACAGAAATCAGTGGCATTCCTATAAAATAAACTGAAAAATTGGAAACTTAACAACATATCAAGAATGCATCATGAGATTGTAACGAGAATACAGTCAGTGATTCTGTAACATCTTCCTATGTTAACAGATAGTAATTGCACTAGTGGGGGTGAGGATTTAATAACATAGTTAATTGTAGAACCACTGTGTTGTATACTTGAAACCAATATAAGATTGTATATCAATGATACTTCAATTAAAAAAAAGCATCATTTGCATCCAAGTAGGTTGTTATTCTTAAGATCTCACTTGGAAAAGATGGTTTTTGTTTGACCAGATGCCTCTTCTGAAGCCGCAAAACAGGACAATAGGCACCAACAATTGGTGTTTCTAGAGTTCAGATTCAATAGCCTGAACCAATAAGGGCAAACTAAAAATTGCAGTATGGGAAAATATAGGGGATGATGCTTTGATTTCATGAACATTGTGTGAGATTATCAAATCACAATTAACGTATTCTCCCTAGCTGCTTGGAATTTCATTTTTTCTAGCAATTTGTATTTGTTTCCATGGTCAAGATATCAGAAATAGAGAAGGGATAGAGAAGACCACAGAATTAGAGAGGAGGATTGTGCCATTTCAGTGTCTCTGGCTGAACTGAAAAATGAGTCATTTCATAATTTGATCTGTTCTGTCTACCACTGGAAAAAGCCCATCTTCTTGATATGATTTTGTTACTGAATTGTGTTATTACAACTATACCATAATCATTGTGGAAACCATTGTTGACAACTCACAAATAATAAAATTTTACTCATGATTGTCCCCCAAAATAAATTGCTAAGAGAGAAGAAGTTACATGTTCTCACAAAAAAAGCGAGATTATGATTATGTTATTAAGTAGATCAGAAAAATCCTTGTATAATGTATAGGTATATCAAAACATCATGATACATATCTTACAATTTGATTTATCAATTATATGTCAACAAAGCTTAAAAACCTCAGTGAGATGTAATTTATTTATAACTTTAATTTGTCTCAAAGTTTTATAATTTAAAGAGTCAGGGTTTTTTTTTGTTGTTAATTCATTTCTAAATACTTTTATTGTTCATCATTTTAAAATAAATTTGTATTCTTCATTACAATTTTGGACTGTCATTGCTTAGATATAGAAACACAGTTGATTTTTTGTATATTGATTTTGTATCCTCTGACCTTGCTCTCATTTATTCATTCTAATATTTGTCTGGGGTGTGTGCATTTGTATTCTTAGGACTCTCTGTATATAATATTTTGTTGTCTGTGTACATGGACAACTTGACTCTTGCTTTATAATCTGGTTCTTTTTTGTTCTTAATTCCTCAGGCTAGAATTTCCAGCACTGATGCTGAACAGAGGAGGTGAGAGCAGACTTTGTCTCTTTTCAAATTTTAAGGGGAAAGTTTCCAGTCTTTCACTATTAAGTACAATGCTCATTGTAGATTTTTCAGTTTTTTTCAGGTTTAGAAAATCTTTTCTATTCTGTGTTTGTTAAGAGGTTTTACCATAATTGGTGGTATTGTCCAATCTTTTTCTGTATCTATTTACATTTATGTTCTTAAATAATTCATTGCTTATATGATATATTACATTAATTGATTCTGGGTGTTAAACTCCTACAAGAATTTATCCATGGGGAATAATACTTTTAATGTGCTGCTGGATTTTGGTCGCTTATATTTTGTTGATGACTTTGGATCCGCATTCATAAGGGATATTGGTCTGCAGTTTACCTTTCTTTGTGATACTTATAGTTAGCTTTGATACAGGGTAACTCTGGCCTCAAAAATGAGTTGGCCATTATTCCTTCCTGTATTTTGTGGAGGATTTTGGTAAGTATTGCTATTATTTCTCCTTAAAATCTTTTAATAAAATTTTTCAGTAATGCTCTCTGGATCTGGGCCTTTCTTTTTGGGAAGATTTTTACTACAAATCATTTTCTTCATTTATGTCTATTAGGATTTTATATTTCTTCTTTTTTATTTTTATTAAGGTATTATTGATATACACTCTTATGAAGGTTTCACATGAAAAAGCAATGTGGCTACTATATTCACCCACATTGTCAAGCCCCCGCACACCCCATACCCCAATGCAGTCACTGCCCATCAGTGTAGTAAGATACCACAGATTCACTGTTTGCCTTCTCTGGGCTACACTGTTTTCCCCGTGATCCCCCACACCATGTGTACTAAACATAATACCCCACAATACCCTTCTCCCAACCTTGCCACTTGCCATCCCACACTCCGCCCCTTTGGTAACCACTAGTTCCTTCTTGGAGTCTCTGAGTCTGCTACTATTTTGTTCCTTCAGTTTTGCTTCGTTGCTATACTCCAAAAATGAGGGAAATCATTTGGCACTTGTCTTTCTCTGCCTGGCTTATTTCACTGAGCATAATATCCTCCAGCTCCATCTATGTTGTTGCAAATGGTAGGATTTGTTTCTTTCTTATGGCTGAATAGTATTCCATTGTGTATATGTGCCACATCTTCTTTATCCATTCATCTACTGATGGACACTTAGGTTGCTTCCATATCTTGGCTGTTGTAAAAAGTGCTGCAATAAACATAGCGGTGCATACGTCTTTTTGAATCTGAGAAGTTGTATTCTTTGGGTAAATTCCAAGGAGTGGGATTTCCGGGTCAAATGGTCTTTGTACTTTTAGTTTTTTGAGGAACCTCCATATTGCTTTCCACAATGGTTGAACTAGCTTACATTCCCACCAGCAGTGTAAGAGGGTTCCCCTTTCTCCACATCTTCACTAGCATTTGTTGTTCTTAGTCTTTTGGATGGTGGCCATCCTTACTGGTGTGAGGTGTTATCTCATTGTGGTTTTAATTGGCATTTTCCTGATGATTAGTGATGTGGAGCATCTTTTCATGTGTCTGTTGGCCATTTGAATTTCTTCTTTGGAGAACTGTCTCTTCATATCCTCTGCCCATTTTGTAATTTGGTTATTTGCTTTTTGGGTGTTGAGGCATGTAAGTTCTTTATATATTTAGGATGTTAACCCCTTGTCGGATATGTCATTTACAAATATATTCTCCCATACTGTAGGATGCCTTTTTGTTCTGTTGATGGTGTCCTTTGCCATACAGAAACTTTTTAGTTTGATGTAGTCCCATGAGTTCATTTTTGCTTTTGTTTCCCTTGCTCCAGGAGATGCATTCAGGAAGAAGTTGCTCATGCTTATATTCAGGATATTTTGTCTATGTTGTCTTCTAAGAGTTTTATGGTTTCATGACTTACATTCGGGTCCTTGATCCATTTCGAGTTCACTTTTGTGTATGGGGTTAAACAATAATCCAGTTTCATTCTCTTACATGTAGCTGTCCAGTTTTGCCAACACCAGCTATTGAAGAGGCTCTCATTTCTCCATTGTTTGACCATGACTCCTTTATCATATAATAATTGCCCATATATGGTTGGGTTTATATCAGGGCTCTCTAGTCTGTTCCATTGGTCTATGGGTCTGTTCTTGTGCCAGTACCTTGAGTACTGTGGCTTTGTAGTAAAGCTTGAAGTTGGGGAGCATAATCCCCCCAGCTTTATTTTTCCTTCTCAGGACTGCTTTGGCTATTCAGGGTCTTTTGTGATTCCATGTGAATTTTAGAACGATTTTCTCTAGTTCGTTGAAAAATGTGGTTGGTATTTTTATAGGATAGCATTGAATCTGTAGATTGCTTTAGGCAGGATGGCCATTTTGACAATATAATTCTTCCTATCCTTGAACAGTGATGTATTTCCATTTATTGGTATCTTCTTTAATTTCTCTCTTGAGTGTCTTGTACTTCTCAGGGTATAGGTCTTTCACTTCCTTGGTTAGGTTTTTTCCTAGGTATTTTATTCTTTTTGATGCAACTGTGAATGGAATTGTTTTCCTGATTTCTCTGCTAGGTCATTGTTAGTGTATAGGAATGCCACAGATTTCTGCATATTAATTTTGTATCCCTCAACTTTGCTGAATTCAGGTATTAGATCTAATAGTTTTGGAGTGGATTCTTTAGGGTTTTTTATGTACAATATCATGTCATCTACAAACAGGAACAGTTTAACTTCTTCCTTGCAAACCTGGGTGCCTTTTATTTCTTTGTGTTGTCTGATTGCCGTGGCTAGGACCTCCAGTACTATGTTGTATAGAGGTGGGGAGAGTGGGCATCCTTGTCTTGTTCCCAGTCTTAAAGGAAATGCTTTCAGCTTCTAGCTGTTAAGTATAATATTGGCTGTGGGTTTGTTATATATGGCCTTTATTATGTTGAGGTACTTGCCCTCTATACCCATTTGGTTTAAGGTTTTTGTCATGAATGGATGTTGAATTTTGTCAAATGCTTTTTCAGCATCTATGGAGATGATCATGTGGTTTTTGTCCTTCTTTTTGTTGATGTGGTGGATGATGTTGATGGATTTTTGAATGTTGTACCATCCTTGCATCCCTGGAATAAATCCTACTTGATCATAATGGATGATCCTTTTGATGTATTTTTGAATTCGGTTTGCTAATATTTTGAGTATTTTTGCGTCTATGTTCATCAGGGATATTGGTCTGTAATTTTCTTTTTTTGTTGTGTCTTTGCCCGGTTTTGGTATTAGAGTGATGCTGGCCTCATCGAATGAGTTTGTAAGTGTTCCCTCTTCTTATACTCCTTGGAAAACTTTAAGGAGGATGGATATTAGTCTTCACTAAATGTTTGATAAAATTCAGCGGTAAAGCCATCTGGTCCAAGAGTTTTGTTCTTAGGTAGGTTTTTGATTACCAGTTCAATTTCATTGCTTGTAATTGGTCTGCTGAGATTTTCTGTTTCTTTCTGGGTCAGCCTTGGAAAGTTGTATTTTTCTAGAAAGTTGTCTATTTCTTCTAGGTTTTACAGTTTGTTAGCATATAATTTTTATAGTATTCTCTAATAGTTCTTTGTATTTCTGTGCTGTCTGTAGTGATTATTCCTTTCTCATTTCTGATTCTGTTTATGTGAGTAGACTCTTTTTTTCTTGACATGTCTGGCTAGGGGTTTATCTATTTTATTTTCTTGAAGTACCAGCTCTTCCTTTCCTTGATCCTTTATTGTTTAATTCTTCTCAATTTTATTTACTTCTGGTCTAATCTTTATTATGTCCCTCCTTCTACTGACTTTGAGTCTCATTTGTTCTTCTTTTTCTAATTTTGTTAATTGTGAGTTTAGACTGCTCATATGGGATTATTCTTCTTTCCTGAGGTAGGCCTGTTCTGCAGTATACTTTCCTCTTAGCACGGCCTTCACTGCGTCCCACAGATTTTGTGGTGTTGAATTATTGTTGTCATGTGTCTCCATATATTGCTTGATCTCTGTTTTTATTTGGTCATTGATCCATTGATTACTTAGGAGCATGTTGTGAAGC
>JAQQAC010002172.1:41702296-41867314 GCA_029783875.1 Phataginus tricuspis | reverse complement strand
TTAATTTCTCTCTTGAGTGTCTTGTACTTCTCAGGGTATAGGTCTTTCACTTCCTTGGTTAGGTTTTTTCCTAGGTATTTTATTCTTTTTGATGCAACTGTGAATGGAATTGTTTTACTGATTTCTCTGCTAGGTCATTGTTAGTGTATAGGAATGCCACAGATTTATGCATATTAATTTTGTATCCCTCAACTTTGCTGAATTCAGGTATTAGATCTAACAGTTTTGGAGTGGATTCTTTAGGGTTTTTTATGTACAATATCATGTCATCTACAAACAGGAACAGTTTAACTTCTTCCTTGCAAACCTGGGTGCCTTTTATTTTTTTGTGTTGTCTGATTGCCGTGGCTAGGACCTCCAGTACTATGTTGTATAGAGGTGGGGAGAGTGGGCATCCTTGTCTTGTTCCCAGTCTTAAAGGAAATGCTTTCAGCTTCTAGCTGTTAAGTATAATATTGGCTGTGGGTTTGTTATATATGGCCTTTATTATGTTGAGGTACTTGCCCTCTATACCCATTTGGTTTAAGGTTTTTGTCATGAATGGATGTTGAATTTTGTCAAATGCTTTTTCAGCATCTATGGAGATGATCATGTGGTTTTTGTCCTTCTTTTTGTTGATGTGGTGGATGATGTTGATGGATTTTTGAATGTTGTACCATCCTTGCATCCCTGGAATAAATCCTACTTGATCATAATGGATGATCCTTTTGATGTATTTTTGAATTCGGTTTGCTAATATTTTGAGTATTTTTGCGTCTATGTTCATCAGGGATATTGGTCTGTAATTTTCTTTTTTTGTTGTGTCTTTGCCCGGTTTTGGTATTAGAGTGATGCTGGCTTCATCGAATGAGTTTGTAAGTGTTCCCTCTTCTTATACTCCTTGGAAAACTTTAAGGAGGATGGATATTAGTCTTCACTAAATGTTTGATAAAATTCAGCGGTAAAGCCATCTGGTCCAAGAGTTTTGTGCTTAGGTAGGTTTTTGATTACCAGTTCAATTTCATTGCTTGTAATTGGTCTGCTGAGATTTTCTGTTTCTTTCTGGGTCAGCCTTGGAAAGTTGTATTTTTCTAGAAAGTTGTCTATTTCTTCTAGGTTTTACAGTTTGTTAGCATATAATTTTTATAGTATTCTCTAATAGTTCTTTGTATTTCTGTGCTGTCTGTAGTGATTATTCCTTTCTCATTTCTGATTCTGTTTATGTGAGTAGACTCTTTTTTTCTTGACATGTCTGGCTAGGGGTTTATCTATTTTATTTTCTTGAAGTACCAGCTCTTCCTTTCCTTGATCCTTTATTGTTTAATTCTTCTCAATTTTATTTACTTCTGGTCTAATCTTTATTATGTCCCCCCTTCTACTGACTTTGAGTCTCATTTGTTCTTCTTTTTCTAATTTTGTTAATTGTGAGTTTAGACTGCTCATATGGGATTATTCTTCTTTCCTGAGGTAGGCCTGTACTGCAGTATACTTTCCTCTTAGCATGGCCTTCACTGCGTCCCACAGATTTTGTGGTGTAGAATTATTGTTGTCATTTGTCTCCATATATTGCTTGATCTCTGTTTTTATTTGGTCATTGATCCATTGATTACTTAGGAGCATGTTGTGAAGCCTCCATGTGTTTGTGGGATTTTTCATTTTCTTTGTGTAATTCATTTCTAGTTTCATACCTTTGTGGTCTGAGAAACTGGTTGGTACAATTTCAATCTTTTTGAATTTACTGAGGTTCTTTATGTGGCCTAGTATATGATCTATTCTTGAAAATGTTCTATGTGCACTTGAGAAGAATATGTATTCTGCTGCTTTTGGGTGTAGAATTCTGTAGATGTCTCTTGTGTCCATCTGTTTTAATGTGTTGTTCAGTGCCTCTGTCTCCTTACTTATTTTATGTCTGGTTGATCTGTCCTTCAGTGTGAGTGGTGTATTGAAGTCTCCTAGAATGAATGCATTGCATTCTATTTCCCCCTTTAATTCTGTTAGTATTTGTTTCACATATGTAGGTGCTCCTGTGTTGGGCACATAGATATTTATAATGGTTATATCTTCTTGTTGGATTAACCCTTTTATCATCATGTAATGTTCTTCTTTGTCTCTTGTGACTTTCTTTGTTTTGAAATCTATTTTGTCTGATATAAGTACTGCAACTCCTGCTTTTTCTCCCTACTGGTTGCATGAAGTGTCTTTTTCCATCCCTTTACTTTAAGTCTCTGTATGTCCTGGGTTTAAAGTGAGTCTCTTGTAGGCAGCTTATAGATGGGTCTTGTTTTTTTATCCATTCAGTGACTGTATGTCTTTTGATTGGTGCACTCAGTCCATTTACATTTAGGGTGATTATGGATAGGTATGTACTTATTGGCATTGCAGGCTTCAGATTCATGTTTACCAAAGGTTCAAGGTATACTTCCTTACTATATACAAGTCTAACTTAACTCACTTAATATGCTATTACAAACACAATCTAAAGGTTTTCTTTTTTTCCTCCTCCTTTTTCTTCCTCCCCCATTCTTTATATATTAGGTATCATATTCTGTACTGTTTGTCTATCCCTTGATTGACTTTGGGGATGGATAATTTAATTTTGCATTTGCTTAGTAATTAGCTGTTCTACTTTCTTTACTATGGTTTTATTACCTCTGGTGACAGCTATTAAACTGTAGAAACACTTCCATCTATAGCTGTCCCTCCAAATACACTGTAGAGATGGTTTGTGGGAGGTAAATTCTCTCAGCTTTTGCTTATCTGGAAATTGTTTAATCGCTCCTTCAAATTTAAATGATAATCTTGCCGTATAATGTAATCTTGGTTCTAGGCCCTTTTACCTCATTGCATTAAATACATCATGCCACTCCCTTTTGTTCTGCTGTAAGGTTTCTGTTGAGAAGTCTGATGATAGTCTGATGGGCTTTCCTTTGTATGTGATCTTATTTCTCTGTCTGGCTGCTTTTAATAGTCTGTCCTTATCCTTGATCTTTGGCATTTTAATTACTGTATGTCTTGATGTCGTCTTCCTTGGGTCCCTTGTGTTGGGAGATCTGCGTACCTCCATAGCATAAGAGACTATCTCCTTCCCCAGACTGGGGAGGTTTTCAGCAATCACCTCATCAAAGACACTTTCTATCCCTTTTTCTCTCTTCTTCTTCTTCTGGTACCCCTATAATGTGAATACTGTTCCTTTTAGATTGGTCAACAGTTCTCTCAATATTCTTTCATTCGTAGAGATCCTTTTTTCTCTCAGTCCCTCAGCTTCTTTGTATTCATCTTGTCTAGTTTCTATTTCATTTATTGTCTCCTCCTCCATATCCAATCTGCTTTTAATACCCTCCATTGTGTTCTTCAATGATTGGATCTCCAACCAGAGTTCGTTCCTGAGTTCTTGAATATATTTCCGTACCTCCATGAGCATGTTAATGATTTTTATTTTGAACTCCCTTTCAGGGAGAGTCATGAGGTCGATATCATTTAAACTCTTCTCAGGACTTGTATTAATAATTTTACTCTGGACCAGGTTCCTTTGGCATTTCATATTTGTATATGGCACCCTCTAGTGCCCAGAAGCTCTACTCTCTGGAACTGCTCAGCCCCTGAAGCAATATTAGGGATTCCAGGGAAGTGGTATTAGTGCTTCGGGGGAGGAAAGAGCTGTTTCCTGTTTCCCAGCTTTTATGCCTGTCTCCACTACCTGAACCAGTGGTCTGAGCACACAGGTATAAGCCTCTGTGCTTTGCGATTTTAGTTGCTGTAGACAGATCTTCCCTCTGGTTGGCCTAAATCCAGGGTAGGGTTTCCCAGTTTGTGAGCCCAGTGGGGCTGGCAAGGACAAAGGCGCAGTAGGTTGCCTATCATGGAAGGGGTTCTTGGAGCTGTGTAGGCAGCTAGGGAGCTGGATCGAGCACCTGAAGATCATGAAAGCTTCCAATCTGCTGGGCACAGTGCACCCAGGCAATTTTGTCTACCTGTCCTTTCTCCCAAGCAGTTAGTTCTTTGCAATCCTTGCCCCTTTAGCAGCCTTCTTGCTAAGGGCTTCTTTGTTAGGAAGTCTCTCAGACTTCCCACCTTTCTTTTGTCCCACAGCAGCCAGATATGGATCCCTGCTTTTCACAAGCAGCTGGAATCTCAGTCTCTCCAGGAATTCTGCCTGTCTTAGCTTTCCAAACCTCTAATTATGAAAGTATCATGCAAGCACCATGAAATGTAGGTTTGTGCTCCCAGAGCAGATCTCCAGAGTTAGGTATTCAGCAGTCCCAGATCTCCACTCCCTCCCTGCTCCATTCCTCTTCCTCCCATCAGTGAGCTGGGGTGGGGGAAGGGCTTGGATCCCGACTGGCCACAGCTTTAGTATGTTACCCTGTTCCATGAGGTCTGCTCTTGTCTCCAGGTGTATGCAGTTTGGTGCAGTCCTCTTTCCTGTTGCTCTTTCAAGAGTAGTTGTATTAGTTATATTTTCATATTGTATGCGGTTTTAGGAGGAAGCCTCTGTCTCACCTCTCATGCTGCCATCTTTAATCCTTTCTCCTTTATGTTTCTTCTTAAATCAGTTTTGGTGATGTAAGACATATTGGGGTTTTGGCCATTTTATCTAAGTTACTGAATGTGTTGGAAAATGTCTTGCTCAATATTATCTTATATGTGTAAGTATTACAATACTTGTCACCGACTGGTCCATTTTATTTTCTCTACTGTTTTTCTGCTTTCTACTACAAGAAATTCCATGCTAATATTTATCATCCCTTCTTTCTGCTTGCCCTCAGATAGCCCTTTTTCTTCCATATTTTAAAGGTGAATTCTTAGATTTGTTATTTTTCTTCTTTTCTAACATAAGCAGTTCTATCCTAATATAAAGCAATTTAGCTTCATCCCATCAAATATGGTACATTTTTATTTTCACCTAAAACATTTTCTAATTTCCCTCTTAATTTTTGTCTTTGACCATGGTTTTTGGGTTTTTGACATATTTAAATTTCTAAATGCTAAATTTTAAGTTAAAATTGGATATTTACCAAATTTTTTTTGTTAACTTCTATTTGAAGTCCATTTTTTCAGAGATCATGTATTTCTATGTTTTTGTTACTATTAAATGTGTGAATACTTCCTAGCATATGGTCTATCTTGGAAAATATTCCATGCGAACAGGATGGAATTCTTTACTTAGTGGTCTCTGGGCCAAAAGAGTTTCCCTTAAGATTACTCACTATGACTATTTTATTCTGTAAACCCAGAGTGTTTGTGGGGATTATCAAGACTATTTATTAAGATTACTTCATACCAGGTCATCAATCAGAGCTTAGTGACATGTAACAGTCATAACTAAAATCAAGCAAACTGTTATGGCATTACTGTTTTAATGTCATCTCCATGGCACCTGTTTGAACCATAATATTAGAAGGATTTCCTAGTTGAAAGGATATTAGATCTTTTTATAAGTTGAATTCTCATTGACATCTCATTTTATCCCATCTAGAGTGAACAAATTCAATGTAGTCAATGGGATTAAATAAGTTGCCATGGAATAAAATTTTAATACTAAATGTCAGTAATTAAAATAGCAGGTTTTCTGTATATTCTTAACACAGATGAAAACATGGCCTGATCAATAGAAATGAAAATTCTTTTACAACACAGAAAAATAATGTCAAGCAATATTGTGTAGATTAAGTATTCTGCCTCTTATTGCCTGTGTCCAAAATCAATTTTCACCTGTAATAAGATGTTTGATGGTAATCAAGATAACTTATTAACAAATTGTATTCACCTCCAAAGGGAATTATAATAGTACCTACCACATAAGATTTCTGTGACAGGGAATACAGATGTTTTAAAAAGTGAGGACTGGTTGCTGCTATTATTGTTGTGATACTATCTTCCCATCCCTGATTTTAGCAATAGAGGAATACATAAATGATCTGTTTGAAAATTCAAAATCATAGATAAAATTATACAAGATAAATAACCACCTTTAAAGGGGATTTTGGTAATTTCTTTGAGAATTAAGTGTGGAATCTGGCATCACAGTGAATTCCAATGTGAATGTATCCTAATTATTATATTGTCAATGTGACATATTCAGAGAGGGCTTCTCATGAGCCATCAGTGTAGATAAAAATATAACTCTGCTTGTTGGGCCTCAATAATAAGTAAACAATCTTCTCTCTTAATTTTTCAACTTTTTTTAGATAAATTGACATCTAAGTTTGCTGTGATCAAGCAGTTAAAGTGTTAGAAAATGAGTAAATGAGAAACCACCAATGGCACTGAGAGGTACAACAGCTTCTTGGCATTGATATTGCTTATTTTACTAATCATTTGAGACCAATACATTCATTTTACTTTGAATATACTGTTTTTTAAATAAGCAAATGAAGCAAGTATTTATATTAATCCTTCTAGGTTTGAGTACTTAATGCAGAAATTCTATTTTCATTGTTATTTTTTGTCTTTAGCAATTTTGACACTACCAAGGACACAATAAAATGAGAGAAGGAATACATGTATTATCTTAATAATATCAAAGCATTCCAAGCACTACTTAAGTACAGAGAATATCTTAATGAAAACCATGCTGAAGAAGACGTATAAGTAATTATAGTGCAGTATGACAATCAGAATGTTTTGGGCTAATAGCCCCAAAGAGATCTATGTTCTAATCATCAGAATTGTGAATATTACACTACATGGCAAAAAAAATTTTGAAAACATGGTTAAAGAGCTTGAAATGGGGAGATTTCTTGTATTAACCAGGGGTTCAAAGTAATCACAAGAACCCTAACAGCAGGCAGGCAGAAGAGATCTAACACAGAAGACATCAATGGGATTAGCAAGATGATGCACAGCTGGCTTTCAATAAAAGCTAGAAAAGTCCAGAAAACAGAGTATCCAGAGGGGGCCAGACCATGCTGACACCTGAATTGAACCCAGTGCAACTTATTTTGGACTTCTGACCTCCAAAACTATAAAAGAATAAATGTATGTTGTTTTAAATCATCAACTTTATACCAAACTTGTTATAGCAGCCCAGGAACTAATACACAATACTAAAACATATTTTCAAATCCCTCCTCCAAAGCTCTTGTACTGTACTTTAATAAGGTACTTCTATTCTTCTTTTAGGCAGGCATAGAAAAGTAAAGGTGTTGGCCATCTGGCTCACCAAGAATTTGAACTACTGCTTTACAAACTGCTGTCAAAGCTACTGGCTCAGATGACCTTCACAATCATAAGACAGTGGCATGATACCATGAAAAGGGAATCTGTAAGCAGAAGGATCTGTTTGCAAACACAGACTCTTTTATGGAATAGCCATGTTACCTTGGTTGGCCTCTGACATATTGGTAAATCAGGGATAACATCTACAGTATCAGGTTCTTCTCAGAATTAAAGTAATTCTTATGTGTAAAATGCTTAGTGCATGTTAGAGTTTCAATAGTCTGTAGCTATAGAAAAGATGGAAGATGGTTATTGACATGTCCATTTAATGGCTGCAGAACCTGGAGCTCAGAGATTATAATTATTACATGCATAGCTGATAGCAGAGCTGGGGCTGGAACCCAGGTCTCCTGATGAGAATTTTATAAAATTACCTGCTGCTAATTCATGAGCCTAACTTCTCATTTAAGTTACAAAGAAAGGGACTCCTCCTCAGAGATAATACTTTCAAACACAAATAAACATGTTTTATAAATTTCTGATATTCCAAATAAGGTCACACTATTAACAGTCAGAATTCATATTTCCTTATTGTTAAGGAAAAGAGATCAGAAGAAGGAATAACATTCTCTATTTCAGGGAGAGTGCTACAGAAAGGGCAGTGTTTATTTATTTATTTTTTCATGGTATGGATGGAACCTACACTGCTTCACTGAGTGAAATATTAAGATTCTCAAAGATGAAGTTTAATTGTTTAAAGTTATCTCAATTACTTCTTGTTGATAAAAGTGCTCTATTGGCCAAAGGGTGAGGAGTTTATAACTTGTGAGGAAATTGCTATTTGTGATCTTGTTCTTGTCCAAGTTGTTTACTTGAGCTTTATGAAAATCTCCATTTCTTTTCTACATGGTTGGAGTGAAGTCATTGATGGTGTGAACCGGACTGGTAAAATTGTGCACAATACCAGCTCAAGCTGTCCTGTGTAATGCAAATCTTCAATAAAGAAATATTTTTTCTTCTTTTATTTTACCATGTAATATTATATACCCGTAAGCTTTCCATAAGTTATAAGTGAAATACAAATGTGATAATTAACTCCAATACATTCAGTTTGGGCATATTTTATTTAGGACACTTTTCAGGGTGAACTGATTTAGAATGACCTAATTTTCATTTTTGTTTCTTAAAAAAATTTTATTTTAAGATAGAATGCATGCACACTGAAATTTTAAAAAATTATTACTGTGCTAATATTACCACCTCATGTAATATTAGGTATGTATTTAATAGACAAAGTTAATAATTGAGTTAAAATAATTCTAATGCATTTTTCATAAGTAATGGACAAAGGATTCACTGATAATAAATGTACAGTTTTCAACTATTATGATTTTGTTTGCCACTATATCTGAATGATGAATTGGAGATTTTCAAAGGAAAATTAAACACACAGAGTTGAGACATGAATCAGCTTCAAACCATCTAACATATCTGTAGTATATTTTCCAATGAAGTTCCATAGCAATTGTCAGAACATTTACAGTGTTTTGTTATTTCATTAGTAAAGTCATACACTTAAGTGAAACTATTCCAACAGTTGCTATTAATTGAAATAATTTAGTTGCATCTTTATACAAAATGTTTTTAAGTGTTCAGCTTTATGGGAAATACAGTCACTAATTATTTTCAATGCTAATTACTGACAGAGGTGCAATGGTTAAGAGAATTGACATCAGATTATTGCCTTTCAAATCCATTCTTAAACACATCATAAGTCTGAGTGATAAGATATAACTTGGGGAAAAAGGATAGAATTATTTTATAGGGCTTTAGTGGGAGGGGGTAAGCTGAGTTCAGCTTATTTCGTGGGAAAATATACTACAAATGTGTGAGATGGTTTGAAGGTGGTTTATGTCTCAGTGCTTCAACTCTGTGTGTTTAATTTCCCTTTGGAAATAAACTCTCCAACTCATCACTCAGATATAGTGGCAAACAAAATCACATAGGTGAAATACTTTTCAACAGGATTAGTCGGTCAAGATCAGTTCTCAGGAGGACAAATTTTTCTTGTGAATTATCAACCATTGCCTGGGAGTTTTGAATTTCATCAACAGGGAAAGGAAGAAGGGCAATGTAGGCCACAAAAGCAAAAATAGATAAATTGGCTTATATCAAAATTCAAAACTCCTGTGCATCAAAGGATACAACCAACAGAGTGAAAAGACAACCATGAAATGAGAGAAATATTTGCAAATCTTACCTGATAAGGGATTGAGGCCCAGAATATATAAAGAACTCCTACAACTCAAAACTAACAAAACAGCCTGATTGAAAAATAGGCAGAGGGCTTAGACATTTCTCCAAAAAAACATACAAAATAGCCAAACACATGAAAAGATGCTCAACATCACTTTTCAGGAAAATGCAGATCATAACTACAGTAAGACACCACCTCACACCATTGAGGATAGCTATCATCAAATAACATAAAACAGGACATATTGTGAGAATGTTGAAAAATTGGAAGACTTGTGCATTGTTGCCAGGAACGTACAATGGTACAGCTTCTGTGGAAAACAGTCTGGTGGTTCCTCAAAAAATTAACAGACATATACCATATGATCCAGCAATTCCATTTCTGGGTCCATACCTAAAAGAATTGAAAAGCTGGTTCTTGGAAGAAATTTGTACACCATGTTCACAGCAGCATTATTCACAATAGTGAAAAGGTGTAAGCAACCCAAGTCTCTATTAATAGATGACACGATAAAATCTAGTATATACATACAATGGAAGGTGCCATAAAAAGGGAAAGAAATCGACACACACCACAACACAGATGCCCCCTGAGGGTATTACCCAAGATAAAGGAAGTCAACCACAGAAGGACAGACTGCTGACTTCCCTTACATAGTGTGCCGAGATTAGCCAAATTCACAAGAAGTTGAATGACTGTTGCCAGGATTTGCCGGGGAGGAAGGAAAGAGGAATCTCATGGGTATGCAGTTGTGATTTTAAAGATGAAAAGAGTTCTGGTGGTCGTTGCATAACAGAGTATGTACTAGACACTACTGAACTGTACCTTTAAGAATGGGTAAGGTGGTCAAGTTTATGTTATGTGTGTTTTACCACAGTTAAAGAGTGGGTGGGTGGTGGGGAGGGAGAGCTTTCAGGACAAGCTTTCAAGAGCTTCAGTGGAAGTTCCTTAGACCCAGTGTCTCTCACAGTGGTATTAGACAAGGTTTAGCTCTCTGCCTCTGTTCTTTCATATTTAAAATAATAGTACCTTGTTGAGAAGATTAATAAGTTTATATATATACCATCCTTAGAACAATGTCTGCAACATTATAGCGTTATACAACTTTTCACAATTACTATTACCACTCAAATGAAATTACTTTTAGTAGTACAAGATAGTTGGCAGAAAACTGCCTATGGCTGCAAGTAGAAGGAAAACCATTAAAAGCTGGATCTTCATCTCAGTAACATATTGAAAAAGTTATATTTTGAAGTAGCCTTTATCAATTTATAATAAGCATTTTTTCCCCAAAAGTAATCTGCCTTAGCTTTCAAAATACTTGTCAAAATATGCTGAGCAGTAGTTCATTTCAACTTCTAAATTTATGTTTTAAAGTATACTCCTTATTTCAAAAGAACTTTACATCAGAATTTGATTTCTATTTAATTAACTTGGAATAGAAATCTCCATGAGCCTATTTTCTAAGTTAATTTGCCATGTTGGGGGTGGGGAGGGAGTAGTGCTGACATTTTTCAGAGAAGACAAGCTTGAGAAAACAATACTTGCTATCTAAGTAAAAATTCAGTCCAGAGTAATTGGTTACAGAGGCATATGACTACCCAAAGAAAAGTCCATGATTACTACAGTATTAGTACTGGTAGGCATAGTTCATAAGGCGGTACTTCTCTGGGTCTTGACATAGTCAAAAGTTCTTAAAATGTTGCAAATAGTAACTGTAAGACATAAAAGGTAACAAATAGCTTTATACTATTTGTATCACTTTTGAAAAGGTCACATTAGTCTATTTTTAATCTCTTACATTTTATAAGTAGTAATCTCAATAATAATACATGATTATGCATCTTCAGAAGCTTTAATACTATTGCTTTTGGAACATATATGATTTAACATACATTATTTTCTTAAAATTTTTTGAAATATTAATAAGCCACTTACTACTATTTAAAGGAACTGATTTTTGAAAAACTGTTTACTTTTATCCATCCTATAAAATTCAACATCTTTCATTAAACATTTTTATGAGTCCATAACAAGGACTGGATTGGACCGTATCATCTTTTATTTCCTGTATTTACCCTTTGGCAGAGGTGCTAATGAGCAACAAACTGGTGGTAAAGACAAACCTCAGGAGGGAGGAAGCAGGAGGCAGACTGGCTGGGGAATTTTACCAATAGAATATTCTGTCACTAAATAAAAGGTGCTGTTATTCCAATGTAAGGAATTCTGTGCTTCACATGGAATTACATATACATAGGATCAGGTGGCCAGAGTCATATTTTTGGATTGTTTTTAGAAGTTGGCCATCACTGAGATTCTCTGTTAAGAGAAAAAACAGGCTCTACTGTGGCAAAACAGAACCATCCTTTCACAGGGGACGTGTTCAAGGACAGGGACCATCAAATGTTTGCTATTAACATACCCAAAAGAGGGCTTTTACAGGTTTGGCTTATTCTATGTTTGCAATGTTACAACGGGAACATATAAGCAACATGGAGCTAACAGTGGAGCATGGGTCATCTCTAGGGTTTTGGGGCAGTAAGTTATATTTAGTGCTCCTGCCTCACATTTCTATGTTCTCTACACCATTTTACACATTGCATGGAACCTTTTTCTCTTCCTCCAGGGATTTAGAATTGTTATGTTTTAATTTTTCACTTTTCCTAAAGCTGTACACATCATCACATCTTGTCCTCCTCATTAGTATCTCCTACCACTCATTATACCTGTGTTAGTTTTCCACTGGCTTTTACCATTGTCTAATTATAACATAAAATGTCCATCTACATTAAAATATGTTCATTTATCAATATGTACACTATAGACTTCCAAGACTGGTGCTGCTATGGGCTTAAGTGTGTCCCTACCCCTTAAATTCATATGTTGAAGTCTTAACCCCCAGTACCTCTGAAGATTAGACACTATAAATATTCAGAGATAGAGTCTGTACATGAGGTCACTAGGGTGAGTCCCAATCCAATAACTGGTGGCCTCTAAGAGGAGGAAGACAGTGTGAAGAAGCAGGGAGAAGACAGCCACCTATAAGCTAAGGACAGAGGCCTAGAAGAGAGCCTTCTCTCACAGCTTTCGGAAGAAACTGAAGGGGTTCAGAACGAGTCACCCCCAAGTGTACCACTTTGGTATGTGGACTATTTTGAGCTGAAAGCAATCAAGACTGAATGGACTTAAGAGAAACTTTTGCCCCTTCCTTAAATACCTACAATCTAAATTGAGGGTCTTTCCAAGAGTGAGAGTTTTTAACAGACATAAATTTTATCAGAGTGACCCATCGGCAGGGCAGGTCTAACATCTAATTATGAAACATCTGCTCCTCTTCCTAATGCTTCCTTCCCTTTGAAGTCCCAAACCCCACCTCTTTCCTTAGCTCAGGATGGTGTATATTCCTCATTTTACCTTTCTGTCTTTGGGCTTTCACATATGTGGGGAGCCTCTCATGTACATACATAAAAATTAAATTTGATTTCCTCCTGTTTATCTGTCTCAAGTCTATTTAATTCTTAGGCCAGCCAGACCTTTGAAGGGTAGAAGAAAGTTTTTCCTCGCCCACAAAACCAACCCTGCTAACACCTTCATCTCAGACTTCAAGCCTGCAGAACAGAGACAATGAACTTCTGTTGCTTAAGCTTCCCAGTCTATACTACTCTATATGGCAGGCCTAGATAACTAAGAAAAATACCTATTTCAATTTTCCTAAGAGCGCATCACAAAGTTCACTGCACAGTATGTCTATAAGTGCAGCCAAATCTATTCAGGGAAGAAGGCACTGTAATCTATGCTTGTGTTCATAAAAACCTATGAAACAACGGCTGAATTTTATCAAACATTTAGTGAAGGCCTAATACACATCCTCCTTAAAGTTTTCCAAAAAGTAGAAGAGGAGGGAATACTCCCAAACTCATTCTACGAGGCCAACATCACTCTAACACCAAAACCAGGAAAAGACACCACAGAAAAAGAAAATTACAAATCAATAACCCTGAGGAACATAGATGCAAAAATACTCAACAAAATATTACAAACCGAGTTAAAAAATATGTCAAAAAGATCATCCATCATGATCAGGTGGGATTCATCCCAGGGATGCAAGGATGGTACAACATTTGAAAATTCATCAACATTATCCACGACATTGACAAAAGAAGGACAAAATCCAAATGATTATCTCCATAGATGCTGAAAAAGCATTTGAAAAAATTAAACATCCACCCATGATAAAAACTCTCAACAAAATAGGTAAAAAGGGCAAGTACTTCAACATAATAAAGGCCATATGTGACAAACCCACAACCAACATTATACTTAACAGCGAGAAGCTGAATTCATTTCCTTTTAGATAGGGAAAAAGACAAGGATGCCCACTCTCCCCACTTCTATTCAAAATAATACTGGAAGTCCTAGCCACGGCAATCAGACAACACAAAGAAATAAAAGGCATCCAGATTGGTAAGGAAGAAGTCAATCTGTCCCTGTTTGCAGATAACATAATATTGTATACAAAAAAACCTAAAGAATCCACTCCCAAACTACTATATCTAATATCTGAATTCAGCAAAGTTACAAGATACAAAATTAATACACAGAAATCTGTTGCATTCCTTTACACTAACAATGAACTAGCAGAAAGAAAAATCAGGAAAGCAATCCATTCACAGGTGCACCAAAAAGAATAAAAATGCTAGGAATAGGGACTGCTGGGAAAATGATGGCATGAGCAGGGCGGCGGAAATCTCCTCCCCAAACCATATATATTTGTGAAAATACAACAAATACAACTATTCCTAAAAAAGAAACCAGAAGATACAGTACAACAGCCAGGCTATAGCTACACCTGTGAGAACTCAGCACCTCACGAAGTGGGTAAGATACAAAGCCGTGACCCAGTGGGACCCAGCACTCCCCCACCCCAGCGCACTGGCGGGAGGAAAAGATTCAGAGTGGGGAGGGAGTGCAAGCACAGGCCTGCCAAATAACCAGCCTGGGTGATCTGCACCGGGAGCACTGACACACATCGCATGGTGTATTGGAGATTAGAGAAACAGAAGGGCAGGATCCGAGATGGAGACTGCAAGTGGGTCCCCTCAGCTGGCTCCCCAGGACAAAAGAAAAGCGGGTGCTTTTTTAAAAGTCTTAAAGTGACAAGGGCCCAACAGCAGATCAAAGTCATCCCAGCACACTCAGCCCAGCAGGCTTGGAGTCTTGGAGATTTTTGGACCCCCTGGCCAGTGGCCAGGCAGAGCAGCCAGGCCGAGGCTTCCCACAGAGATCAGCAGCTTGTCATTCGTTCCCCCCATCCCCCAGCCAGCGCCACAAAAGGTCTGGAAACCACCACTGCTGCGGAACAGCAGAGGATCGGCCCCGCCCACAGCAACCTCACAGAATCTACTCCCGGCTGGTGCACAGCTAAGCAGGAAGGACCCCAGAACCCACAACAAGGGCTGGAAAGCACCAAGGGGACCAGAAGGCACCCAGCGAGACTTCAAAACCCCGCAGTGCTATAGGCTAGTCCGAGGGGGACCCCGCACACACGCAGCACCAAGGATTATCCCAGAGACTGCCTCCTGGTGTGCAAGAAACCAGTTCAGGCCCCGGAGAAGGACAAGAACAACAAGCAGGAAGGGACTTTGTTCTATCAGCTGACAACACATGGCACCTACTAGCAACGACCACTTCCATCACCATGAAAAGACAGGAATATGGTACAAAGATTACCCAGACAACCTCAGGAAGAGGGCCTGATGAGATAGACTTAAACAATCTTCCTGAAAAAGAATTAAGAATAAAAGACATAACCATGCTGATGGATCGACACAGAAATATGCAAGAGCTAAGGGAGGAAGGGAGGAAAGACAGTGTAGAAATCAGACAAGCGATCGAATGGACGAGGTGCAAAAGACTGTTAATGGAACAGAAATCAGAACAGGAATATGGAGAAACTGAGGCAGAGAGAGATAAAAGGATCTCTAAGAATGAAAGAATATTAAGGGAACTGTGTGACCAATCCAAATGGAACAATATTCACATTACAGCAGTACCAGAAGAAGAGAGAGAAAAAGGGATAGAAAGTGTCTTTGAAGAAATAATTGCTGAAAACTTCCTCAAGCTGGGGAAGGAAATAGTTTCTCAGACCACGGAAGCCCACAGATATCCCAACACAAGGGACTCAAGGAAGACAACACCAAAACACATAATAGTTAAAATGGCAAAGACCAAAGAGATAAGGACAGAGTATTAAAGGCAGCTAGAGAGAGAAAAAAGATCTACAAAGGAAAACCCATCAGACTATCAACAGACTTCTCAAAAGAAACCTTACAGGCCAGAAGAGAATGGCATGATATATTTAACGTAATGAAACAGAAGAGGCTTGAACCAAGAATACTGTATCCAGCATGATTATAATTTAAATTTGAGGGAGGGATTAAACAATTCCCACACAAGCAAAAGCTGGGGGAATTTGCCTCCCACAAAACACCTCTACAGGATATCTTAAAGGGACTGCTCTAGATGGAAGCACTCCTAAGGCTAAAAAGATGTCACCAGAGAAAATAAAATAATAGCAAAGAAAGCAGAACATCAAAATACTAACTAAAGGCAAAAAGTAAAATCAACTATCCACAAAATGTAAAAGAGTACAGAATAAAACACCTAGTATATAAAGAATGGAGGAGGAAGAAGAAGAAGAGAGAGAAATAAAGAAACAACAGACTGTGTTTATACTAGCTTAACAAGAGAGTTAAGTTAGACTGTTAGATAGTAAAGAAGCTACCCTTGAACCTTTGGTAACCACGAATCTAAAGCCAGCAATGGCAATAAGTACATATCTATCAATAATCACCCTAAATGTAAATGGACTGAATGCACCAATCAAAAGACACAAGAGTAATAGAACGGATAAAAAACTAAGACACATCTATATGCTGTTTACAAGAGACTCACCTCAAACCCAAAGATATACATGGACTAAAGGTGAAGGTGAAGAGATGGAAAAAGATATTCCATGAAAACAAGAAGAAAAAGCAGGTGTTGCAGTACTTGTATCAGAAAAATAGACTTCAAAATGAAGAAAGTAGCAAGAGATAAAGAAAGACATTACATAATGATAAAGGGGTCAGTCCAACAAGAGGATATAACTATTATAAACATCTATGCAACCAACACAGGAGCACCTACATATGTGAAACAAATACTAACAGAATTAGAGGAGGAAATAGAAAGCAATGCATTCATTCTCGGAGAATTCAACACACCACTCACACCAAAGGACAGATCAACCAGACAGAAAATAAGTAAAGACACAGAGGCACTGAACAACACACTAGAACAGATGGACCTAGCAGAAATTTACAGAACTCGACACCCAAAAGCAGCAGGACACGCATTCTTCTCAAGTGAATATGGAACATTTTCCAGAATAGACCACATACTAGGCCACAAAAAGAAACTCAGTAAATTCAAAATATTGAAATTCTACCAACCAACTTCTCAGATCACAAAGGTATAAAACTAGAAATAAATTGTACAAAGAAGACAAAAAGGCTCAAAAATACATGGAGGCTTAATAACATGCTCCTAAATAATCAATGTGTCAACAACCAAATTAAAACAGAGATGAAACAATATATGGAGACAAATGACAACAACAACACAAAGCCACCACTTCTGTGGAACACAGCAAAGGCAGTTCTAAGAGGAAAATAAATTGCAATCCAGGCCTATTTAAAGAAGGAAGAACAATCCCAAATGAATAGTCTAAAGACACAATTACTGAAATTGGAAAAAGAAGAACAAATGAGGCCCAAAGTCACCACAGGGAGGGACTTAATAAAGATCAGAGAAGAAATAAATAAAATTGAGAAGAATAAAACAATAGAAAAAAATCAATGAAGCAATAGCAGGTTCTTTGAGAAAATAAATAAAATAGATAAACCCCTAGCCAAACTTATCAAGAAAAAAAGCGTCTACTCATATAAAAGAATAAGAAATGAGAAAGGAAAAATGATGATGGGCCCCACAGAAACACAGTATTATAAGAGAATACTCTGAAAATCTATATGCTAACAAGCTGGAAAACTTAGAAGAAATGGACAACTTCTTAGAAAAATACAACCTTCCAAGACTGACTAAGCAAGAAACAGAAAACCTAAACAGACCAATTACCAGCTAAGAAATTGAATCGGTAATCAAAAAACTACCTAAGAGCATAACCCATGGGCAAGATGGATTCACCTCTGAATTTTATCAGACATATAGAGAAGAAATAATACCCACTCTCCTTAGTTTTCCAAAAAATAGAAGAGGAGGGAGTGCTTCCAAACTCATTCTATGAACCCAGCATCACTCTAATACCAAAACCAGGCAAAGACCTCACCAAAAAAGAAAATTACAGACCAATATCCCTGATGAATATAGATGTAAAAACACTCAACAAAATATTAGCAAACCGAAATCAAAAATACATCAAGAAGATCATACACCATGATCAAATGGGATTCATCCCAGGGATGCAAGGATGGTACAACAATCGAAAATCCATCAACATCATACACTACATCAACAAAAAGAAGAACAAAAACCACATGATCATCTCCATAGATGCTGAAAGAGCATTTGACAAAATTCAACATCCATTCATGATAAAAACTCTCAACAAAATGTGTATAGACGGCAAGTACCTCAACATCATAAAGGCCATATATGACAAATTCACAGCTAACATCATACTTAACAGTGAGAAGCTGAAAGCTTTTCATCTAAGATCGGGAACAAGACAGGGATGCCCACTCTCTTCACTGTTATTCAACATAGTACTGGAGGTCCTAGCCACGTCAATCAGACAAAACAAAGAAATACAAGGCATCCAGATTGGTAAAGAAGTCGTCAAATTGTCAGTATTTGCAGGTGACATGATATTGTACATAAAAAACCCTAAAGACTCCACTCCAAACTACTACAACTAATATCTGAATTCAGCAAAGTTGCAGGATACAAAATTAACACACACAAATCTGTTGCTTTCCTATACACAAAAGATGAACTAGCAGAAAGAGAAATCAGGAATACAAGTCCATTCACAATCGCATCAAAAAGAATAAAATACCTAGGATAAACCTAATGAAGTAAGTGAAAGACCTATACCCTGAAAACTACAAGACACTCCTAAGAGAAATTAAAGAGGACACTAACAAATGGAAATTCATCCCATGCTCTTGGCTAAGAAGAATAAAAATTGTCAAAATGGCTATACTACCTAAAGCAATCTACAGATTCAATGAAATCCCTATCAGAATACCAACAGCATTCTTCAATGAACTGGAACAAATAATTCTAAAATTCATATGGAACCAGAAAAGACCCCAAATAGGCAAAGCAATACTGAGAAGGAAGAATAAAGCAGGGGGAATTATGCTCCCTGACTTCAAGCTCTACTACAAAGCTAGAGTAATCAAGACAATTTGGTATTGGCTGAAGAACAGACCCACAGACCAGAGGAACAGAATAGAAAATCCAAACATTAACCAAAACATATGCAGTCAATTAATATATGATAAAGGAGCCTTGGATATACAATGGGGAGATGACAACCTCTCCAGCAGCTGATATTGGCAAAGCTGGACAGCTACATGTAAGAGAATGAAACTGGACTACTGTCTAGCCCCATACACAAAAATAAACTCAAAATGAATCAAAGACCTGAATGTAAGTCATGAAACCATAAAACTCTTAGAAAAAAACATAGACAAAAATCTCTTGGACATAAACATGAGTGGCTTCTTCATGAATATATCTCCCCGGGCAAGGGAAACAAAAGCAAAAATGAACAAGTGGGACTATGTCAAGCTGAAAAGCTTCTGTACAGCAAAGGACACCATCAGTAGAACAAAAAGACATCCTACAGTATGGGAGAATATATTCATAAATGACATATCTGATAAGGGGCTGACATCCAAATTATATAAAGAGCTCACGCACCTCAACAAACAAAAAGCAAGTAAGCCAATTAAAAAATGGGCAGAGGAGCTGAACAGACACTTCTCCAAAGAAGAAATTCAGATGGCCAAGAGGCACATGAAAAGATGCTCCACATCGCTAATCATCAGAGAAATGCAAATTAAAACCACAATGAGATATCACCTCACACCAGTTAGGATGGCCAAACAACAACAAATGTTGGCGAGGATGTGGAGAAAGGGGAAACCTCCTACACTGCTGGTGGGAATGTAAACTAATTCAACCATTGTGGAAAGCAGTATGGAGGTTCCTCAAAAAACTCAAAATAGAAATACCATTTGACCCAGGAACTCCACTCCTAGGAATTTACCCTAAGAATGCAGCAGCCCAGTTTGAAAAAGACATATGCACCCCTATGTTTATCGCAGCACTATTTACAATAGCCAAGAAATGGAAACAACCTAAGTGTCCATCAGTAGATGAATGGATAAAGAAGAGGTGGTACATATACACAATGGAATATTATTCAGCCATAAGAAGAAAACAAATCCTACCATTTGCAATAACATGGATGGAGCTAGAAGGTATTATGAAATAAGCCAGGCAGAGAAAGACAAGTATCACATAATTTCACTCATCTGTGGAGTGTAAGAACAAAGAAAAAACTGAAGGAACAAAACAGAGGCACACTCACAGAACTCAAGAATGGACTAACAGTTACCAAAGGGAAAGGATCTGGGAAGATGGGTGGGAAGGGAGGGATAAGGGGGAAAAAGGGTATTTTGATTAGCATAGAAAATATAGCAGGGATGGGATACAGGGTAGGCAGTATAACACAGAGAAGACAAGTAGTGATTATATAGCATCTTACTATGCTGATGGACAGTGTCTGTATGGGGTATGTGGTTGGGACTTGATAATAGGGGTAGTCTAATAACCATAATGTTGTTCATGTAATTGTACATTAATGATAGCAAAATAAAAAAAAAAAGTAAAAAAGCCCATGAAACAGAATTCAGTAAAGACATATTTATTTAGCATCTACTATGTATAGATATTTGAATAATATGATGGAGGATACAAAGTCCCTGCTCTTGAGAAAAATAAACCTAAATGAGAAAGACGTTACATACAAATCACTCATTTATTCCTAAATAGGTGCAATATTAGAACTATGCTTATGGTAACAGATTTACTGTGAGGCAGATCAAAACTCTCCTAGAAGTGCATTTAGGATAATAATAGTGGGGGAAAGATTAATTTCAACTGTTTATGATGAGATATACTTTCAAGAAGGGATATTTAATTTTAACCTTATAATTTTCTACTTTCTAAGCTGAGTGGAATGGTGTGATAGATAAAAAGAATGGCCTGTGGTAAACTGCAGATGTTAGATTAAGCAGGGTATAATCAAGGACAAAACAGGGAGTCATATAGGGAAACAGTGGAGAAAGGAAGAAAAAATTATGAAATTATGGTAATTAATAAAATTAAAATTATTAGGAATAAGGCAGATTTATAGAACAGAAACATAATAATGTAATGCTATTTAGTATTAAATACTAGGCAATAACATTTTAATAGACAATGTTGTTTAAATCTCACATAAGTTGTTTAAAAAAGCAGCTTTGTATCTTTCACATATAAATAAAATCCAAGCAAAACTCATCTACTTGAGTTTGAAATGCAATATCAAGGTTAAGTTTTGTACTCCAAGATTAGAAATTTCTTTTATAGTAATTCTGATTCTGCTATCTGATGATACAAAAGAGTGTTTGGGAGTAAAATTAACATGTTTAAGTAATGGTATTTTTGTTTGTAGGAGTTTTTCTTGTCTTTACTATCTTTCTGTATATTCTTTCACTGTAGCTTCAGTAACTTTAATAAGAGTCTTTGGGTTATATTAATTCTAAAATGCACATACTACAGATGCACCTAATTTTGGTAGAGTCTTCTATTTTTGATCTCTCAGTTTCCCTGGTATCTCCTGAGGCCTTGACAGAAAATGAACACATTCAGTTAAAGCCAGGCAACAAGGAAGGCCAGCTTGGTCCCTTACGTTTGGCATACAGTATAGCAGGTGATGTTAATCAGAAACTGTTCGTACCTGGTAATTAGTAAATCTTCAGGTATTTAGATAGAACTTCTTATAACCAAACTTTTAAAAAATGCGGCCAAATACCCTGACAGGAAAAAAAAAAAAGGATTAAGTGACCCTGAAAAAGAAGAAAGGACATTATTGGGACAATTTACCAAGTTGGAATATGGTTGATAGTTTAGTTGAAAGAAATGTTATCAATGCTAATTTTCTGAGTTGGATAATTGTAATGAAGTTATATAAGAAGGTCCTGATCCTCAGGAATTGTCATCCTTGTGCACTGACTTTTTTTGTGTAAAAAGGGGAAGATGAGTGCAATGCGTATTCAAACACAAAGGGCGAAGGCAGGAGAGGAGGGAGAATATGGCACAGTATTCAAGGTTGATCAGTCTTGGTAAAGGGTATCTGGGAGTTCCTTATTATCCTGGCAAAATTTCTCTTTAAGTTGAGAATTATTTAAAAAACGAAAGTGTAATTATGATACAGCAGTATTCACGACTAGATAAAGTATAAAATGATTACTCCACCTCTCTTTTGTGACTCTGTTCATTTTTCTCTGATCTTGCACAATGTTTTGACCATTTTAAACTTGCTGTCAGTTTTAAGAACCAAAGCAAATAAAAAGAAAAGCTTGCTACTTCTCAGTTATTGTTACAAAAGGGCAAAACTTTTTCCATTTCTCTATTTTGGTGGATAAGTCATAAATAAGGCTTTTTTCAGGCATACTATGTTAAGCTTTAACCAAATACACAGATATAAGTTTTGAGGAAGTATAAATATTTGTTGTTTTAGAAAAAAAGAATTGGAATTGCATACCTTGCTACTTTTTAAAAAGCCACAAAACAACAAAACAAAAACAACTGTCCTGAACTCTTCTGGTGCTGACTTTGTATTTGGTATTTAAAAACATTTGGCATTATAAAGTCCAGGAGTTAAGACCATCTGAGTTGTCTTGCGTTTAGTATTAAAACTGAAAACTAGCTGTCATCATACAGAACTTTGTTCTGAAGATTCCATGAGTGGGTGCACGGGAGCTGGAGCTCTGGGGAAGAAAAAAAGTAATCATGAGAGTCATGAGAATTCTGGCATTTTCAGGCTATCTATATCTCTCTACCTCCTAAAAAATAGGCTTGACTTATTCGTAACTTAATGAATCACATACAACATAGGTTTCTTTTTCATTATGAAATTTTTTTGGAAGAGTCAATGAGGACAAATGGAGTCCCATTTTTCTATTAAAAAAAAGGTAAAAAAACTCAAGTGGTTTATGTATTTGGTAAAGAAAATATTTCACTATATTTAGAGTTACTTCCATACTTTCTCATTTTCTTTTAATACAAGTATTTGTCTTACTAAAGTGCTTAATAGAAATATACATGTCAATGACAAAATGAACTCCATAGCCAAAGAGATAATGGAGAAATGTGTGTACAGGCTGGAAAATGAGCCCTGAGTTAAAAAATAAACAATGGTTTGGAATGCTATGATTGCTTCAGAAACGGAAGTTTAAACTTCTGTACCTAAATCAACTTAAGCTTTACAACATGAGAAGTTCTATAGACCAGCTCTCAAGTGAAGTGGGTAATCATTATTTTTTTCACAAAAGAAAGTAACTTAAAAACCTTTGGAAATAGTTCTAAAGAGATAAAGCAAATGAAAAAAACATGTATTCAAGTCTATGAAAAGTCATTAAGAAAATTGAGAACCTATAGTATTTACTCCAAGACTGCTCCCTTCCTCCACCCCCAGCTCAGCAAGATGGAAATCCAGACTAGAGTGCCCAAGACCATAGATTTCCCTTTCCTGCCAGGTCCAGCCAAAGGTCTTTATTTCTAGGAAGAAAAAACACGTCATCATTTCTCAACCTGCCCTCTTTTACATACCGTTGAGGCTAAGTTGTAGGTTAGCATGGTTGACAGTGGGAGCTTTCTCCTTTTGCCAAGTCTCCACTTATGGAATAGAGACTCTCTGTTACCCTTGGAACCATGGGAATATAGGGTCCCTAAGCACTCTTGCTCTGGCTTTTAAGGCAGTAGTTCCATGGCAAGAAAGGCAAACCAAGAACACCTCAGACTACTGTCCACCCCTCCAATGAATACTTAAAATTTAAATAGGAGGTGTCACTCCAAGAAAACTTGCTATTGTTCCCACTTCAATTCTTTGACTTCCACTCTTGAGAGTTTGCCTGGGGTGAGAAACAGGACATAAACAGACAGCTCCTAATCTCTTTGCAAAGGATCTGATTTAATTTGCAGCAGGACCTAAGAACACTCACCAAACAGTGGACATTGAGGTGAAGGGCAATTGAGAGAAGTCTATATTTTAAAAAGTAAATAAATAATAATATATATGTGTATCTAACAAAAGTATCATAAAAGGGGGACAAAGAAATAGAGATATATAGGAGTGACATTTCTGTATCTCACTGAAATTAAGCTAGAATAAATCTGATGTTGATTCTGATAAGGGAAGTTACATTTGGTAAGCCATAGAGCAACCACTAAACAAATGACTCCATAAAATTAAATGAAAAGATAATATAAAATGCTTCATGTGAAAATACTTACTGTAAAAAAAGGCAGTAAAAGAGGGCTATGGGAAAAGGAATGTGAAACAGGGAAAAAAAGTAAAACAGCAGACATATCCACCAATATCAATTTCATTAAATGTAAACAAATAAAAATTAAAAGACAGCAATTGTAAGACTAGATTAAAATATACAGTGATATGCTGTTTATAGCATTTAGATTAAAAAATATAAATACAATGAAAGGAAAAGAATGGACAGAGAGATACACAAAAAGCAAAAACAAGAAACAGTAAGTGGCTATGTGAATATCAGAAAAATAGATGTTAAGACAAAATATACTACCAGAGTTTAGGACAAAAATTTATGATAGAAGGTTAAATATGGTAAAGCCAGCAAAAATAAGTAATAATTATAAGTATATATGCACCTTATAGCAGAGCACCAATCTACATGAATAAAACTGAAAAATGAAGGGAGAAATCAATTAAAAAATAATAGTTGCATTGTTCAATGCTCCACTTTCAATAATGGATAAAACAATTAGGCAAAATAAAAACAAAGGTGATATAAGATTTAAGCAACACTATATACCTACTGGATCTCACTGATATGTACAGAATACTCCAGTAAATAGAAAGTACATTCTTTTGAAGTAAAAACAGAACATTCTCCATGACTGACCATATATTCCTAGGCCATAAAACAAATAATTTAAAGGCACAGAAATAATACAAAGTATGTTCTCTTATGACAGTGGAATGAAATTAGGCATCATTAAGAAAAAGATTAGGGAAACTCACAAATATGTGGATAGACAACACACTTAAGAATGTTATCTAAATAATGGTAAATAAAAAAATCAAAGGGAAATCAGAAAATAACTTTGAGATTAATGAAAATGAAGGTAAAGCATACCAAAATTTAATGAGATATAGTGTAAGAAGTCCTCATAGGAAAATTCATAGCTGTAAATGGATATATTAAGAATATTTTTTTCTCCTAGCATACTGCCCTCAAGGTCTACCCATGTTATCTCAAATGGCAAGAACTCATTCTTCTTTATGGCTGAGTAATATTCCTTTGAATATACATATGCCACATTTCTTTGTCCATTTATCCATCCACAGACAGTGCAGTGAACATGAGAGTCAGATATCTTTAGTTATTGTTTGCATTTCCTTCAAATACCCAGAAGCAGATTAATTGGATCATATGGTTGTTTTATTTTTAACTTTCTGAGGAACCTCCATACTGCTTTCTATAGTTGCTGTACAATTTATATTTTCACCATAGTGCATAAGGTTTCCTTTTCTCCACATCCTCTCAAGCTCTTGTTATCTCTTGTCTTCTGGTAATAGAAATCCTAATAGGTGTGAAGTGAATCTCAGTGTAGTTTTAATTTTCATTTCCCTAATGATTAGTGATGTTGAACACCTCTTCATGTACCTGTTGGACATCTTATGTTTTCTTTGGAAAAATGTCGATTCAGATCCTCTGCCCACTTTTTCATCAGATTATGTTTTTGCTATTGATTTGAAATTTTTTTAATCAACCTCATAACCATCTTTCTGAAAACACTGGGGAAAAGAGCATACTAAACCAAAAAGAGGAAATAATAAAGATGGGCACAAAGGTAAAGGATATAATAGAAGAACAATAGAGAAAAAGAGACCAAAAGCTAATGTTTTGAAAGATAAACAGAATTGATAAAATTTAGCTAAAATGATCAAGAAAAAATAATGAGAAGTCAAATGATTGTAATCAGAAATGAAGGAGTGAATATTACTACTGACCATACAGAAATAAAAGATTAGGAGGGAATCCATAAACCATTATATGCCAATAAATTAGAGAACTTTCACAGAATCAGTCATTTCTAATAAATACAGTAATTACCAAAACAGACTAAAAAAGTAACAAACAATCTAAACAGGATTATAACAAGTGAAGAGATTGAATTAGCAATAACAATAATCACCATCATGATCATCTACCCACCAAGAAAAACCCAGCCTCAGAAGGCTTCATTGTTGCAATCTACCAGACCCTTAAAGAATAATTTATACAAATTATTTGCAAACTCTTCCAAAAAATAGAAGCATAGGTAACATTCTCACCACAAGAATTGAAAACTACAGAGCAATATCACTTACAAATATGGACACAAATCCTTAACATACTAGCAATGTAAATACATAGCAATGTAACTATACAAGTAGCACTTTTATCCTAGGACTGTAAGGTTGGTTTAGAATATAAAAAATAAATTCGTGTAAAACATCACATCAACAGGTTAAACAAAAATTATACAAAATCTCAATAGATGGGGAAAAAACCTCAAGGAAAATAATGAAAGACTCCTGAAATCTTAGTTTCTTATTGCTGCAATAAAAAATTACCAAACTTAGTGATGTCCAACAACATATATTTATGATCCTAGCATCCAAGTCGTCATGAATCCAAACTGACACAAGGACTAAAATCCAGGTGTTACCTGGCTCCCTCCAGAGCTCCGGAGAACTTGTTTCCTTGCCGTTTTAGGATTCTATGGACCGCCCACATTCTTTGTCTTGGGATCCTGTGTTGCTCTGGCCTCTCCTTCTGTCATCATATCATATTTTTCTCCCTGTGCTTCCACAGCCACATTGCCATCTCTCTATCTCCTTCAGTCCAGGGTGATTATTGCACCTGGTATTACATTCCCCAAAACATTGTCTTTTCTACATGTCATGGGATTCACTTCATTTGATAAGGGGCTCCTCCACAGAGGAGGGGATCCAAGATATAGACTCATAATCTCTTCAACGAGTTCTCTGTGTGACTGAATACTCTATTTGATCCTTTTGAAGCACTAATAAAAGGTTGTCCAGCTACACTCTACACTTTCTCTAAAGAGCACATTTTTCTGCCAGTTCATCTCCTTATCATAGTATCTTTTGCAATGGAGGCAGGTTGCATTTCCCTAAGTATCTTCTACTTCTTTTTGCTTAATATTTCCCTCAATTTTTCCTCTTCCTCTTTCGTTTTACTATAAGCAGTAAGACCACACCAGGCCACATTCTCAACACTTTACTTGAAAATCACCTTAGCTAAATATCCAAGTTTATTGCTTATAAGTTTTGATTTTCTCATAACTGTAGGACACAATTGCACCAAGCCTTCTGTCACTAAACAACAAGGATCTTCTTTTCTCCAGTTTCAGTAACATGTTCCTCATTTCCTTCTGAGTCCTTACCAGCAGAATCTTTAACACCCATATTTCTTCTAACAGTTTGTTCAAGGCAACTGTCTTGCCAATGGGTTTCAGCCCCGGGCAAGTTTGCTATGGAATCAATATGACCAAAGAAATTGACAGTAGAACGTCCTTTGGGGTGAAAGGGTTTATTATCCGGCTTGTTCTCCCAGTGGTAGGTGGAGCACTAGTGTCTCTGCCTCCACCTAGAGCACTGAGCCAAGCTCTCTATATAGCACTGTAATAGCTTATTGCCTAAAGGTGTGGAAGTAGTAGCCTAGCAACAGGCAGTTGCATCATCAGGTGGTTTAAGTTCAGTGAGGATCCTGGCCATAGGAACCCCAACTTCCCCACAGCAACCTAGGCTTTTTCTATCAAAGTCCTTAAACATTTTTCATCCTCTGCCAAATGACCAATTCCAAAACCATGTAAACATTTTAAGGTGTTTGTTATAGCAGCACCCCATTTTTCAGGTATTAAAATCTATGTTAGTTGGGGTTCAACTAGCAAAACAGAACGAACAGTGATATATGTTAAGAGATTTACTGTGAAAAATTGGCAAACATGACTGGGACTGCCAAGGAAAGCCTAAAATTCACAGGGAAGACTGTCATAAAGGGCAGGAGGGAACACCCAGGCATGACATAGGCCACTACCGGCTTCGTCTGTTTGGGCTGCTATAAAATATACCAGAGAGTGGGTAGCTTATAAACAACAAAACTTTACCTCTCACAGTTCTGGAGACTGGAAGTCAAGATAAGGGTGCCAGCAGGGTCACAGGAGGGCCTCCTTTTGGGTGGCAGACTTCTCGTTGCAGCCTCACATGCTGGAAGTGGGCAACTGAGTGTTCTCAGTTCCTTTATAAGGATACTAATCCTTCCTGAGGTTTCTGCCCTCATCACCTAATCACCTCCCAAAGGCCCCACCTCCTCATACCTTTAGGATTAGCTTTCAACATATGAATTTGGGGTAACAAATTCATTAGGATTGGCTTTCAGCATATGAATTTGGGGTAACAAATTCAGATGCTAGCTGCTATAGTCCCAAGTTTATTCAACAAATGCTTTTCTAGGTAGTGCTCTAAAGGTATTTTATAGTGGTACTAAAAGTCATCAGCTGCCTTAAATAAGGAAGATTAGCCTAGATAATTTTGGTGGTCATTTAATCAGCTGAAAGTCCTTAAGAGCAGAGCTGAGACTTCCCTGAAAAACAAGAAATTCTGCCTGTGGACTGCAGCTTATGCCCACATCGGGAAGATCCAGTCTGCCCTCTTGGAGGTCTGCCTTATGGATTTCAGGCTTACCTACCCAACTCCCATAATTGCATAAGTCAATTTCTTTCAATAACTTTTAAAATATATATCTTCTACTCATTCTATTTTTCTGATTGAGCCCTACCTGATTTACATGAATTTAGAATAGAGTTGTTTTCACAAACTAGCATAAATCAGTGTAAATAGATGACATGCTGTATATTTAATAGCCGGCATCTTACCTGAATTTGATTTAGAACACTTTATTTTTGAAAACATGAAATACCTACTTATGATGCTTGCCAATTCAGAGTCAATAGTAAATATAAAGTGGCATAACCAGCCTCTGAATGGTTTTGTTTTATCATGAAAAGTAATCATTAAAAACCCTATAAATGTGTTTGAATGTTAGCAAAGTGTCTATATTTGTGTCTTCTATGGATTTATTTTATTTAGGCTGACATAATTAGTCACACACACACACACACAAAATCAATGCAATTCTTCAACATGAGTGATCTACAGGCCCTTTAAAATGATCTTATAAAGATCACCTTAGATTGATTATTTTCAAGTGTGAGCCACTTAGATCCAATTTGATTTCATGGTCTTAATGAAGAAAGCTAAATGACCTTTTCCAATTATTAACATTTTTACTGCCTGAGGCAGTGAAGGCTTTTCTCGCACTGCAACTGAAACAAAGTAGCAAAAAACATCTCACTTTTTCTTACAGAACATATTTTACTTTATTTGTAATGAACCAAACTTAGAGGAAGACCATTAGGTCTCCAAATGTAAACAACGATCCTGTCCTGCAGGCTCTATTATTTTTTTATAAGCAGTTAAATTAAGAATCTGTTGACAAAATTTGGAAAACAACAGTAATGAGGAATTATGTTTAGCTAGTTTAGTCAAAAAATATATGTATAAGCTATTATGGTCTGAGGGTATTTGTTGGAGAATTCTGATGTTGCCAAGAGAGATTTACTGAACAAAGGTACATAAAATGTCATTCTATATAATGAATATATAATTTTAGATAGAAAAATAAACAGCCAGAAGTCTTCTGCTTTGATCCATGGCACAGTAATTTGTACTAGACTTGCTTTTCCAGGAAAAAGAACAGCTAAGATACTAGACAAAATATTTGAGGCAAGTGCTTTTAGGCCTGAACAAGTGGCAGCATAGGACTATGATTCTTGAAAAAAAAAAACCCACAGGAGATAAGTCGCATATGAATCATGTTAATATCCTGCATGGGGAAGCTTTTTGCTGAGCTAAGGAGGCAAAAAATAGAGTTCCTTTCCACCAAAATGATAGGATTTCAGGGAAAGATAGAGCGCTGCATGATGGTGTATAGAATTTTCATGGGAATTCACCATAATTACTTCATTAAAAACTGTGTTTCTGAAGTGCAGGCCAAGACTCCATGAGATCACTTACTTCTGGGCTGAGAAGTTACTGATGATACAGAGTTTATGCACCACTGAGGGATATTCAAGTTCTGGCCCAGAAGAAGCAGAGAATCCTCACTGAGCTCCCCATACATCCAGATTAAACCGCCAAATTATTAAACCGCCTAATAGCATGGAGCACAGTCTGGGCCAATGGGGATTGCTAGCGCTGAGCCCCAGACCATTGTACACTTGCTCAAACAAGGAATTAAATCTACCTGAAAGGAGCAAAAGGATGTCCCAATAATTTAACTATCAGTGAAAACACCACTCAACACTCCCGAAAGAAGACACACTTGAGACACCTTACAATGTATCACTCAAGTGCCCATCATAAAATAAATATTTACTAGGTTTTATGTGGTGAAGCAGAAATATGCAACTCATAATCAGGGATAGAAGCAGTTAATAAAAAAGATTCAGAATTTCCCCAGATGTTTAAATTAGTAGACACTGAATTTGAATCAACTATTATATCTGCAACAAGTTAGGGGAAAAGATGATCATACTGAGTGAAAAGTGTGGAATTTAAATGAAGAAATGTAAATTAAAATAAAAATCTAGACCTGAAATATTTAACTTCTGAATTAAAAATTTCATTGACTGGTGTTTTGCCAATGGGTTTCAGCCCCAGACAAACTCAGTATGGATTCAATGAGACCAAAGAAATGACAGTGGAACGTTCTTGGGGTGAAAGGATTTATATCCAACTTTATTCCCACAGTGGCAGGTCAATTACTAGAATACCATCCACTCAGAGCAAGTCTGTAGTCTCTGTCTCTGGTCCTCTCCACCCGTGCACCCATCTCAGTCTCTGTCCTCGGCACTGCCACCACTCCAGCCTCTGCTCTCCTGCAGCCTTGCAGCCATGCCACCGTGTGGTGCAGAGCACTGGGCGGAGCTCTATATAGAGTCAATAACAACGTGTTGCCCACACGTGTGTAGTGAGCCAGCTGACCAGGGCCAGGTGAGAATCCTGGCCACAGGAACCTTCACTTTATCCACATCTGGGTTGATAGCAATGAAGATAGCAATGAAGACAGCAAAACAAATTATCTCCTGAACTTGAAGGCAATATAAAGTCCTTAGTCTGAAGAGCAGAGGGCAAAAAGACTGAAAAATATGAACAGTCTCAGTGACTTGTGGTACAGTATCAAGCCAAATATATGTGTAATTTGATTATAAGATGGAAATGCTAGAGAAGAGAGAAAAATTATTCAGAAAATATTTCAACAACTCATTTAAACATTTGCTGTAGTTTGTCCAATATCTAGGAGTTTACACTGGAAAGGTTATTCAAAATGTCTAGTCTATCACATTGCCACATGTAGATATTTAATACATTAATTTTTGAATTGCTGTTAATTTGTTTCAATATTTTCATTACTTGGCCACTTCTATCCTTCAGAAAATGACAAACAGTATAGAGGTTCAAAAGAATTATTGAACTTTCTTAATATGCCAACAGGAGATAAAGTAGATGCTTGTGAGTCAAATCGCTTTGGGCAGAAAGTAAGTGGTATTTTTGTCTCAGTAGTTTTTGTAAATGGTAAAATAAGGACATAAATTATACAGTGTCACTCATAGTGCATATCTCATGTACACTAATGATACTCGGGATTCACTGTCAAGTGTAATCTATTTCAATTACTTTTTCAGTAAGAAGCAAAAGAGATTTGGTGACATACCAAAGTATAAAAAAAAGGTTGTAAATACTTTTTTGGATCACCTTTCAGATCCACATAATGTAGGCTGGGATGTAGTGTGACTCCAAATGTTACCCCAATTCTTGAATTCAACAGTATTGTCAAAATAAACACTGTGTATGACTTAATTCATTTCTACCCATCACAGTAACACTTGCAAATAGTTAAAATCATCAGGACTTAAGTATATTTTGGCTCCACTCATTTTCTTTCTTTTTTCTTCCCAATTTTAAATAATTTTATTTAAGACATGGCATTTTCCACTTATACAGTGCTTATAAAGTGCAATGTTATTTCCTTTCCCTGTGCAAAAATATGGAACGCTTCATGAATTTGCGTGTCATCCTTGAGCGGGGCCCATGCTAATCTTCTCTGTATCGTTCCAGTTTTAGTATATGTGCTGCCGAAGCGAGCACTGGCTCCACTCATTATCAACACTAGTTATTTTTTTCTCTCTGCCCACACTACTGAGTGCCTGAGAAGTGAGTCTCAGATTGTGGCACGATAATAGTTTCTTGGTGGATGCTCAGACTTGAAGCTCAGAGAATGACTGTACACTGGCCCTTTTTCCTTGAGAAGATAAAACAACCGAAACATTAATTTTATACTAAAACATGTCTAATATGGCATGGGATAAAATGCAAACTTTATGTGCATTTTCTAAAATGAAACAGTGTTCAAAGACACATACTTCAAAAAGTATAGCAGTGTTCTGCTATACTTTACTAGCAGCTAAGTATAGACTATCTTCTATAGTCAAATTTAATTTTAAATTGATTTACACTTAGTAATGACCTGCTCAAATATAACAAAAATACATAAGTTAGCTTATTCTTATTTCATAATAATTTCTTGCTTCAAACCAGTTTCAAATTTTTCTTAGTTTAACCTTGGCTCTCCAGGGAAATGAAGGAGACTCTATAGAGGATATTTTAACCACTGCTAATCTCTTCCTTTGACATCATGACTTTACTCATGGGTATACATTCCTTATTTCTCAGTAAAGTTTTTAGTTTAGCCCAGGATTGTCACAAATACCAGTAATCAAAACAGATTCATGTACTTATCAGTATCAGGAAAAGGATTAATAGAAGCACATCCAGTCTGTGACCAATCCAATTTCGATTGAATTGTACCATATAAAGACATGGCTTATTTTCTGTGTATGTACAATGGGGAGAAAGGTAGAAGGAACAGGAATTTCTAATTCCTTTTTCAACCATGAAAAGTGAGATTAATCATTACAGCTACATTAACATCTCCTTTCCAACTGAAGCTATAGTCAGAGTCAACATAGGGCACAATGTTTACTGAAGATTTCTTCCAGCAAGTGGAAGAATTTCCATCTTTTCCAAAACATTACCTAAGATAACAGCTCTATTGCCACAAAATTTATAATTGGCTAATTCCAACATCTTTGTTCCTCCATTATCCTTATGTAATAAAAATGAGTCAAAATTCTGATATTTATACATGGAACTAGAATGTTTTAAAATTGATTTATGGCATATTTACTTTGCTAATTATATTTGGTTAAGTGAGTATCATAACTTGCTTAGATATAAAGTCAAATCATTCTTTGTGTATAGTATGGTGCTTTAGAAATATGACTTAGGATAACTGTAATTAATAAGTATAGACCAAAATTGTTCTGAGGCATTTAGAGCAGTTGATCAATAAAACTCACATAAAATGCAAGCACACAATCAGAAATTAACTGTCTTTATGCAATAAAATACCGTTGCTCAATTTCCAACAATTTCTTTGTTGAATGAACACTCAGTGACTGAAAGTACAGGTCCATGAGCTTTTCAAAAGCTGCAACATGATCATAGTTGCTTCTATATCTCCAGAACCCCTCAGTGCTGAGCATATGCATATTTCATCAATTTTAAAATGCAAATTCTAAATAATTTAACATCTCTGAAATTGGAATGTGTCTTATAATCAATGGCATATCACAGTTTAATTCTTTGTTTTATTTTTTAGTGAACATACATATGGTTGCACCTGATAAGCAATGATGCTTTTGATTCACTTGAATATATGGTAGTAGGTATTGAGTAAAAGTTTATTGAACTTCAAAAGGAGCATACTTTGGTGAAAAGATTAAGTTCTAGGATCCAGCTTAGAGAGATACTGCAATATATGGACTGAAGCAATCAAGTTGGTGGAGAGGCTGGGTTTGAGGCCAATAGTGGATGCTTTTAATAGATGGGATAAGCTTCTACCCGAATATACTGGATAGCATCAAGGACAATATAAAATTTCTGCCTTTGGATGAAAGGAGAAGCACATTTTCCTCACATATGGAACAGAGATTGGAGAAGGGAGAAGGCATAAAATGGTGGTGGTGGGCGGGAGGTGGGGGAGACAGTAGGGATTATTAGGAAATAGACCTCATAACTCTTGGATATCTTAGTTAAGTGACAGATGAGGTCATAAACTGAGGACCCGACCAACTCCAGATATAAAGGTGGGGAAAGTTAGTTAGTAACTTGGTTCTCCAAGTATACAAAAGTTGAGAATCCTAAAATAATGTTTTGTGAGGCACTGGTCAGAATTACTTAAAGGACAGGTGCAGTCCTATAGGGAAAGGAGTTGAGAAGGAGACATCTAGGGGCTCTCCATTTTTAACCTAGACAATTTCATATGGCCCAATGTTTCATTCAATAAAACAAAAGCCCTGAGATTGAGAATAATATTGAAAAATTAAAAAATTGGTCTCATAATATTTTTTAAATTAATGGACATGTCTACAATTAATCTAATCAAACTATGCCTCTACCAAAACACAAGTCTTAATACCAACTACCATTAGCAAGAGACAATGGGAAGGAAAGATCTAGTTTTTATACTAAAAGGTTTAAGAAAACTTAAAAAGGAAGAAGGCACCTAATACAATTCCAAGTTTAAAAACCTTAGACCATCCAATAGGATGCTAGGTGTGGAACTGGATTGGATAAGACAAAAACAAAAACAAAAAAAACTGTAAGGTGGAGTTTAAAAGTTGGTCTATATCCAAATTATCATGTATTAGAATTCTTCCTATTATAATCTATTGTTCCTCCTGGTCAGGTTGGCCAGGAAATAAATTATGTTGTTTTGTGTTCACCTGGGAAAATTTGCTGTATTTCTTTGTTAAGCATCACTGTTTAGAAGGAAATCCAGCATTATGAACTGAAAGAAGTCCAACATTATCATTCTTGGTCTTAGGTGATAGGAGTGGTCCTGACAGTTCATTTTTAATCACATGCCCTCTTTTTGCCACAGTCCAGGAGGGATGGGCCTACTTTTACCAGGGAGAAGTAGAAATAACACCTTGCATTAAGCAATTGCCCTCTCCATGGAGAGAGGTTTTAATATTTTTGGGTCTCAGGCCCATAATATTGATAGAAATCCATACAAGTACCTATATGACTTTCTCAGAGAACTAGGGAGGTAATTCTTCCTTTTCTTTTTTAAAAATCTAAAAACACTTCAGGACTCTATGGAGTGTTAAGTGGTACATTTGTAAGCATCATCAACTGGTACCATTGGGAACTGCATGTATTGTGTGTCCCTTATTCTGCCTTTAGAAGAAGCTTAAGCAAAGAAATAGATGACATGTTTGACCCGGGGTTGGGGAATTGGAAAGGCAGTTGTGTTAGGACATGGGAGGTCATCTCTGGTGCTAGCAAATATACCACTTACATGGCTTCCTACATGGTTCAGTCTGTTTGGAGTGAAAAATTAAATCAGAATGTGGTTAATTTATCAGGAAAAAGGAAACAATCAAATGAACGAATTCTTACAATGGGTTCATTGACAAAGAGTGATGAGTGAAAAGATTAAGTAATAATGTGTGCCCTGAAATTAAATTAGAACAAATGTATCAAGCAGCATAATGGTGTCTTGATGAGAGAATGAAGCAGGCAGGAAAAGGGGCTGGGATCTGGCATGTGTGTGCTCATTAGGGTGGGTGAGTACAGGCCAAGAGCAGCCCACTGGCAATCAGTTAGTTGTGGAAAAATGAACTCAGACTGAAGAAAAAAAGAATCTCAAGTAGGGTGATCTGAAGAGTCACTAAGGTTCACAAAAGCCAAGCAAGGATGATAAAGCTATTTTCGCCCCTAGTCCAGCTCAAAATAGCACACATGTCACACCTACTGTTCCCCATGTGGTCCTCACAGAATCCTTTTGGAACCATAAGCTTTCCATTCAAATCCTGATCGCCAGAAATCACTGACTTTCTGAAAACGGACATAATTTAAAATTCCATGGTAATCATTCATACAATATAAATCCCATTAATAAGTTTAGCTGTCCATTTAAGACAAAGCAATATTTTCACTGTATTGGGTATTTTTAAAATAAATATTTTGCTTGTTTGTTTTTACTAATGCATTTGTAAATTTACTTGAAATAGTCAAGCCGGCTCTATAATTATGCAAAGCTAATGGATTCTTGGACAAAGTCACTAGATAATTATATTAGTTAATGTTCTTTTGGTTGAAAGCTATGAAAGCTGACTTTGTTAGCTCAAACAAACGGTGACCTTAATGCAAAACACTGAAATAGTTTATGTCATCAAAGGAACAGTTGGGCAAACAAGACTTAATAAGAGATTGAACCAGGATAGCTTTAAATGCTGATGGTTCTTTCCTCTAGGATAGAAGAAGAAAGCAAACTTTATGCCATGAAGAGCCAGAGAGAAAACATTTTAACCTTTGTGGGTCATACAGTCTCTGTGGCACTATTCAACACTTACCATTGTGGTATGAAAGAGCCATACACAATACACAAATAATGCATGTGGCCATGCTCTAATAAAACTTTAGGTATGTATACTGAAATGTTAATATAGAATTCTCATGTGCTATGAAATATTATTCTTCTTTTAATTTTTTTCCAACCATTATAAAATGTAAAAACACAAAAACAGGCAGCTGGCTGGATTGGCCTGTGCGCCTCTGTCCACTTTTCTTCTAGGAGGCTGCCAAGAACTCTCAAGGACTTTCAATCTCTCTTTGTTGAAAGTTTAACATTCTGAGAAAGATAATCCCATTGTCTTATTTTGAATTGGTTTTCTACTCCTAGATCAAATGTTCTCTTCCAGATAGGAAGTGCCACACAAGGCCACCCAAGGTCTCTGGAAACTTGTCCTGGGTATCAGATGCAGTCATCAGATAATATTGGGCAGAGGATTGTCAGGAGCTAAGTAGCCCCTACAACAAAGACCTACTACATAACATTATTCTTTTTATTTGTCTCCAGAGTACCAAGCAAATCAATGTACTTAATAGATAGGAACTTTGATAACTCTGCATCCAGACTTAAGCTTTGTTTTATCTTTTTCTTTTCTTGTATTTGAGATAAGAAACGTCTCCTAGGTGGGACCCTAAGAGCCTCCAAACATCAGTGCAGCCTTGCTTTGATCTATTCCAAGTTCCATGAGATGTTGAAAATGTTTCAGAAGCTTAAAGAAAAAGTTTCAACTGCTTAAAGAGGTTTAGAGCTTCTGCATACATGAAAATATTTAACCTGTGATGAATGGCATAGAGATCATTCATAATCTGAACACAACATACACTAATATTCTGCCAGTCCCCGATATGCCTCATGCCCCACTCTACTGTTCTCTAAGTATACTGTATGAACACAGCCTTGTGTCTTTCAGCAAATTCCACTTAAAATGCATTACTACAAAGCAACAGTAATCAAAACAGTATGGTATTGGCATAAGAACAGACCCAAAGATCATGGAACATAATATATAACCCAGAAATAAACCCACCTATTATTGGTCAAATGATACATGATAAATGAGCCATGAATATACAATAAGGAAAGACAATCTTTTCAATAAATGGTGTTGGGAAAACTAAACAGCTACATGCAAGAAAATGAAACTGGATTACTAACTCCACACATAAAAGTAAACTTGAAATGGATCAAAGACCTGAATGCAAGACATAAATCCAAAAAACTCTTAGAAAAAACCATAGGCAAACATCTTTTGAACATAAGCATGAGCAACTTTTTTCTAGACATTTCTCCCCAGGCAAGGAAAACAAGATAAAAATGAACAAGTGGCACTACATCAAACTAGAGAGCTGCTGTACAGCAAAGGAAGCCATCAACAGAACAAAAAGCTACTACACTGTGGGAGAATATATTCATAAATGGTTTATCTGATAAGGGGTTAACATCCAAAATATATCAAGAACTCATATGTCTTAACACCAAATAAAATAAATAACCCAATTAAAAAATAGGCAGAGGACCTGAACAGACATTTTTCCAAAGAAGAAATACATATAGTCAAGAGGCACATGAAAAGATGCTCCATATTGCTTATCATCAGGGAAATGCAAATCAAAACTGCAGTGAGATATCACCTCGCACCATTTAGAATGGCCACTATCCAAAAGACAAGAAATAATAAGTGTTGGCGAGGATGTGGAGAAAAGGGAACCCTCCTACATTATCGGTGGAAACGTAAATTGGTGCAACCACTGTGGAAAGCAGTACGGAGGTTCCTCAAAAAATGAAAAACAGAAATACCATACAACCTAGTAATTCCACTTCAAGGAATTTGCCAGAAGAAAACAAAATCCCTGTTCTGAAAAACATATATGCAATCCTATTTTTTTTCTGCTCCCCATTGCTATCCCTCACCACACTCCTACCCTCCAGTTCTACATCTCAGTCCATTCTTCCTTGCCTTTCTCCTGCACTATTCCCTTTTTCCTATGTTATCAATTTTTTTCAGCTAGATTATTCCCATCAGCATACAAATGTGTGTAATATCTGCCATCTTAATAAAAATAAACTTTCTTGATCCCATGGCCTTCTAGTACTTTGCTCCTAACTGCTGCAAGATATTCTATTCTGTGGATCCCTATGCTTTATTTGTTCACTACTTCAAAGATTGCTTCTAGTTTCCTGCTACTGCATGTGATGTTGTGATAAAATTTTTGCACTCTTCTAGTTTCTGAAAAACTTGCATAAGTAGTAAGAATCTGTTCATTTTTAATTGAAGTATTACTGATATACAGTCTTATATTGGCTTCAAATGTACAAGACAGTGGTTCAAAAGTTACCCAATTATTAAATCCTCACACCCTCTAGTGTGGTTGCTATCTGTCAATGTAGAAAGATGTTACAGAACCATTGACTACATTCTCCTTGCTGTACTACTGTCCCTATGACCAACTTATATTGTGATGGATAATTTTTGAGCCCCTTTCTCTCCCCCAGCCTAACCCCTCCCCTTGGTAACCACTAGTCCCTTCTCAGTGTCTATGAGTCTACTGATGTTTTGTTCCCTCTGTTTTGCTTTTTATAGTCCACAAATAAGTGAAATGATGTGGTATTTGTCTTTCTCCACCTGGCTTATTTCACAAAGTTTAATGCCCTCTAGGTCCATCCATATTGGCACAAATGGCAGGATTATTTATTTTTCATGGCTGAATAATATTCCATTGCATATATGTCCCACATCTTCTTTATCCACTCATCTATTGATGGACACTCTGGTTGCTTCCATATCTTGGTTATTGCAAATAGTGCAGCAATAAACATAGGGGTGCATATATCTTTTCAAATCAGGGATTTTGTTTTCTTCTGACAAATTCCTTCAAGTGGAATGACTGGATCAAATGGTATTTCTAGTTTTAGTTTTTTGAGGAACCTTCATACTGTTTTCCACAGCAGTTGCACCACTTTACATTCCCATAAACAGTTTAGGATGGTTCCCATTTCTTTGAGTCCTTGCCAACATTTGCTATTTCCTGTCTTTTGGATAGTGGCCATTCTAACTGGTATGAGGCGATATCTCATTGTGGTTTTGATTTGCATTTCCTTGATGATTAGCAATGTAGAGCATCTTTTCATGTGCCTCTTAACTATATGAATTTCTTCTTTGGAAAAATGTCTGGTCAGGTCTTCTATCCATTTTTTATTCAGGTTATTTGCTTTTTGGATGTTGAGGCATATAAGTTCTTTATATATTTTGGATGTTAAGCCCTTATCAGATGAGTCGTTTATGAATATATTCTCCCATACTGTGGGCTGCCTTTCTGTTGATGGTGTCCTTTGTCGTATAGAAGCTTTTTAGTTTGATGTAGTCCTACTTGTTCATTTTTATTGTGTTTCTGTTGCCCAAGGAGATGTATCCAGGAAAAAGTTGATCATGCTTATATTCAAGAGAGTTTTGCCTATGTTTTCTCCAGAGAATTTTATGGTTTCATGACTTACATTCAGGTCTTTGATCCATTTCGAGTTTACTTTTGTGTATGGAGTTAAATAATCCAGTTTCGGTCTTTTACATGTAGTTATCCAGTTTTCCCAACACCAGTTGTAGAAGCTCTCTTTTCTCCACTGTATATTCATGGCTCCTTTATCGTATATTAATTGACCATACATGCATGAGTTTATGTCTGGATTCTCTATTCTGTTCCACTGATCTATTGTACTCCTACATTTATTGCACATTATTTACAATAGCCAATATAGAAACAACCAATGTGTCCATCAATAGATGAATAGATAAAGATGTGCCACAGGTACACAATGGAATATTATTTGGCCATAAAAAAAAAGAAATCCTGCCATTTGCAACAACATGTTCTAGAGGGTCTTTTGCTAAGTGAAATAAGCCAGGCAGAGAAAGATAAATGCCATATGATTTTACTCATTGTGGAATCTAAAAACAAAACAAAATAAAATGAACAAAACAGCAGTAGACTAATAGACACTGAGAAGGGACTGGTGGTTACCATGGAGTGGGATTGGAGTAGGTGATTGGGGAGGGAGAGGGGGATAAAGGGGCACAAAAATTCTCAATATAATATAACCTGGTCACAGGATGGTAGTACAGCATGAAGAATATAGCCAATGATTTCTAAGTTGACAGATAGTAACTGCACTAGTGGGAGTGAAGATTTAATAATGTGTGTAACAACTGAACCAGTGTACTGTATACCTGAAACCAATATAATACTGTGTATCAACTCTACTTCAGTAAGGAAATAATAAAGAAATAGATACTTCTGAAAAAAATAAAATGCATCTGTTTTTCTCCTTCCTTTTCCTAAGAACTCCTGCTTGTCATTCATTAGCCCTTACAGAGTTGTTTCTCCTCTCCTACGTGCTTTCAAAACACTCTGTTAACCCTAACTGTGGATTTATCATGTCTGCCCAACTTTTCTTTTAAATATTACAGTACAACAATTAGGCTTTTATTTGTTCCCCTTTGGTCTTTCCCATACATATATGATTTGATTAAATACAGGATGCTGTAATTTCTTCCACATCGTGCCATCTACACACCCTTTCCCTTGTCTCTTAATCCAAGTTACATACCCTATAAATCATTATTGAGAATATTTGGAATTATACTTGAATTATCTAAAAATAAGAAATATGTCTCTTTTTCCCTGCCTACACGCATCAAATTTAAAATAGTTTTGGGGAAATGATCTTAATTTTTATAGCCTACTGTAATGAGCATAATTATAAAACGGCCTCTAAGATTTCCACAGCCCGATATACACTTAATTCTATTACCAATCCTTTTAAGTTTGAGCTTGACCTGTGCATATGATAGGTTGTCACTCTCATGATTATATTATATGGGAAAAGAAATTTTGCAGATGTAGTTAAGATCCCTTCATTAGATGACTTGGAATTAGTAATAAGTTATATTATCCTGATGGATCTGCTTTAATCAGATCTGTCCTTTAAAAGAGATTTCAGAGAGATGCTTTTATGCTGGTCTGAAAGTGATAACTGGATAAAGTAAATACAATATATATATAGATATATATATGACATATATTAAGATATTAATCTTAATATTTAATATCTAAGACTAATTTTTATTTAAGACTATTATATATACGTTTGTATGCGTATACACAAACACATACATATACAATGGAATATTATTTAGCCATAAGATAGAGGAAAATCCTGCTATTTGTGAAAATATGGATGAAATTAGAGAACATTATGCTAAGTGAAATACAACCAGAGAAAGACAAATACTTTAAGATCTCACTTATATGTGGCATTAAAAAAAAAGGTCAAACTCAGAAACAGAGAGGTGAATGTTAGTTGCCAGGCTGGGTGATGGGTAGGAAAGACGGGAAGATGCTGGTCAAGGGTACAACCTATCATTTTTATGATGAGTAAGTTCTGGGAGCTAATGTACAGCACGGTAACTTTAGTTAATAACACTGTATACGAAATTCACTAAAGAGTAGATCTTAAGTGCTCTCACCACATACACACAAAGAACTATGTGATGTAATAGATGTGTTAATTAACTTGATTGTGGTAATCATTTCACAATGTATATGCATATTAAATCGAGTATATACTTGAAATATATACAATTTTATTTGTCAATGGAAGAAGAAGCAAGTTTCTATTTTGTTAGAGGGCCTATGGATGGGACCAAGTGGGGGGAAATAGATAAAAATTGTGCCCCAAGGAGATACAATAAAGAATTACAACCAGGAGCTTCAATTTAATCTGATTTATAATACTTCATATGGTGATGATATTCTGTACTCTGAACTGATGATACAAGATTTGATTTTGGACTCTTAAGATATGGTAAGATTTAGATTTAGATTATGAGATGTTGGACTTTCAGCCAATATTGTAAAAAGAATTTTTATAGAGGGTGGATATATTTTGCATTTGTGAAATAGATGAATCCTCAGGGGTCAGAGGGCAGATGGTGGTGGCCATAATTCTAATACAGCTCCCACTTGATGTATATATTTTGAATTATTCCCTTCCTTCAATGTAGACAGAACCTGTGAATATGATGAAATATTGCTCTTGTGATTAGGGTACCTAATCATGAATAAGGTAAAGGAATTTTCACATATAACTCAGGTTTCTAGTTGCCTTTGAAACAGATTACCTGTTGTGGGGCTAAACTTATCAGGTGAGTTTTAAAAAGGGGAACTCTTGCTGCCCTAAGAAATAACCACATTGTGAACTGCCTATGAAGGGGGGCCACATGGGTAGGATCTGAGGAAGATTCTAAAAGGTGAGAGTGGTTCTAGCTGACAGCTAAAAAGAAAAAAGAGACATCAAACCTATAGGAGCAAACAACTCAATTCTGCCAATAACCATAGGAGCTTGGAAGAGAACCCTAACCACAAAAAAGGAATGGAACCTGAAGTACCACCTTGATTTCAGCCTGGTAAATCCTAACAGAAGAGTCAGATAACCTGAACTTCTGACCTACAGAAACCCTGAGATAATAAACGATGTTGTATTAAACCCTTAATTTTTTACAACTGTTAACTGTGTTATGATAATAGGTCTTAGTTCCCAGATGCTAGCCTGGGGTCATTGTTGACTGTATTTTGTAATCTGTATCTAATTGTAAGTCCTCCAAAGAAAATTCAGTACTCATCTGAATAATTCCCTCACTAGTAAATTATATACATTGTTTCTCTTATCTTCCCTTTATAGGAAAGCTCAGGTGTTTCTATATTCATTGTCCGTTCATTGTTTCCATCCTTGCACTGAAATTAGTATGATTTTTCATTTGTTTTTTAGTCTGTTTTTCTTCACAATTTGATAAATGTTTATGCTTGCTTAACTGCTAATCCAAAAAAGAAAACATTATTAGAACTTTCATTTGTGTATAAGACTGTATTATGTCCCTGTTGTACAGAACAACAACTATATTCCCTCAGCAGGAAAAAGATCCAGAAACACAGCCAATTCTGATTTCATTACACACTTGTTCTCTATTTGTTTCCTTCAGTATCTTGAAATCACATAAACTGTGCATGGGTTCATTTCACCAATTACTGTTCCAGCCAAGAGGCAGGAACTAATATTCCCAAGTTCCCAATTTTTTTAAATTATTTTTTATATCTAAATATCCCAAAATTCTAATGTATAACATATTAAGAAATGAATCACAAATAAATATGTGAAATAAACTAAACTATACTATAGTTACAAACCATCCTTTCTGAAATTTTAAACAGTTATTCTTAAAATAGCTAAAGAACAAAAAGTATATAAAGGGCATTTTAAAAAGAATTGTACATGATTTTTAAGAGAACATGTAATTTGAGTTTCCCTAACAATAATATATATTGGATGTATGTTAAAGTTACCAAAAGTGACTGGAAAAATTTAAGGTTGGAACTACCCCATAAGAGTAGAAGACACAGTCCCGAGGGTAATCAGAGTTGGTAAAATCTGGAGATCTTTTTTTTAAGGTGGCATATACAGTGAACAGAATGCAGAGTTCAGAACATTTCCTCACACACAATGTGAGATTGGTGTGGTGAAACCACATAAGGAGATGCTGTTTATTAAGGCACAGAATTCTTCCTGTGTCCAGAGAGGTCAGTGATGAATTCTATCAGTCATGGTAGCCTAGGTTTCCAAGCCAGTCAAGTGAGAGCTGTCTCACTCTTTTCTCAATGTGCTAGGATTTTGCGTCCGACTGCATTTACTTTCACTTCGATCTTGGATTTCAAGCCACATTTTCAGTCATAACACTTTGGATCTACCCTCTGACTCTGACCCCAAGCAGCACCGCACTACAGTCTGATCTAAGATATCACTGGGTATGGGCTCTGGTCTCATTTGTGAGATACAGAAGGCAACCCGATAGGGTCTCAGATCTGATTCTGAGCTGTTCGCTCCGCAGCCTGCTTCCCTGCCCAGACCCCAGCCCTCGTTCATGGCTACCGTGATGCTGACTTGGCTCTGCACCGCTCACCGCACGCCCACTTTCCCTTCATTTCCTCTATGTACCTCTTACACAAGCTGCTGTGTACAGATGATTCTGATCGAATACATGGGAAATTATAGAGAATTTTAAATACTGAACAAATATTAGAAACAAATTAAAAGTACCTCCTTTTCCTTAGGTCAATTTTCCTTTCAAAATTTCTCCTGTATGATTTTTCTTTTCTAGGTAAGACTTCACATTCATGATCTATGTTTTTTTTCATGCTGAACAATTTACTTTTTCTTTCTGTCTTCTGCATCCTAGTCTCAATATACTTAATTGATTTCCAGATATACTAATGAGTTTTGGTTTGTAATATGTAAAATTATTTTCCAAACATAGTCCAAAGGCTTCATCCATCACACAACAAAAATACTGATCAAGTTTTTTCCAACACATCAAAATCATCTGCCTCTGAAATGAACCCAGTCCCTCTCCCTGGAGTATGGAGGCAATAGATTTTATATTATCCAGCAGTATTTTTTTTCTCTTAGATCACTATTATCTCTGGATCTATTACTGCTATTGCTGCTCTGACAACTTTTACTACAGCCACCACCACTGCTGCTGTCTTTACTACTAATATATAGCAGTTCACTATTATGCTTGATTCTACAAGGAAACTTAGGGCTATTGTCCTATTGTCCTTAGACAGTTGTTATTAGCACCTGTGGTAGGCAGCCTCTAAAATGACTACCAGTGTCCCCTGCCTCCTGGTAGTCCCTCCATGGCCTGTGTAATCCCTCCTCTTGACTGTGGGTTCCATTAATGATTCACTTCTAAAAATAGAATAAGGCAAAGAGAATGGATGTCACTTCCAAAATTATGTTACAAAAAGATGCTGGCTTCTACTCAGCCACAAAAAAACACAAAGAAATTCTGCCATTTGCAACAACATGGATGCACCTAGAGGGTATAATGCCAAGTGAAATAAGTCAGGTGAAGAAAGACAAATACTGTATGATTTCACTTACATGTGGAATCTAAAAATAAAGCTAAATGAACAAAGCAGCAATAGACTCTTAGACACTGAGAAGCGACTGGTGGTTACCACAGGGGAGGAACTGGTTGGGTGGGTACGATAAAGAAGTGGGTGAAGGGGATAAAGAGGCACAAAATCTCAATCATAAGTTGGTCACAGGGATGAAAGTACAGCATAGAGAATATAGTCAACAGTTCCATAACATGTTGACAGATAGTAACTGCACTAGTTGGGGTGAGGATTTAATAATGTAGATAACTGTTGAGTCACTATGTTGTCTACTTGAAACTAATATAATATTGTGTATCATATAAACAATAAAGAGTAACTATACTTTAAAATATACACATATATAAAAAAATAAAAGACTTTGGCTTCTGTCTTGCTAGCCCTCCCTTGCTCTTCTGTTTGCTGGCTCTGATGGAAGCCCACCATGGAGGCAATGAGGCAGGCCCTAGTCACCAGCCAGCGAGAGCCTGAAGCTCTAGACCAACAGCAGCAAGGAAATGACTTCTGCCATCAACCTTGTGATTAATTAAACTTGGATGCAAATTCTCCTCCAGTTGGATGCAAATCCTCCCCCGAGTTGAATCTTGGTATGATTATAACCCTTGTTTAATCCACTGTTTTAATCTGCTATGTTTGGGGGTATTTTTCTATATAGCAATAGATAACCAATAAAGAATTTTCCATAACTGAGTTTGTTGTCTCTTTTACGGCTCTATAACTTCCTGTGCTGTCCCATCAGTGGTGCTCTTCAGATGCTCTAGAGACTCTGCCTTACTTCCTGGACACTAAGCAAAATAGGAACTGCCCTTTCCTTGTCTCTGCTGCTCCTGTGACGAGCACTGTGCCATAGTCTCTCTTATCCTCCTCTCAGTGCCCTACACAATGTGATCTATTAAGTTTGCTGAAACCTGGTAAAAATTATAAAAAGAATTAAGTCCTCAAATGTGTATCAGCTCTAAGAACAGTAGCTTATTCACTCAGAAACGGGACAATGCACAATGAATTAAAAACTATCTTATCACCTGTTGTAAAGACAAAGTAAAGAGAAAAAAGTTAAAAAGAATGATTTTACATGTAAGGGACTTAAACAAACTGAGTAGAGAGATATGAAAGAATAAAAAGAGAGAGTACAGCTTATTTATTAAATATCAAAGGGAAAAAACAAGTTGAATCAGATGGGTTTCATTCAGAGTCGGCCGTCTTAAGTGTGTTTTAAGACCACTACCTTTGTCAGCACTCTTGGCTCGGGTTATGTACCTGCTGAGCATCTGCTTTCCTTTGTTCTAGATGTGCTGCTGAGTTTATGGTTATTCTCTTTTCAAGGAAGTAGGTGTTGAAACACCTATAGTTTCTACATTCTCAATAACCTTCTGTTCCATCCTTGTCCTTTCAATCATGCCCCGCCAGATTTTAGGAGTGATTCACAGTGATACAGAAAGGAAAAGGGACCTTCAATAAATCTGATTTTCCAGGCTGACACTCCATCTGCTTCTAGTGGAACCCTGGTCAGTGGAGGATTTCAGGGTCTGTTAGCTTCTCTTTCTAATGAAAACTCCCAGGAACTCAACCTTTGGTGCTCCTTCAGGTGACAGCTCCCATCTACTTCTATGATGATTTTTATTTTTTCCTCAATTCCTGGATGCTTTCCCATTAGTTTCTTCTTTCATTGCACATTTCAATATTTCTGCTTAAGCATTATTCAACAGTTGCTCCTACGTAAGATTTCACACGCTAAACCTCTCTGTGATATATTCTGATATATATGTGCTTGACAAGCATCCAGGGTGATTCTTAACTGCAGAGAAGTTTCAAAGTCACAGATCAACTTAAAATTAAGCCCAAACTGATAGCTAGAAATAATAGTAATACATAGTTCTCTCAAATAATTTATTACAAGTCATTTTTATTTTGAATCCACCTCCACACAATTAATAAATATAGCTATAAGTTTTCCTTAAAAAAGACTACATTTTAATAGTCACATAAATAAAATTCAACACATTTATGCTGCAGGTACTATAGCACTTTGGGTTACAGAAACATCAGAACATCCTCCCTGTCCTTGAGGAGCTCATACTGATGACACAGTGGAAATTTAGGTAAAAATGGAGAAAAAAATCCTTCAGAAAAGGATAATTAGAAGTAGCAAAAATATTATGGCAGGGTATGCAATCCAAACCATGTGTGAGTACAGTAATTATATATAGGATTCTTAAATTGAAAGCCAGGAGGAAATACATCAGGTCCTATACTTCTCTGTAAGAGGTGAGTGGGGAAAGTAAGGTCTTACGGAGCCAATCTTTATTTCACTCTGAACATTACAAGAAATTTAATGTATAGCTTTTTTCCATGAGAAATCTTAAATGAAACAAGTGGTGGTATTTACAAATATAACTAAAACAGGATCATTCCTGATGGTTTTGACTGTTACACAGAAAAAAATGTCAGTGGGGAAGAACAGTGGTTTGGAGGAAGAGGATGGTAAAGAGACAGTTAAATATTGAATAGTGGGATCTGTTTTAAAATGTGCTTGCAAGTTGTGTGTCTGTAACTCAGCAAGAAATCATACATATTACATGCTAATAAACCTGTCAATAATGGAAGTCAATATGAGCAGAAGATCAGAGCCTTTACTTTTTATGTATCTGACCCTGAATTCTAAAAAGCAACTTTGATGTTATCTTTAACCAGACATTTTGCCAAGTGACATGTAACTTACGATTATTATAACATTGATATGTCAATTTCTCTATTTAAAATTTACAGAATGTGGATTACTTTTTGGCAGTAATTCTCTGAGTATGTATCAGTAAAAATCTCACTGACTTCTGGGATGTAGCTGTGCCCTTTGTAGGGTGTCATTACAAAGAGGTCTTATTTCAGAACCAAATGAAGATTCAGTGGTGATCTCTACCAACAGTTCATGAAATCTAAATCTTGAAGTTGATGAGATACAGTGTTCCTACAGAGTACTTTGTGCAAAATGATATGAAAATGCTATGGTCTTACATCTCCTTGACACTCAATTTTGTGCCTTATTCGCAAATGTAGCACTTTGTGTGAAGCAGTTCCCCATCAATGTTACAAATCCTAATGAAGTGCTTTACCTCCTGCCAGATTTCAGTTGGGAAGGCTTTCAGATGTGTTTCCATTTATACATGCCTGCTTTTTACCCTCAGCACACAATGAAATCCTACTGAATAATGTGCTTTATTTTCTATTTCCTTTCTCAGGGATGTATGTTGAAAGACAGTACATTGGTGATATAAATGAAGAGAGAGAACCAAAGTAAGTCATAAAAAATTGGATAGGCTTTGCCTAATGTAGATGTATTGTTATAAATAAGAGATGTGTAGAAGTCTGTAGACTTTGGGATTTCATTCTCCATGCCACTGGTTTCAGTTTCCTGTCAACAGTGAGACAGCAAGGATACTATTTTCTTTCCTCCCAGCACTTGCTTGACCTCAAAAACAATACATACAAACTTGTATTTTTAGGGTTTTAAAGATCCTGCTGTGTATTTTTCATCTTTCTGGCCCAGTGCCATCAAGAGCAGCAAAGTTCAGGCACCAAACAAAAAAGTGTTAAACAAATAAACATGTAAAATTTTTTAAAACAGATAAGCTATGCCAAATCAATAAAGAGTAGAAAAATCACAGAAAAATATTTGAACAAAGCCATATGTTTTTGCTTTCAGAATGCTCAGCCCCACTTGTTATAACAATTATGAATCTAAGTCTGACCACACTGGGAGGTGAGCTTTGGTAAACTGACAATGAACACTCTAATAGTTATATACACTCAGTTTCCATCTCACAATCTTTTTAAACTAAAACACATGGTGTTTTGATTGATCATCAACATAATTTTGACTTAAACCATATTGAGTCACTAGATTCATACTGTTTTATCACTCAATGATAGGAATGTTTAAAACCACGATAATAAACCACAGTATTTGGTACTTACTTTTTTCTATAATTATCAGTAGTATCATTTGAAAACTAAAAGAGGAATATGTCTTTGGCTTTTATTGCTGTAAATATGGTCAAGGTGAAATTTTAAAAAATCCTGAATGCATATTTCAAAGCAATTGTGTAAGATTATACTCTTGGTCTTCAGAGATAATAATAATGTCCCTGTAGTGTTACTCCAGGGCAGGTGCTGTTCCAAGGGCTGCCCCTGTATCACTTTAGTGCACACTCTCAATGAGGTCATTTTACAGACGAAGAAGCAAGGGCCCTGAGTCTACAACGTTGTACATCAAATAAAAACCAAGCTGGGATCTGAATCCAGACATTGTGGCTTCGACATCAGGTTTTCAAGTTGCTGTCACCTACCACCCCCCTAGCTCTCTCAAATCCTTGCCTAAGGATTCTGCAGCTAAGATGAGAAGGAATAGGAAACCTAAAAACCAGGAGCCACTCAAGCACCATTACTTTGACCTACTGGACACCTTGGGAGTAATGATGAAGGAGAAAACAAGAGGCATTATATTTGAGGAAGCACTGGGCTAGCAACTCACAATGAGTCTCTACCAACTTCCATCAGAGTGTCTGTGAAGGCACAAAAATATGTGAAAACACACAGCAAAATTTTGAAAATAAGATATGTAGGCCATTTATTGTTATAATCCATAAGCCATTGTATCAGCCATAGACAATGGACCTTAACACACATGGACTTCCTATTACAGGGCTGGTGTACTAAAAGGAAGAGGGGGAAAATATACTATTCACATGGATAAGGTACTATAGATTCTTAATTATTTAGTCTGGGATATTTCTGACATTAGACTATCAGCATAGTGTCTAGTCCTCAAAGACTTAAAGGGCCTGTAGAATAGCTGAACTAATTGAAAACAAAAGACAGTAAAATTATAAAACATAAAATAGGAAAATAAAAGTGCAAAGTTTAAAAAATATACAACTAAGATATTCATATTACATCATGTAAATTAATTGCAATTTACCTAAATTCACAATATAAATCTATAAAACAAGTATGTGAGCTCTCTGTACGTGTCCAGTGAGGAAGAGGAACCCAGAGCCCATGAATCACTGAAAGCACCCTTGATTGATAAGACTTTGCCGCATTGTTAGCTCCTGACTTTGCCATCCTCAGTTCTTCACATTTAACTCTACTAAACTTCTTTCTTTCAAGTTCAGTATCACTCCATTTCCCAGGTTAAACAGGACTCACAAAAGCAGAAACAAAGGCAACTTCTGCCTCCCCAGAAGTTGAGAGTGACGTTAAGTTATTCTGATCTGAGGCAGGAGTGGCACCATGGTGTACTGGTTCTTACGCTGTTCCCCAAATCCAAATTTCCTACTTATATTGTTCACCCTTGGCCACGTCCCTATATCCCGTACTTAGCATTAGATTTCAACTATGGTTCCCAAACTAATTTCAGTTTTTACTAACCAGCCCTTAGTCATGTAGAATCTCTGAAAAGTTTGGAGGCTAACATACTATGAACTCTTGAGCTCTAAGTTTCACACTATGTTCTGATTAGAAGTCAGGGCTAAACTTTGGTGATCACTTTCTAAGCTACTATTTGAGTGGCCTATTTATTGCCACAATATCCTTCCTCTTACTGAGCCCTTTTTCCTGCTCTAGATACAGAACACTGCCCCTGTTACACCTGGACAACAGCTATTCATGGATTTCTCTAAAGTTCAGCTGTTGCTCCTTGGATCTCTGGAGATGTCCATTCATCTAACCCATGATGGGAGATGATGGTCATCCCTGTTCAGATGAATCTCTTGTTATTGAGGCCCAAAAGCATTCCTGGAATGATACCAGGCCCCAAGTCTTCTCAATTGCTTGACGTACATTACCATAAATAAAAAGCATGCTTTACTGACAGTTTCCAGGACTATATGAATGGAACTTTGTTGTATATTTTGATACTTCCCTTCTGTCTATTCTTCTTTTCATCCCATTTTGGAAGCACATCAGGAATTCTACTTTATGAGAGGCATATTCTTCTAACATTCCTATGGAAAGACTCATATCTTTGAGAACAAATTTGAAAACCTCATAATCTAAGGCTTCTCTTTCATAATATGGCATTGTATAAAGCAATTAAAAGTCCATTAAACTTTATTAAGCTTGGAATTCTAGAATTACTACCTACATCAATGGCTAGTGATTTAAAAAGAGACACAGAGAGAGAAACATTAAAAAAACTCTTGAAGCTCTGAGTTACCACAGTTGTGAAGTGCATAAGCAATAGAGTGGTCAAGGAACTTCAAAAAAAAAAAACTCATTAGCTCATAGCAGAGTGAGGTATGGATCTTGGATAGGGGATATATTTTATCTTTTCTCAGGTGAATTACCCTACACCTTTCCATTTCTTAGGTGTGGCCATTAGATAACTTTTACCCTTTTTATGAGAGGCCACCCACAGTGATTGATTAGCAAAAGGTAGCTTAGGGAAGTGTGGTTTTAGATTGCAAAGGTTTGAATTGTCTATACACACAGAAAGACTAGGTATTTTATTATTCAGTTATCCATTTTGATTTAGTATGCCAATCAGAATGAATTGGCAACAAAAATTGGGTAGACAGGTCATGCAGTGTAGATTGTGGTTAGTTTAGGTAACAGATGAAAGTAGAATTATATGAACAGTGACTTGATGGTCTGTTTTCTTCCCTTTTGTGTTCTTTTGTGTGTATTTTTAAAGTACAGAATATTATCAGTGGTACTGATATGAGGCATGCTGGCCTCTAGTATTTTTCTATGTCAGCAAAGAGGATATTGCTGAGATGTGCACACTTGTAACAACTATGTCCTACACAAATGCATTTAGCCTGTCTTACATGTCTTTTTATGTTCCCTGGGAACTGGGTTGATTTTACAAGGTTTTTAATCTCACATGTGTATAGATTATATAAACCCAAAGGCCACTGTAAAAATTTGTAAGTATACCAATTTTTTTCAAGGAAGTATTTTTTTTAAAGAGCCTTTTCTCATCAATAAATTAATGGCAGAAACACTTCCTTTGCACATGTTATACCAAAAATTTCAGATGAGTTCAGAAGAAAAAAAAGTGGTCAGAAGAGAAATAAATAAGTGAACAATTAAACAAGTAAATACACTCAGAATAGAATTTTATCCTTGCATTAACAAACCATGTAGCAATTTAAGCACTACATACAAGGAAAGCATCTTTTATTTGTGATAAACATTTCTAATTTTTTTCTCTGGTTGGTGTATAGGGCATAATGCCATTTTGCAAAGGCTTTCTTTGTTAATACAATAAAAAGACTGCAGGAACCAAAAAGAAAAGAGTAAAAGGTAAATATTTTATGTATATTAGAAATTTATTGAGATGTTTTATGTTTATCTTTAAGATAATTTTTATAAAGGCAACTTCTGAAGCACATTTTCAAATACGATTTTGAGAAATTGTGTATCACTTTAAAGTTTTATTTGCTATATTTCTAAAAGAGTTTCTAAATATTTGTAAATCTAAGAACAATGCATAATGGTATCTATTATTAGCCACATTTTGGAAACAAAGCATATTATTAGATTTTTGTACTGAGGAGTGTAATTGTAAACAAAATTAATTATTCTAACTTTTCTCCCTTTTGAAAATAATTTCATGTCATTCTGCCTTTTTGTTTAGCTTCCTTTCCATTTTTTTTCTTTCTTACATTATACTGGTAGAAAATTCAGTTAAGGAAAACATAAAGACCCTTTGGAAGCAAGGGCATCAGCTATTGCTAATATTCAGGACATGTTCCCAATTAGGTGTTACTAGCTCAGTGTGGGACTTAGTAACACAATACCTATTTATTGACATACCTATGCAGTATTCACTAATGAATGAATAAATGAATGATATTTTAGGTTTGTGGCCTGTTTGTGTGGAGAGATGGAAGAAGAGAATTACACTATGAAAAGAAAAGATGAATTAATTTAACAATGAACACTGGGAAAGAAGTTAGAGAAAGTAATGGTAAAGGAAAAAGAAAAAATACAATATACAGGGCAAATAATATTAAGGAAATGAGCCAGGACCAGGATAAAAAGAAGACAGATGATCCCACTGTTTCTGTTCAAAAGTCCACAGGAAAAAGTGGTATTCTCATTGTCCAAGTCTTCTGTAAGACAGTAATTCCCATTTTGAGAAACACTATGCTATAATATGTTTTTGACCTGGCAAATTCCAAAGACATCCTGTGTATGCATGTGTGTGCTTATATGTGTGTGTGTGTGTGTATGTATGTGTATGTATGTATGTGTATTATATAAAGTTTAATTTTGTATGTCTAATACAGAAACAACATCATTTTATAGTAAATATTTCAGAACTTTTGCTAATTTTAATTTGTATCATTGAAAAAACAATATTGGAAGAAAATTTTGAGTAAGTTGGAGCTTTTAAGCAAATATGTTGAGAACTCAGCTATGTTTATGTACAAATGTTTATGTACAAACATCAGACATTCAGAAGGGAATGTGGAAGATAGCAACAAAATTTTTGCAAGAAAATCCAGTACTATATTACATTTACAAAGAAGGCCAACAATTCTGTACAACTCCCTGTGGATCTATCCTTATTTGAAAATAAACTGTTAAAACCACTCACACTACTTTAAAAGAATGCAGTATAGAGCCACATTTTCTCCATGCACAGTCTGATCTGAAAATGAGAGAACTCACTGATAATGTATGCCAAGCTCAGTTTTTATGACAGATATTTACACAGGAACAGTTCAAACCACTACATCTGCCATGAAGGCAAGAAGGCTCTAACTGGAGCAGAGAAATTACAGGAAAGTGGTCAGAAGAACTTCTGTTCTTCTATGAATGAACACAGTTGAAAGAGAAAAGTTGCTGTATTTTTTAGTATTTCTGATAAGTTTTGGAAAACTCATTAAAGTCTGGGGATCAAGGTAAGGATATGAGCTTAACACTGGGAATTCTCCCTCCACAGAACTAAGTAATGATAATTTCTACAAAAGTATTCAAATAAATTGTAATATTCTGAAGTAAAACACCACAGCCTAAAGAAAAATAGTTTCCATGGACTATAAATTCACAGAAGTAAAGTGGGCATATAGTGGCACAGCACTTGTGTAGCAGGTATCAAAACACCTGAGTGGCAGAGGTCTGCATCAAGACTGACAGCTGAAGGATGAGGCTGAAATGCATTGGGAACACTGCCCAGAGGAACAGCTGACACAACCCTTGTAATTGTGGTCGCAGCGGAGATCACTGCAGACAGAGCTTGGGTCAAGTCACTCCCTGGCTGAATAACCAGGGCTGGCATACTAACAGTATTACTATGAGACAGAAGTTTCAGACACTGATAGAATACCTGAGTCTGGACTGGGAGTGCTCGCAAACCTATAAAAAAGAGAAGGTTAGGTGCAAAGATTGAGGGGAAATTTTCAAAAGAAAATCTTCCTACAGAATTAAACATATCAATTAAATTTCCAGAGCTCCTGAGAAAATCTAAGAAAGGCACCAACAATTTTATAGCATTTATGATACATGAGACTTATAGAACAATCTCTAAATGACTAAAATAAATTAAGCTCTGCAACTTATAAAATGAGGGAGTGATAGTCTTAACAAAAAAAGACAACAAAATCAAATGGCTCTAAATAAGAAATACACAAACATAGGTTTACAATGCTTAGTTCAACAAATAGAGACCATTTATTGTTTTAAAGTATCTCATTAGTAATTGCATATGTAATATTCTTGATTTTGCATCGTGGCCCACAAAGTCTAAAATAGTTTCTGTTTGACTCTTTAGAGAAAAATTTTGCCATCACTTAGTCAATAGATAATAAAGTATATATGACTTTGGTCCCATTAGAGAAATAAATTGTCAAATCTCTTGTTTAGCCAAACTTCCAACGGTTTCCAACAGTATAATGAATTACAAAGTGTTGATCCAGGTGTTCTAAGTAACACAACCTGTAACTCATCCCCCAGTGCCTACACTAAGGAATTCTGTTACTTAAATTATGTTACAAAAAAACAAAACAGTGGCTCAGTTCCAACTTTGGAATGTGCCAGCAACTTTATTTTAGGCAGGAACGAAACCAATTCCTCCAAAAGCAAGGGAATCATCTGCTTTCACTTGATGCAAAGTCTATATTCTTGGTAGTTCAGAGGATCAACTCTGCTAACACAGATGTCATAGATCTTCACTTCAGGAAGCTTATTGCTTCTATTTTACTTGGTACCTATCAGGAGGACTGAATAATTATTCTAGACACTACACTTAGGTGGCCACAGAGCTGATAGTTAATACTCCAGTAATTATCACAGTGAAATGTTGGGCTGGAGAATGTAATAAGCTTATTCCTAGAGGAAAAGCCTCCAGTCTATTATAAACATTCACATCAGTGGTTTCTGGGAGGAAATACAATTTGCTATATTAGCAAATTAAACCAAAGCTGAGGGATACGATACAGAACCACATTGTTGACTGTGGCAGGTACTAGCTACCTGCAGCTATCTGAACTTAATTTTAAACAATAAAATTTAAACAAAATAAAAATTTCAGCACCTCGGTTGCACCAGCCATTTTTCAAATGATCAGTAGCCACAGGTGGCTAGGGGTTACCAGTTCGGACAGCATTGACTTGGAACATTTCCATCATTGCATAAAATTCTATTGGACAGAGCTGTCATAGACAATAAACTGAGATTCAGACTGAACTCAGTCACATTTAGAAGCAACAAAAGAAGGATCAATAGGATCAAAATTTGACTTGACTGATAAAATACATCTCACTTTGGGTATGACTTGGGCATGATTCAAAATTTTGTAGCGTTTTGAATGTATTTAGTTTAAGTACTTTTGGTACATATCCAATAAACATGCAGAAATATAGTGTGACGCTCAAATGTCTGATGTCAAAGAGAGAAGTATTTGGTGGTTATTACCTTCTAGGTTCTAGCTGAAGTTGTGAAAAGGTTTTACTTAGAACTGGAATACAGAAGAAAAAGCATGAGTCTTGGGTAGTCATTTGAGGGACACTGTGTCAGTCACTGATCTTAGTTGCTAATAAGAGAAACCACTCACACTACTTTAAACAGAAATGAAATTAAAGTAATAGGTAGCACAAAGAATATGCATGACTGCTAGCAATCCAGGCTGAGAGACTCTGCAGCCAAAAGGCTACTGAGGAATGGACTGCAAAGACCCAGCCAGACACTGCAACTGATGTCACCGGACTGGCCATGGACTGCTGGGCCCCCAGCCTTGCGCTTGTAGGCTGGATGCCTCCATGCTCGCCCTCACCCAGTTTTGTTCCTCACTTCCCAGTAAAGTATCACATCGGTGCACTTAACTCGTAAGTCTAATTTTGATGCCTGCACCCTCTTAGCTTCCAGGAAAGCCAAGACTAAAGGTTCTGTGCTCTTCCTTAGAGATGCACCACTCATACAGTATAAAATGTCCCAAAACATGGGAAGCATTTTCAAAAACAGTCAGAAATCCTGACTGAAATTCATGATAATATGGATGTTGACATGTATATCCTTGGTGAAGGAAGAACAAGCAACTAAGACTATAAAAAAATATTCAGAGTAAATGGTGCTGTGACAACAAGGGGACAAAGGATTTTCAGAAATAAAGGGTGAGCTGCAGTGTCAAATGAAGTAGGATGACAACTGAAGAAATAGCTATTATATATTTTATTCTGTAAAGGACCAATTAGTTATGTTTATTGATGAGTTTCATAGAAGAAAATGACAATTTCATATAAAAATGAATTCTGGCAACATATGTTTGCTGGGTTACTTTGTGGCAGTGGTATGTCACATGAATTGTCTAATTATATCTTCAAACTATAAATCGTCCCTTTGCATAAATAAAGCAAACTGAAAGTCAGAGTCATTAAATAATTTGCCCAAGTTAACAAAGTGAGTAGGTCCCAGAGGTGGCATTGAAAGAGAACACACTAACTCCAATGCTCATTATAATTCCATTATGTTATGCTGTCTAATATTATATTTTGACTTCAGTGGAATATACGATAAATATAATAATATCTGTTCAAGAAAAACAAGTATGGGTTGTGTGTTATAAAATAAATTTATTGACAGATGGGCAAACAAGCAATTCTCAGAGAGGATTAATCAAGTGATATCAGTTAATACCAGGTAAGTAAAGACCCTGGTTATGGTGTCACCTGAGCTGTCTTGACAACTAGATCTGCTCACCTTTAGGGCATTTGCCCTTTATGCCTTGATGAATTTCTCTGGAGGACTAGTATGTCTTCCTCTGGCCTAACAAGAAAGTCTTCTGATTCCTTTTATTTTTTCTGCCTGCCCAAATGCTTCCATTTTTTCCCTTTTGGGTCCACTTCAGAGGTTCACAATTTTTAGGGTACACAGGATTCAGTTAGGGAACTAGTTCAACTGTATGCTTTCATCACCACCCCCAGCTACCAGATTCTGACTTTGGGTCCAATATGGAACAGCCTTTAGCCCAAGAAATTCAAGAGTTAGATGATCTAGCTTAAGGAGGAATGGCAGAAAGTAGATTCCATTGAATGTCAATGTGTAATACACATTTGAGCTGATACTTTATATGTTTTGATTCATTAAATACTCAGAAAAACTCCAAGAGTTTGAATACTACTGTTGCAGTTATGTAGATAGAGTATTATGGCCTGAATTATGTTTCCCTAAAATTCCTAAAAATTCCTATGTTGAAGTCTTAAACCCTAATACTTCAGAATGTTCATGTAATTGGAGAGAGGGCCTTAAAAGAGCTGATTATGTTAAAAATGAGACCCTTAGCATGGGCCGTAAGCCAATCTGACTGGTATCCTTACAATAAAAGGAAATTTGAACATCAGGATGCACATGCAAAAAAAAGACCACGTGAGAAGAAAATGGCCACCTACAAGCCAAGGAGAAAGACCACAGAATAAACCAAACCTGTAAACACCCTAATCTTAGACTTCCAGTCCGCAGAGCTATATGCAAATAAATTTCTGTTGTTTGAAGCCAAACTGCTTATAACAGTGCTAGCAAACTAACACATATGGTGAATGAAGCTCAGAGTGTATGTGTTTGTGCAAGGTTATCCAACTAAGACAGAAGTGGGGAATATGATCCAAACATAGATCATTTAAGTAAATGCTCTTTTGCGTTACACCACATTGGCTCACATAAACATCAGCAGTAATATCATCAGTTATTATAAGTAACACTTGTCAGCAGTGAAAGTTTTTGTATATTCTCATGACATTTCCATATAAAGTTGCATATGTCAAGGTCGAGTAAGGATGAAAGGGTTGATAAAAGAGCTGCCTTTCAGAGTTCATTTCTGTATCACTGGTCTATGGTTCAATGTTTCCCTGTAATGTTGCTGGCCATACAGACTTCAGTCTCTCTTTAATTTTCCAACTGATGGGTTACTTGTCAGTGAATGAAGAGAGATGCTGATTTTCAAATGTTATTATTTTATTGTCTTTATTTCATTGGAATACAGAGGCCAGAACCAAAATCTTTTCTGTGATCTGTGCTGTAACTTTCACCTGCTAGGTTTCAGTCACCATGAACAATCAGTCCACTGTCTAAGTGGGAATTGATTACCAACAGGCAATTATTATCATTCATCTTATCTTTACTACGTAAAAAAAAAACTCCACTCTGATTTCACATTGTGTTTGCAATGTTTTTTGGGGCTTGTAGAAAGTCCTAGAGCCACTGTATCTATTTTCGTGGTTGTCAGTGTTTTTAGAGACAAGATTCACAGAGGACAGAATCACTTTCAAGCAGCATGAAATTCTGAGTCCACAGCCCAATAATGCAAAGGTGAAGAAAAGGGATTGGGAAAAATCTTTTGTATTTATAATGAACTTCAGAAGGCAAATTATAAATAACTCAGAATTTTCACAGTTATTACATAACCTTACATTTTGCTGCTCAAGTACATAATCAAAATAATGAAGGTGAAACCTTCTATTAGAAAATGATACATCCTTTAGATAGAGACACTGAACTGAACCCAACTGCAAAAACAAAATGTCCTGATGAAGCTAAAGTTGTGAGATTAATTGCTCCCTTATATTCATTTTTAATGAAGAGTAACAGTTGACTTGACAGGCTAATTATTATAACATCCTGGGTCCACAGTATGTAATAATAGTTATAATGTACCAGTCAATCAAAATCTTTCACTTCTGTCATTGTGCTTGAAATACTCAACTTTCTTTGTTTGTCATATTAACTGGATGACATATGGAAATTACTGAAGGTGTTATCCTTAAGAAAGAATAGAAGCATGAAATATTCTGCTCATATTTTTATTGCAACTGATGTTATGAAACGACTTTGGGTACACTGAGTGTGAATTTTTCCCAATCTTATAGTATTAGATTACCACGGGACATACTGAAATGGAAATTTTGATAAGATGCACTAACGTTTAGTGCCTTCTATTGTTAGGATAGGTTCTTCCAGGATGGAGAGGGATTTAGATAAACTTTGCAATACAAATCTCTAATGACAAGCATTCTGGAAGATATTAGGATATGTAGATGTTATTGCTGATATTGCTAGATTGTTTGAATATAAATTTTCAGTAGCTCTGTGTTTTTTCTACAAAAAGTAGAGAAGGTATATTTTCTGGGAAATTTCATTTTTGGACTGAAATATGGAGAGGTTACATTTCTGTTCAGGTGACCAGGAACAATACCAAGTTTATGAATAAACAGGGAATAAGTACATCTCACTGGTCACCAGACCAACAGTGGTCATAATATGCCATCAAACAGTAAGATGTGGCTCAGTCTGAAACATTACAGTGTAAAAAACAATGTCACTTCAAGCTGAAGAAATGCAATAGACTTCACCAGGATTATTCCATCCTTCTAAGCACTTCTAAAACACATCCTTATTAGAGAAACAACTAAACAATAGAATTTTTGGTAATTATTCAGTTTTCCTTACTGCTGAAATTTCTGCTCAAAATAAAGAAACAAAAGACAGGCTCTTTCCTAGGGCATCAAAGAAGATGACATTTACTGTAGCTCCCACAGAGCTCCAGTCATTCTCCTACATAAAAAGAATATGATTAGTCTTCTTCAAAACAGGGCTCTTTTAAATTGGAAATGCAGATCCAATACATTACTTAAAATTGATCAAGTCATATTATTGGATAATAATACATGCACAGCTACTAGACAATAAGAGCAAACTTTCAGATAAGATCAAGGGTAATAGATTTGTTTGAATCTGATCATATACCCCTAATCCCTTCTTGCCAGGCTGCTATAAAAATACACTAGCTATGAATAAATCAGTAAACATCTGGGGCCAGGTATTGGACCTTGAAATTTTCAAATTTTGCCTATCTTTGACTTTCTTATATGTTTTTCATGGTTTAACAGATACACTTTGCAATAATACAAAGTCTCACAGCAAGGTCTTTGCTACACGAAATATTGTTTGCTTTTGCTCTTGATTCACTGTTTCTTCTGATCTCAGGAGTATATTAAGTCTGTTTACTTTCCACTTCTCTCTTTCATTCTCTTATAATGCTTTATTCTTTCCCCTCAGTCTTTTTTGCCAAACCCTATATATGTCTTCATTAATGTATTTCATCATTGGCCATTTTTCAAGAACTGGTCTCAGTCTACCCAGTCCTCCAAGCCAATGATTTCCAGACAACTTTTGGACTGTACACTCTATCAGTGAAATAATTGTAGAAGAGGAATAATTTATCATATGCATGTATATATGTGTATTGCTCTTCTAATCTTTACTAATTGTTTTTTGCCCAACTTCTACTCATATCTGATTAGGTCATCACTGGCAAACCTTTTACTTCACACTGTTACTGATAACATAGCTGAGAATAGAAGTAAAGGTGTCTATTCTACTGTTGTACTATTATTTGTTTATACCTGTAATCATTTAGTTTTCAATCAGTATGTCTTTAAATGAATATTTTTAAACCATTTTTGTGGAGGTAAATGTAGTTAAAATTAGATAAGATGGTCTATAAATCCCCTTAATTTAGAATATGTAAATTGCAATGTTCCAATAAACTGGAAGAACCTAGAGTGAATGTGAACCTGTGAAGCCCTGAGCTGTAGATTTCTCTTTCTTTATTCAGATTGTCTTCCATATGTTGACATATTTAACACAGGATCACCTGACATATTAACTGAAGGGACTTTCAGTGTAAAGCCTTCTATTAATTATATGTGAAATTTAACCTCTTTAATACATAGATATATAGATGTAGATGTAGATTAGGAGAGATGTTGCTATTTCATTTTTTCCTTCATTGCAACGGTTGACCTCACATAGTCCTTAAAATGCACTGATCCCACTTGAACATAACTGCTCTAAAGTAACCCTCTTGACATCCTTGCCACAGGGTCAGTAACTCCACTGCTTACATCTTTCTTCTGTTTTGGTTGTGCTGACCTCTCTGCCTATGTAGACTTTACTGGTTGGGGAAAAAAACCTAGCATTCTGCAAAGAGCAAACCAAAGAGCAAGGAAAGATAATTTGTTCCCAAGGACCTCTTGTCTCTGATTTTGAAAATGCTACCCCTCAGATATGGCACAATGAAAAAAATGAACATATATCAAAATATGCCAACTTGCTTTGAAATCTTGCAATTACTGATGGAAAGTAATTCACCTTTACTTTCTTTTTATCTATTAACATAGGTAAGTTTCTCTCATTTTCTCCTTCTTACTAAGAGATGAATAATATTGGTGAATGGAGGTTAAATCACTCCTTTCCTCTTTTCTGCTTTCTTTTGCTGCTTTGCAATTTTAACAAGCCATTGTATCATTACACATTTCCAAAATAATTCTGGTTCTCCTATTTCAATGAAAAACAAGTAAATTCCTGTTTAAATACTCAAAGTTATTGACCATCTAGTCTCTGTGAGGCATATGATAAAGACTAGAAATGAAAAATATGCTCATAAAGTCTTCATGGAACTCAGTATATTGAGCAAAACAAATGTACACATATTCAATTCTAATAAAAACTTATACATATATCTTGCATATAAGAATACAACCAAGGAGATAACTAATTCTTCTTGGAAAGAAGAGAAGGAAGTTTGGCCTTGGGTGATGAATGGTTATTTGACAGAACGACATGGAAGGACAGTACTTTATAGGAAGAAAAAAGCCAAAAAAAAAAAAAATACATGGAGTCCAAAACGTGCTTGGGAGCATATTGTTTAGTGAGGAAGAGAAGAGAGAATGACTAGATACAGCTCAATTTAGTTAGAATTATCTTGTCCAAATGGGAAAAACCTCAAATTTATCCAAATTGAGATGTTTTATAAACATTAATCCATGGATAAGTCATTTATGTTTGGAATTTAGGGATATAATCCATATATAAGTTAAAGCTACTTTTCTTATAAACCAAAGAATAAGTAACTTCATCATAAAATAAATTTATTTGAAGGTAACTGGGTAGCTGAGAAAATTATGGTAAAATTTAAGAAAAAGAAGTAAACAGAGCAGACAGGACTTGTGTAGAAGAACTCACAATCACTTTCCTCATTCTGTTTCACAGAAGAGCCCAGTTTCAAAGTTTCAGGTCACATCTTTCCCATAAAGATTAACTTTTATAAGCAGAGAGTTAATTTGATTAGCTTGGGTCATGAGATGTGGACGAGAAAGGAGCAGCCATATAGAATGGGGCAGGATGGTTTTCTAAGAAGCAGCATGAATGAAAAGGAGTGGAAGGAAAGGTGTACTCACAAAAATGTGTTCTTCATCCACTGTATTCCTTGGCTCTTCAGCATAAACACAACATCATTTTGTTTCATACCAACAATTTAACTCACATAGCATTCTTTTCTATTATATATATATATATATATATATATATATATTCACACACACATATATATATGTCATGCTATCATACATATCATAAATGTATACTACATATCTAATCATTTAACATATATATAAACCTCCTTCTTGTCTCCACAAAAGAGCGGCAACCTAACCCGAATTAACTAAAGCAGCTGAAGCGTCTTTGAATAACTGGCTTATTTTTCCTTGTCCTGTTTTTTTCTTTCTTTTTAGATATAATCTATGCCATGTGTCACCATAATCAGTATGCTTTTTATTAATAGTATGGATAAAGAAGAGGGAAAATGTGGTTTTGTTCATTTAGTGTAACCTAGTAAGCAAACACCATATATCTGCTTCTGTAATTATCCAAATCTATAACTTATATTCATGGTTCTCTTTCTCTTTTCCCCTTCCTTTTACCTAACAAATTAACTAATAATTGGAATACTTTGTCTCAATCTTAATTTTAAAGGATCAGATTTTCTGATGATCCTTCCTAGATAACACTTCAGTGGTCTTCTTTTAAAATTAACAATTGCTGTATTAGTTAGAAATAGTGCCCCACCCCCACCAAGATCTTATGTTCTTCTCTGTTTCCTTGGTCTAACAGAAAATCTATTTATCAATGATTTGAATTAATTCTTGTCTATAGATCTAATGGCATAAGATCCCTAACATGCCTTTAAGACATTATCAACTTCCAACGTACTGTGAAGATTTTTGTATGCCCTGGTGGAAGGTAAGTCTAGAATGCTAAAAACTGAATTAATTTAGAGACGATCAAAGAATGTACTTTACTGAGTCACCACTCCTGCACCCACTCATTCATTCCTGGACTTTTGTATTCTGGTTCCAAGAGAAACATTGCCATACAGGTAGATGGCTTAGAGAATAAAGTGTATCTTTCATAACAGCATTACCAACTCACAGTGTTGACAGCATCATTGTATATCTCATGGTCATTTGTTAAACTTTTTCAGGGTCTGGTAGCATCTCAAGAGGGGTTTCTCTGAGGATAGTCACCAAAAGGATCATGGCTTTTCTCTCCTACTTAGGCTCCGACTCTCCAACTGTGTGAGAAGGATGCTTGAAAAGCCCCGTCCATTCTGTCACAGACTCTCTGGAAATCATCACATTTGCTGCATCTTGAAAGCAGCTGAAAACGTAATTAGCCTGGTATTGCTTTGTCTTGCTCTGGGGCACACACAAATTTCTTATTTCATATGATATATGGTCACAGAAGGACACCTAATTGTTTCAAAGTACCCTTCCAAATATTGTTTGTTCTTCTTGTGGGAGCAGAACAAAAAAGAATAGTATTTCATTTACTTCAGAGGAAATAGCCTGATAAGCTGCCAGATATTCAATCTCTGGAAACACAGATAAAATTGGTGAAATACAGATAAAATTTCCTCAACTGATGAATTACTCCCATTTAAACATCTCTATACAGCAAAAACTCTTACTCTCTCAGCAAGAACACATGAATGTGGTAGACTGCCTAATGACCCCAAAATATGTACACATCCTAATCCCCAGAACCTGTGAATATGTTTCTTTATATGGCAGAAAGTCTATGCAGAAGTGATTAAATTAAGGAATTTGAGTTGGGAGGATAGCCTGGATTATCCAGGTGGGCCCAATATAATCACAACAATCCTTAGAAGAGGGATACAGGAAGGTCAGGGTCAGACTGGGAGTCAGATTAGAGAAGCAGAGGTCAGAGCAATAAGGCAAGGAAACAGATTCTCCCAAGAAGGAACAGGCTTGCTCACAGACTTCTGATCTCTAGGACTAGAATATAATATATTTTTGTTGTTTTAAGCCATTAAATTTGTGATAATCTGTTACAGAAGGAGGAGAGAACTAAAACAAATAGGAAAAGGATACCATTGGTTTTACTGTAAAAAATACACTACTTCAGTACCTGATACCAATCCCTAGGAGCTACATTACATTTTCCCAGTATGGCACTAATGTCAGGGATAGTATACACAGTGGGAGTCTTTTTTTTTTTAACTTCAAATAATCTTGTAATTTTGTAAATCTCCTCTGGAATTTTCACTGATTAAATTCAAAATTTGAACAAGGATGGTTTGGAAATTACCACCCCTGACTTATATTTTATTTTTTACGTCTTTGATGACGCACTAATATCTTTGCATTTCACAAGAATATGTCATTACTTTTGTAGGGAGAAGAGTTTCACACAGCTTCTTCTTGACTAATATCTTTGCATTTCACAAGAATATGTCATTACTTTTGTAGGGAGAAGAGTTTCACACAGCTTCTTCTTGACTAATATCTTTGCATTTCACAAGAATATGCCATTACTTTTGTAGGGAGAAGAGTTTCACACAGCTTCTTCTTGACCCACAGTAAGGACCTTTACAATATAGTCCATTTTCTGAGACCATCTATTCAGATTATTACTCTCAGAATATGAGGAGATGAAAAATAGGATGTGTTTGAGGTCAGATCAGGCCTCCTTTGTCACCTGGACCTGAAAGCTCCCACTCTTCCCAGCAGGCCACAGTAGCACTAAACATGTTGCACCCAGTGCTTTCTAAAATTTCAGCTCTTTCTCATTACCCAGTATAAAGTTGCAATGGATATTAAACCTGTTTGTGAAGATCTAATGAAAGAGTCATGGTATTTATTTGTGGTTGTAAACCATATACATAGTTTCCTCTTTCTTTAAGAGACTACAACAATTCTATTTCATTTCTAGTAGCTTCCTGGCTAATTGACAGATATATATGCAGACCATAACTTTCCACATGTCTGGTAACCTTTCAATACACTATGCTCACTCAGTATGATAACCATGGTGATGAACAGATGCCCAGGAAAGCACCAGTCCAGAATTCCAGTATCTCAAAGTCTGTGACAGTACTTCTAGATATGGACAGGGGTTTTTGGTCTTTCAATATCAGTTAGCAAGTTTGCCTTACCAAAACCAGAGGCAGCAGCTGAATTCTTAAACTAGCTGAATAAATGCAGAAACTCTGTAGAAACTATTTTGATAAATCCAGCCTTATCCAAAATTATGTTTCCCCACCATCTCCTTGGCTAAGTGTTCTCAAGATCCAATCTTACAAATAATTGCCTGGTTTTGACAACACACATTAGCAAATTCCTGTAAGTCCTTCTGGGATTCACTCTTAGCTTCACTATTCTAATTCTGCACTTCAATCTCTATATAGATTCACAGTTATCTCTGGTATCTCTCCACAGTACAGGGATTGTTCGATTTCTCTTGCATGAGAAACATTCATTCTTTCCATAAAAGGATGTTTCACAAGTATTTAAGGGATCTGGTCTTATTCTTCCATATACTGCACCTTAATTGTTCCAATTATTGGGACTATATTAGTTCTAGAGCTATGCTTGAACTTTATATAAGAAAACTGAAAAGGGTATAAATTCAACTGACTTTTAAATGAGCAAGCTACAGAAGTAATCTCTAAATTTGTTTTTCTGTGACCTCAGCTCTATGGCTGAATGAGAACATTCTTTCATCATGGTCACAGAAATGCCCTGTGTTTTAGTTCATGCCTCAAGGTTAGCATTTTAAGATCTGAGCTTGTCATTCAATTGTTTTTAAAATATTGAAAAATGTCAGAAACAACTCTCCTTCCCCTTCCTTGCAGAATTATTTGACCTTTCTGAGCAGTTATGTGGAAGGAGGTAGTCACCTAGAGCTTTGCTCTTATTGGACACATGGTTCCAGGTGACCACAGGGAAATACTTCATTAGCTATTATACCGTTGATTACCTTGGGACAGTTAGTTTCCAGTTCAGGAATGTTAATGGGAATCTCAATGTCATCTCCCTCATTTCAATGCCATAACCCATTATAAATACTCCACATTTCACTGAGAGTTTGTTGCATGAAATTCATTCTAAATCTTTTTTTCAGTTACTCTGGATACTTGCTTTGGATAAACTTACTCTGGAAAACTTAAACAGGCTTCAGAAAGGACAAATGTCAGGGAAGATGTGGGGATTTAGGCATAAGGGACAACTGGTAGTCTTTTTGCCTTGCAGAAATTAAAATGATATAGTTCCAACAGTCTCCCATCCTCAGGTCATTTTCCTTAAAACTCAAATACCTAGGTATGCTTTGTCTAGCTTGCGTCACTGTTCCCACTTGGCTAGTGTTGGTGGTAGAGAGGAATGGCTTGATTTATAATTCCACCAATAACATACTGAGTGGAAAAGCAGTGAGCTATGGGAGAAAAAAAGGGAAGGGATGCTCTCAGGCAAAAACAACAAATGACCAATAAGGTCCAGGGTATGTTGGCACATTTTTGAAACTTTACATACAGTAATACAGTTTTTTATAGTTAGCTCTAATATGCAAGCTCCAATTTATTTATTTATATATATAAAATATATTTAACTTATATATTAACTATATATATGAAATATATATAAATGAACATGGAAATTTATATACATATATGTAAATACACACATACACATATTCACACATGCAGAAATTTCCGTATCTATATACACACACACACACACACACACACACACACGGAAAAAAATAATTATTTATTTTGGGGCTATTAACTTATACATGACATTCATGTTATACAAAAGCTAAACGCTAACTCAAAAGGCCATTCAATAACTAACTTATAACTTATAGGCACGGTAATTATTTACATTATATCTCATAAATATCACTTTTTTTATGTATCATATGCAAGATTCTGTTTGTAATTTAATTACAGCATAGGAATAATGAATAATTACATTTACACGTTCCAATAAAAGTGAGCAAAACCTCCATTCCGGATGGTTATCTAAAATACATATGAAGGCAGTTGGATATAAGGAAAAGAAGAAAGAATCCAGAAACTGAAGACTTGGAATTAATATCTGACTGCTTCACTTTTCACAAACATTTGTATAAATCTTTAAAATATATTTTAGGCTTAAATTAAACAATTCCTTCCATATATGGCAAAACCAAGACTAATTCACCTACTGGTTAAAGGTTGATAACAGCAACTTAGTGAAAAATGGACCAGACAGTAGTATCAGAAACTACTGTTAGAAAACAACTGTACGGCATGTTGGTGTGCAGAAGGCAAAGGGGAGAGCATGCCACCTCAAAATGTGCCACTCTGGCTTGTGGATTACTTCAAGGGCCGAAATACTCAAGAAGAGCTGTTTACCTCCCGCTTAACTGCCTAAAATAATTTATGTAAGGGGCCTATATCAGGAAGACAGCTAATACTGAAGATAACTTGTTACATCAGAAAGACTTGCTTACCACACATTTCTCTTCTCATATTCCTGTGAATCGTCTTCCTCCCCTTCAAAGCCCCAGGCCCCTATCCCTTCTCCTTAGGTCTCAGAAGGGCATATAACTCAACTACCTGTCATAGGGGCTCAGGTATTGGGGCTCCTGTGCATACACAATTTGTTTTTCTCTTGTTAATCTGTCTTATGTCCATTTAATTGTTAGACAAGCCAAAGAACCTAGAAGGGAAGAATGGAAAAGTTTCTGCCTGTACAAATGCAATGATTAACATGGTGTTTAGTAAGTCAGACTGACTGGATCACATCCTGATGCTATTTGCTGGCTGTGTGATTTCAGGAATCTCTCTCAAATTTAGATTCTAACTGTAAAATGGCAATGATGACACTGCATATGGTAGCTGTGAGGATTACATAAACGAATGCAGTTAGCATACAGGGTCTAACCCAAATTAAGTACGTTCCAAACATATGAAGATTGTCTATTGATTTATATTTACAGGTGGATATACACTAGTTAGAGAGACAGGGAGACATGTATTCCACACCATCATTCTAGCATGCTACCCTCTAGCCTAGATATATTTAATCTATAAAACAGGAGAGGACTGGATAGTAAAAGAAAAAGATCAAAATCTGTTTCTAACTTGCTTATGACTTCACAAGTAACTAAAGGTGAACAGGAGCAGATAGCAAGCTCAGCAATTCTCAGTGGTGTAGGGTTTTTGAATAAACTATTTTTCTTAAGTTGCTTCTCTTTTTTAAACTGTGAATAGATGCCTCCATGGGTATTGAGCCAGATCGGCAAAGCATAAGCAAAATTTACTCTCTACCCTCCAGCAATTTTCTGTAATGCAGATTAACACTTGCTCTCATTTCTTTTTCCCGCAGGTAAAGAACCAAAAGTCCATAGGAATAGAGGTGTTCTTTAAAAATCAGCATAATAGAGACAGAACACATGCAGACAAAGTATTCATATTATTTTTTACCATGTACTCAGTGACAAGGTTTCTATATGCATGCTAAACTTTTGAAAAAAATTAATTTTTAAAGGGCTCAAAGGCCATCTTCCTGCAAAAAGAGTGAAATGGTAAAAATCTGAGTTTGAAAACGGATGATCTTTAATTCACCAACAGGACTAAGATGACTAAATTTAGATTCCCACCTGAGTCACGTCAGATGCTTTTAGTAGCTCATAATTGAAAACCTGGCTAAAAATGGATCAAACCATAAGGATTTTCATGACTCAGGACTTTAGAAAGCAGGTGGCCCAAAATTTTGTTCCATGATTTGTAAGGGCAACATGAACCTGAGATCTTCTGATTCTTTTGCTAAATCATATTCAATTTCACAGCAATGTCTTTTCAAACATCCCATGTCCACAGGGCAGTAAAACAAAACAGGAAGAAAGATGAGGTAAAGATCTTTCTCCTCCAGCCCAAAGGATTTCTCCTTGTATTTCCTTGGCCACAGGTAGGCCATATAGTTGTGAAAGAGACAGGAAAAGCTGGCATTTTCACCTCTATAGTGGTTAAAACAGTAAAAGGTATCACTTATGTTATGTGAAATAACTGGAGTAAAGACAGTTGAATAAGAACTTGACAGATCACAAGGTTCACTGACAAAAACAGAAACAAAAGCAGACTCTTCAGGATTTCAAGTCTGCTACACCTTTTGGGGTTCCCCCTCAGTGCACTGTGACTGTAAGTCTGTGGTATATTTAAATCTCCTCAAAGATTTTTGATATGGTCAGAGAAATTTAATTAAAAGCATTCAGTACCCACCTGACTCCCCCATTGACGGACAGTACATGACTGCGTAACCCGATCATCATCTGCTTTGTCATTCAAAGTTTCCATTTTGGCATATTGAGTTTCACTGAGCGACAGTGACATTCTGAACAAGCAATCTCTTCATGAGAAAGTCATGGGGAGGAAAGAAATTTTGTTTGTGTTTCTGCACCCAAAGTTGAAGTCTGATCAGAAGAGAACATTTTTTCCTTCTACTTTCATATCTCATTTTTCCATTTCTTCACTACACAAAGCAAGAAATATACATGGTGCTGATGCAGTGAACCATAGAGAAATGATCCCTTCTGTCCCAATTTCCTGTGTTTCCAAGTATTTTGACAAGGAAAAACCACCCCAGAATTCAATCTTGTTATCTGCTGTCTATCCTACTACTTTCTACTTCCTTTCCTATTCTGATTTTCTCATAAATAAGGAGGGTGGATCTTACAATTGATCAAGTTTAAAGGGATATTGCTACAGTATTATGGAGGAAGTATTTTTTTTTAGCAGAGACCTCTGTAATATAACTTGAATTAAAGCCAAGTTCCTTCAGTTTGCATTTTATTATGCACTTTTACGACTTGATAGAATAGTATGTAGAGAGCCTTGTGATTACACTATTAAAACATATTTTCTCAGTCTACTATATATATATTACATATTTTGATACTTGGCAGCTACTTGAAGCTAATAACTAGAATATGTGAAATTTTTAAAATAGAAATTTTAGTAACCTCAGGATCTTTTAAGCAGTATGGGTGAATTTAAGAGGAATAAATATTTCATTTTTGAGAAAAATTTTTGTAGATTAGGACAGTTTTCTGATTCATATAGAAACTCTGCCCTTCCATTCTGTCCCATTTCCCTTTTGATAAAGATTTAGGCCACTGGTCCACCCATTAAGTCTATCTTTTGTTGACAGCCTTGATTCTGGATTTCAGGTGCATGAAACTTCATCTTGTTAAATCTTTCCCTAAGGGGGAAAACATTTGAAGTGACCTAAAACGTATTATTTAATTCTCTTTGAGAGGGATAGTTGAAGAAAATATAAAGTGCCACATTTTCTTTTAGCACCTGAGGCTGTTGCAATATTTTCCCTTATTCTCCTTTAAGATAACCAGGTTTGTAACTGCTGAAGTGGGTGTGCCAAACACAAGATTTACAGCTTGAGGTCAAAGCCTGCTGTCGGGAGCCAGACAATCAGGCTGAGCAGCAGCAGCTGTCACCGCCATCACAGAGCTTTCGTGGGGACTCCATTTTGTTGCTGATTTGCTGCTGACGCACTTCCCGTTCTTCATGCTCAAGTGCGCATGCACGCACATGGACTCCATTTTGTGCTTGGACACCATCTTGTTGCCTGCTGCCTGGACTGCTCTTTGAGCGCACGCTCATAGACTGCTCTTCCATAGGACTTTGGTATAAGGCTTCATTTGCATGCTAAACTGCCAATCAGGATTAGCCACAACCCCTTCCCACTTGAGCTATGCTATATAAGCTGTGTGTTTCCGCAAATAAATGAGACTTGATCAGGGAACTGTCTTGTCTCCATTCCTCGCGTCTTGTGTCCCTATTCTCCTCCCCCTCTCTTCGGGTTCCTACGTTGTCTCTCCTGCAGGTCAGGAACAAGTGGCGCCCAACATGGGGCTCGAAGAATGAGGGGACTCCGAGAGAGAAATCAAAGGAAATCCCTGCGGTACCGAAGAAGTTGAAACTCCTGGGTCGGCCAAAACTCAGCCACCGGACCTGAGCGGGGAGGCCCAGCGCTCGAAAGGATCGGTGAGTCAGATATTTATAAAACATGGGGCACACACAGTCTTCTCAAAAGGAGAATTTTATAGCAGGATTGAAACAAGCCCTTCAGACGCGGGGAGTGAGAGTAAAACGTAAGAATTTAGAAACTTTTCTTGCCTTTTTGGATAAATTCTGTCCTTGGTTACCTCAAGAAGGGACCATAGATGCACAAATTTGGAAACGAGTTGGAGACTCCATGAATGATTTTTATCGGACCTTTGGTCCGCAGAAGGTGCCTATTGTAGCATTTTCCTACTGGAATCTTATTAATGAAATGTTAGAACGTAAAGGTGATTTCAAAGATGTAGTTGCGGTAGTAGAGCAAGGTGAAGCTATTTTACAGGACATAAAGTCAGATCAAGAACAGGGAAAGAAGAACACAGCAGAAGCTCCTGAGCCCACCGGAGAGCTCATTTCACTCTCTAGCGAGAGTTCCAGTTCAGATGAGGAAGTCGAGGATCCGCCATTAACTAGGGCGCGGTCCAAGAGTCAGAACCCTACTGTAGCTCAAAAGGAGGAAGTAAGATCAAAAAAGAAAAGCACCGCGAAACTTCCGCGTCTGCCCTCATATGGCACGTTACTCTCGGAGGCGCGGAAAGTTGAGAGGGAGGGGCTGATACCTTCTGCTCCGCCCTTCTCTACCACACCCTGTGCACTTCCTGGTTTAGACCCACAAGAGGAAGTGCGCAGAAAAATTGAATTCTTAAAGGCACAAATCAAACTAGAGAAAGAACATCAAGCCTTAATAAAAGAATTAGAGGAATTAAAAATTAGAAAGACAGATGAGCCCAAGCCAGCTCTAAGCCAAACCACTCCACCATTTACTAACCAGACCCCCTCGATGGGAGCTCTTTCGCAGCCACCTACTATCAAGCGGACAGTATTAGCCGATCTGTCCTCTGTAGATCCCTCTGGTTCCATTGAACAATTTCCAGTTTTTGAGACAGGTCCTCAAGATGCCAGGAATAGAGAGCTTCATAATTTAGATTTTAAAATTATAAAAGAATTGAAGTTGGCAGTAGCCCAATATGGAGCGACTGCCCCCTATACTCAAGCTGTCTTAGAGGCAATTTCAGATGCATGGATCACGCCAGCTGAGTGGCAAACAATAGCTCGAGCCACTCTCTCAGGGGGAGATTACTTGCTCTGGAAATCAGAATATGTTGAGGCATGTAAAGACACCGCCCGGCGCAACTTGCAGGCCGGTAATGGAGGTACATTGGAAATGCTCCTCGGGGAGCCTCCCTTTGAAGGCGCAGGCAATCAAATGCAGTTTAATCCATTCCTTTATGCTCAAGTTAGCACAGCCGCCTTAAAAGCTTGGAGGAGACTTCCTTCCAAAGGTGATCTAAGTTCCAGCTTATCCAACATAAGACAGGGACCTGATGAGCCCTTTGCAGATTTTGTTCATCGACTCATGACCGCTGCAGGGCGCATCTTTGGTACTCCAGAAGCAGGTGTAGAGTTTGTCAAACAGCTAGCCTTTGAGAATGCCAACTCTGCCTGTCAAGCAGCCATCAGGCCTTATAGAAAGAAAGCAGATTTAACAGGCTATATTCGCCTATGCTCAGACATAGGTGCAGGGTACAACCAAGGCTTAGCCATGGCTGCCGCCCTTCAAGGAACTACTGTCTCACAGCTGCTGTCTAAATGTACCGTTTGCTATCGCTGTGGGAGAGAAGGGCATTTTGCAAAAAGTTGCAAAGGGCCACCCTCAACTTCGGGGGCAGAGTCTCCCAGAAGATTGCCCGGGTTGTGTCCTCGCTGTAAGAGAGGCAAGCATTGGGCCAAGGATTGTAGATCCCTCACAGATGTTCAAGGGAGACCCCTTTCCCAGCAGGGAAACGGGTGGAGGGGCCAGCCTCAGGCCCCGAAACAAGTATATGGGGCAGTGCAGTTTGTTCCTCAGTCAGCCAACAACCCATTCCTCCCTCCCTCAGAGAGGCCAAACAATCAATTTCCCGACTCTGCAGAGCAACAGCAGATAGCGCAGGGCTGGACCTCTGTTCCGCCGCCCACACAGTACTAACCCCTCAAATGGGAGTCCAAGCCCTGCCCAAGGGAGTTTACGGGCCCCTTCCGCCTAATACTTTCGGGCTACTACTTGGCAGGAGTGGAGTTACCATGGCAGGCCTGCAAGTTTTCCTGGAGTCATAGACAATGACTACACAGGAGAAATAAAAATCATGGCATCTTCTCCAAAAGTGATCTCTACTGTAAACCAGTGTCAACGCATTGCTCAATTATTGTTACTCCCCATGCTTACAACCAACCATAAAGCCCATAGAGCAATGCGTGGGTCAGGAGGCTTTGGCTCCTCAGATGCTTATTGGGTACAACATTTAACACACAACAAGCCCATGTTAACCCTATGGCTTGACGGAAAACAATTCGAAGGCCTAGTAGATACAGGAGCTGATGTTACTATACTTCAAAAAGCTCTATGGCCTTCTAGCTGGCCACTCACTCCTACCATAACCAATTTAACAGAGATAGGGCAAACTCAAAATCCTGAAAGAAGCGCCAAATTGCTTACTTGGAGAGATAAAGAGGGAAATCAAGGTACCATTCAACCTTTTGTGCTACCAGGACTTCCCATTAACCTCTGTGGAAGGGACTTGTTAATGCAAATGAAAGTGCTTATGTGTAGCCCAAACGAAATCATTACAGCTCAGATGTTAAAACAAGGTTTTACACCAGGCAAGGGTTCAAGAAGGTTAGAAGATGGGATAACATCACCCATTTCACCTTCGCCCAATAAGTCCAGAGCCGGTTTAGGCGCATATCAACAAAATTTACCCTAGTGGCCACTGTTCCTCCTGCACCCCATGCTGACCCTATCCAATGGAAAAGTGAAGACCCAGTCTGGGTAGATCAGTGGCCATTACTTGGTGAGAAATTACAGGCAGCCAAGCAGTTAGTGCAGGAACAGTTAGCTGCAGGACACATAGAAGATAGTCTATCTCCCTGGAATACTCCTATCTTTGTAATAAAGAAAAAATCAGGAAAGTGGAGACTCTTGCAAGATCTAAGAGCTGTCAATAGATCTATGGTTGTTATGGGGTCCTTACAGCCTGGGCTTCCTTCACCCAGCGCCATACCTTTTAATTGGCCAAAAATTATCATTGATTTAAAGGACTGCTTCTTTACCATCCCCTTACATCCAAAAGATAAAGAACGTTTTGCATTCAGCGTTCCTTCTACAAATTTCAGGGAACCTATGCACAAATATCAGTGGAAAGTGCTCCCACAAGGGATGGCTAACAGCCCCACCTTGTGTCAAAAATTTGTATCAGCAGCTTTATTGCCAACTCGCTCAAAATGGCCACGTGCTTACATCATCCATTACATGGATGACATTTTGTTAGCCCTGTCAGATCCTGCACAATTACTCCTCCTTTATGATGCCTTAAAAAAGGATCTTACAGCACATGGCCTACACATAGCCCCAGAAAAAGTACAACTCCAAGATCTATATACTTATCTAGGATTCCAACTATTTAAAAATCAAGTTACAACTCAGAAAGCTCACATAAGAGTAGATCAGCTAAAAACCTTAAATGATTTTCAAAAATTGTTAGGAGATATTAATTGGCTGCAACCATACTTAAAACTCACCACTGGAGAGCTCAAGCCCCTTTTTGATATATTACAAGGAGATAGCAATCCAACCTCCTCTAGAGTGTTAACTCCCTCAGGACGCGAAGCTCTTGCCTTAGTTGAGACCGCTATTAAGCAACAATTTATATCCACCATAGACTATACTAAACCCTTACAATATATAGTTTTCCCTACTTCTCATACACCTACTGCAGTCTTCTGGCAGACTGCTCCTATATTATGGGTACATCTAACCTCTTCCCCTGCAAAAACCATACAGCCATATTATGCTGCTACTTCACAGCTTGTTTGGCTAGGCAGAAAGCAAAGCAGACTTTACTTTGGCAAAGATTTTGAGATGTGCATCGTGCCTTATACTGCAGCCCAAGTAGACTGGCTGTTTCAAACCACTGAAGAGTGGCCCATAGCCTTTGCAGCTTATGCAGGAACCATAGACAATCATTTTCCCCAAGATAAACTCATTCATTTCTTACGTGTTCACGAGTTTACTTTTCCACAAACTACATCTCTACAACCTATATCTGATGCCTTAAACATATTCACTGACGGTTCTTCCTCTGGAACCGCCGCTTTTCACTGTAAAGATACCACACATAGTTTTCCCACTCCACATAGATCAGCTCAGCTTGTAGAACTCAGTGCCGTTCTAGCTGTTTTTACTTCCTATAAGTCCACACCTTTGAATGTATTTACTGATAGTGCTTATATAGCTCAAAGTATACCTTTATTAGAAACCACAGCATTCATTAAGCCTTCTTCTACTGCCCATACATTATTTCTACAGATACAAACCCTTATTAGGCAAAGACCCTGTAAGTTCTATATAGGACATGTCAGAGCACATTCTAATCTCCCAGGGCCCTTAGCCCTTGGTAATGCAACAGCTGATGCAGCTACGCAATTGATATGCTTTCACAGTGACTCAAGAATTGCTACAGCCCAAAAGGCTCATGCCCTACATCATCTTAACGCTCAAACACTACGCTTATCATATAAGATAACTAGAGAGCAAGCTCGCCAAATTGTTAAGCAATGTCCTTCTTGCCTTACTTCTCTCCCTACACTCCACTATGGAGTTAACCCAAAAGGACTTATACCTAATGCACTATGGCAAATGGATGTTACACATTATACTGAATTTGGTACTTTAAAATACATCCATGTTTGCATAGACACCTACAGTGGTTTTATTTGCGCTTCCCTTCAGACAGGTGAGGCCACCAAACATGTAATTGCACATTTGTTACATTCATTTACAATTTTAGGTATACCATCAAAAATAAAAACAGATAACGGCCCTGGATATACTAGCTCCTCTTTTGCTAATTTCTGTAAACATTTCTCCATTACTCACACAACAGGTATCCCATATAATCCCCAGGGACAAGGTATAATAGAGCGAGCCCATCTTACCCTAAAACTTTATCTACAAAGAATAAAAAAGGGGGAGTATTACCCTATAAAGGGCTCGCCCAGAAACCTTCTGAATCACACTCTTTTCATTTTGAATTTTTTGCTTTTGGACGCCCAAGGGCGATCTGCAGCAGACCGTTTGTGGCACCCCAAGAGTCAACAAGACAATGCAAAAGTTATGTGGAGAGATCCAATGACCAATCAATGGTCTGGACCTGATCCTGTCCTCATATGGGGGCGAGGCTCAGTATGTGTCTTTGACACAAAAAATGAGGCAGCCAGATGGCTACCAGAAAGACTCGTAAAACAAACAGATGCTCATAACTCTTAAAGTTATATCTTTTCCTCATAGTTAATTATATGCTTTGATGACTTAGACATGCCTAAGAATCCTCTGTTGAGAGTAGCATGCTTAAATTAGCCCCCCATTTTTATTTCTTTATAGAGAACCATGCTTCCCTCACTGTTCCTGTTGCAGCTGACCACTAGCCTTTTGCACTTAATATCTGTTCATGGAGAACCCAGGTGGGCTCTGCTGCGCAACCCCCCGATTCTACAATCGGTAGGGATCAGCTCCCCTATCTTTCCTACATTTTTCTCCACCAACCGATCTTCAGGACTTCCCTCTATACCCTATAATGATGAAAAAGCTGATATAAATCTCACCTTTCCACTAAGCGGGGCATTATGCTTCCACATTGTTGGTGGTACCAATATTTCACGTTCCCCATGTGTCATGCTCAGAAATGCGAGCCTTGGTCTCTTTTCCTTCCCTCCCCTGGAACGAACAAAAGAAAAGAGCAATTTAGAAGCAGTAGAAGGAACAGTGCTCGGCATTTCAGAACTTTTATACCCCTCTGATTGGCCAAATAAAAACCTTTCTCAAATTTTCTGTCAAGTAGGCCCTCGTCACCGCTGTTGGGGAAAGTGTTCCTATGCGCAAAATACCAATTTATCATGGCCCATTCCTTGGCACGATTGTTATTATTTCTACTATAGCTTTCCTCTTTCCTCTAAACTGTGTGTTGAAGGACCTATACCCTCTATATTCAAAAATTCTTCTTATAAATCTTCTCCGTGGCACAGACAACATCCATATTTTCCTATAGATTCCATTTTCAATGGTGTGTACCTCTGTGGTCCAAATGCTTGTACCAACATGTCTCCTCTCCTTTTAAATGGAACATATGAAAATGGAACTTGTAGTTTTAATACTTCTGAATATTTGTATTCTATCAATGCTACAAATGTTACAGATTTAAATTATCCTGTGTGTGTTAAGCCCCCATTTTTCTTTGTGCTTGTTAATAATTATGATTATGATGATAATGCAACTGATTATGATGATGAAACTGTTTATGACAATGATGTAACTGCAACTATCAACTGTACCAGCCTTAACTGCTCTTTAGCTGCTTGTTGGAATGCCTCAGAGCACAATCTGGCTCTGATAGTAAGAGTACCTCCCTATCTGCCATATCCAGTAGAAATCAAAGGAGATTATCCTGTAATTTTGCATAGAGATAAGAGAGATTTTGGAATAACAGCTGCTATCATCACTGCCATAGCGGCGGCTGTTGCAGCTGCTGCAGTAGCTGGTGTAGCCCTCTCCCAATCAGCTGCTGTGGCTACCACAGTTGACACATTATCAGGGCGAGTGTCATCTGCCCTGAGCACTCAGCATGCCATTGACAACCACCTAGCCACAGGCATATTGACCCTGAATCAACAAGTAGCACTCCTGCAAGAGCAGGTTGATATTCTTTATCAAATGCAATCCATCACCTGTGCTCCTTCTTTCCACCATATTTGTGTCACCTCTGCCAAAGTTCAAAATCTTTCAGAATCACTCAAAGCTTTAAACCAATGGGTTGCTGGCCCTTGGAATCTCACTTTTCTAAACCTAACCTCTCAACTTGCATATGAAATTCTAGCCATTAACCAGACTAGGGTACCTCCTATAACTGGAGCCCAATTTCTACAGACACTTGGTAATTTTATAAAAGCTTGGAGTGGTACTGTAGCTTTAGGGACACTTTTTACTGTTGCTATTTGCATTGGAACTTTTGCTCTCTGTAAACTAAGAGGTACCCAAAGAAGGCATGGCCTTGCTACCTACCACCTGCTGAAGGACAAAGAGTCTGAGCGACCATCACATCACGTTCTTCTGAGTATGCTGACGAAGTAGCCATTCATCAATAAGAACTGAATTTACTATTCCTCCCCCATATAGCGGCTGGGTAGTCAAAGACGGGTAAGACAAGCAAAAAGAGGATACCAACCTAAGACAGGACACTGGTCTAGCTACCTGTGCTCCCATGACGGGTAAGGATTCTCTTGTTGCGAGTCAACCTAAGACAGGCACAGTCTGCTACCATGACAGAGGGCTCTGTCATTAAAGAATAAAAAAGGGGGAGATGTCGGGAGCCAGACAATCAGGCTGAGCAGCAGCAGCTGTCACCGCCATCACAGAGCTTTCGTGGGGACTCCATTTTGTTGCTGATTTGCTGCTGACGCACTTCCCGTTCTTCATGCTCAAGTGCGCATGCACCCACATGGACTCCATTTTGTGCTTGGACACCATCTTGTTGCCTGCTGCCTGGACTGCTCTTTGAGCGCACGCTCATAGACTGCTCTTCCATAGGACTTTGGTATAAGGCTTCATTTGCATGCTAAACTGCCAATCAGGATTAGCCACAACCCCTTCCCACTTGAGCTATGCTATACAAGCTGTGTGTTTCCGCAAATAAATGAGACTTGATCAGGGAACTGTCTTGTCTCCATTCCTCGCGTCTTGTGTCTCTATTCTCCTCCCCCTCTCTTTGGGTTCCTACGTTGTCTCTCCTGCAGGTCAGGAACAGCCTGCCAGGGTCACAACTCATCTGCATATTGCAAATGTCTTTCTACCTCTACCTTCAGGGCCCATCGTCATTTTTTGATTCTTAGATAAATGCAGCATTGGCAGGGGCCAGACCATACATCTCGGGCACAGACTGCAGCAAGATATAACCAACTTATGAAAAAAGACCAGGCTCCAATCTTGCCAGGATTTTTAAAACCTCAAGGGATGGGTGGAAGACAGGTTACAGGAATCCCATTTGTGACTGTCCTTCCTAAATGTCTGTAATAAAAAAAAATTCTAGATAGGGCAAATTCCAGACTTATTTCCTTCTGACAGGGATTAGCAAATGCACTTCCTTGTTATATCAATGGAATCTTTATATTTATGTATTTCTATATACATATGATTTAGAGTGTGTATTCAAACACTGAAGCTTGTTTCATGAATGAAAAAGAAAATGAATGAATGAAAGCTGAGCTACCCTCCCAATCCTAAATTCTACAATTACAACTACAGGAAATTTCCTTCTAAAGTTTTTCTCCTTCCTCCTTCCTTCCTTCCTCCCTCCTTCCAGCTCTTTCTTTCTTTTTTTGGCCCAGGTGGTCTCACAGGTAACTCAATATGACTATAATCCAAAGAAACCCATAGTTTTTCCTATTTAAAAATATATTTCTCGAGACTCAAGATGGCGGCATGAGAGGTGAGACAGAAAACTCCTCCCAAAACCACACATAGTATGAAGATATAATTAATACAACTAACTCTAAATCAGCAACAGGAAAGAAAGCTGCACCAGACTGCATACAGACCTCACGAACAGAGCAGACCCCATGAAACAGGGTAACACACAAAAGCCTTGATTTGGCAGGACCCAGGCCCTTCCCCCACCCCAGCTCACTGGGAGGAGGAAGAGAAATCGAGCAGGGAGGGGGTGGAAGCCTGGGACTACTGAACACCAAGCCTGGACATCTGCTTTGTGAGCAGAAACCTACATTGTGTGGTGCTCTGGAGGATGGGGAGCTGGGACAAGCAGAGTGCTTAAGAGACAGATTCTGGCTGTTTGTGGAGCACAGGGATCCACACCTGGCCGCTCTGAGACAAAGGAAAAGTAGGTGGTCTGAGAGGCTTTCTAGCAGTGAGAGGGTTGCTGAAGGTGTGGGGTTTGCATGGAGCTTGCTGCATGGGACACGGGATAGGGGGACAAGATTGTCTGCGTGAGCTCTGCCAAGCAGATTGGGAACTTTAAGGAGCTTCAGGAATTCCATCCCAGTGGCTGGCTACTCAGCTCTGTGGCCCCGAATTGTGATGCACAGCCTGCCCAGACTTCCTCCTGTCTGACGGCACCAGCTAGCAATCCAGCAGTCACTGCGCTGACATCAGGCCAGTCAGAGGGAGGCCCCACATACAACAGCTAGAGACACGAACCACAGAGCCTTACATCTGTGTTCTCGACACACTGACTCTGATACAGTAGACAGGCACGGCAGACAGGAATCAGGAAACAGATCTTTCCTGCCCCCAAGGTGCCAGCTCTGCTCCCCTATGACCCCCAACCTCACTCAAGGGGCTAAGCAGCTCTAGAGACTAGAGCTTCTGTGCACTAGTGTGCACCACAAAGAAATATGAAATGTAGAAAGAAACAAAATCTCACAAACTGCAGAAAAAGGGCCAAATGAAACTAAACTCACGAGTCTTCCTGACAGAGAGTTCAAAATTAAAATCATAAACATGCTTATGGAGGTACAGAAAAATATTCAAGAACTCAGGAATGAATTTAAGACAGAGATTCAATCATAAAAAAATTCCATATCTGAAATGAAACATACAATGGAGGGATTTAAAAGCCAATTAGATGTAGTAGAAGAGACAGTAAATGGACTACAAATTAGAGAAGAGGAATACAAAGAAGCTGAAGCACAGAGAGAAAAAAGAATCTCTAAGAATGAAAAAATATTGAGAGAACTGTGTGACCAATCCAAACAGAACAATATTTGCACAATAGGGGTACCAGAAGAAGAGAGAGAAAAAGGGATAGAAAATATAATTGAGGAGGTAATTGCAGAAAACTTTCCCAATCTGGGGAAGGAGATAGTCTCTCAAGCCATGGAGATGCACAGATCTCCCAACACAAGGGACCCAAGGAAGACAACACCAAGACATATAATACTTAAAATGGCAAAGATCAAGGATAAAGACAGACTTTTAAAAGCAGCTAGAGAGAGAAAAAAGATCACATACAAAGGAAAACCCATCAGACTATCATCAGACTTCTCAACAGAAACCTTACAGGCCAAAAGGGAGTGGCATGATATATTTAATGCAATGAAGCAGAAGGGCCTTGAACCAAGAATACTCTGTCCGGCAAGGTTATCATTTAAATTTGAAGGAGGGATTAAACAATTTTCAGATAAACAAAAGCTGAGAGAATTTACCTCCCACAAATGACCCCTACTGTGCATTTTGGAGGGACTGCTATATATGGAAGTATTTCTAAGGCAAATTGATGTCATCCAAGGGATAGACAAAGAGTACAGAATATGATTCATAACATACAAAGAAGGGAGGAGGAAGAAAAAGGAGGAAAAAAAAGAATCTTTAGGTTGTGTTTTTAATAGCATAGGAAGTGAGTTAAATTCGACTGTTAGATAGTAAGGGAATTACCCTTGAAACTTTGGTAACCACGGATCTAAAGCCTGCAATGGCAATAATTACATACCTATTGATAATAACCCTAAATGTAAATGGTCTGAATGTACCAATCAAAAGATGTAGAGTCACTAAATGGATAAAAAAACAAGACCCATCTATGTGCTGCCAACAAGAGAGTCACTGCAAAACCTAAGACATACACAGACTGAAAGTAAAGTGTTGGAAAAATAAATTTCATGCAACTAATAGGGAGAAAAAGGCAGGACTTGCATACTTGTATCAGACAAAATAAGACTTCAAAACAAAGAAAATGACAAGAGACAAAGAAGAACATTACATAATGATAAAGGGGTCAGTCGAACAAGAGGATATAACTATTATAAATATCTATGCACCCCACACAGGATGACCTACATATGTGAAACAAATACTAACATAATTAAAGGGGGAAATAGAATGCAATGCATTCATTTTGGGAGACTTCAAAACACCACTCACTCCAAAGGACAGATCAACCAGACACAAAATAAATAAAGAGACAGAGGCACTGAACAACGTATTAGAACAGATGGATGTAAGAGACATCTACAGAACAGTCCATCCAAAAGCAACAGAATACATATTCTTCTCAAGTGCACATGGAACATTTTCAAGAATAGGTCATATATTGGCCACAAAAGGAACCTCAGTAAATTCAAAAAGATTGAAATTGTACCAACCAGCTTCTCAGATCACAAAGGTATGAAACTAGAGATAAATTACTCAAAGAAAGTGAAAAAGCCAAGAAACCCATGGAGGCTTAATAACATGCTCCTAAATAATCAATGGATCAATGACCAAATAAAAACAGAGATCAAGCAATATATGGAGACAAATGGCAACAATAATTCAACACTGAAAAATCTGTGGGATGCAGTGAAGGCCGTGCAAAGAGGGAAATATATTGCAATACAGGCCTACCTCAAGAAAGAAGAACAATCCCAAATGAACAGTCTAAACTCACAATTAATGAAACTAGAAAAGGAAGAACAAATGAGTCCCAAAGTCAGTAGAAGGAGGGACATAATAAAGATTAAAGCATAAATAAATAAAATTGACAAGAATAAATCAATAGAAAGAATCAATGAAAGCAGGAGCTGGTTCTTCAAGAAAATAAACAAAATAGATAAACCCCTAGCCAGACTTATCAAGAAAAAAAGAGAGTCTACACACATAAACAGAATCAGAAATGAGAAAGGAAAACTCACTATAGACACTACAAAAATACAAAGAATTATGAGAGAATACTATGAAAAGTTATATGGTAACAAACTGGATAACCTAGAAAAAATGGACAACTTTCTAGAAAAATACAACCTTACAAGGCTGACCAAGGAGGAAACAGAAAATCTGAATAGACAAATTAGCAGCAAAGAAATTGAACTGGTAATCAAAACCTACCTAAGAACAAAACACCTGAACCCGATGGTTTCACTGCTGTATTTTATCAAACATTTAGTGAAGACCTAATAATACCGATCCTCCTTAAAAGTTTCCAAAAAGTAGAAGAGGAGGGAATACTCCCAAACTCATTTGACAAGGCCAACATCACTCTAGTATCAAAACCAGGCAAAGACACCACAAAAAAAGAAAATTACAGACCAATATCCCTGATTAACATAGATGCAAAAATACTCAACAAAATATTAGCAAACTGAATTCAAAAATACATCAAAAAGATCATCCATCATGACCAAGTGGGATTCATCCTGGGGATGCAAGGATGCTACAACATTCGAAAATCCATCAACATCATCCATAACATCAACAAAAAGAAGGACAAAAACCACATGATCATCTCCATAGATACTGAAAAAGCATTCGAAAAAATTAAACATCCATTCATGATAAAAACTCTCAACAAAATAGTTATGAAGGTCAAGTACCCAACATAATAAAGGCCGTATATGACCAACCCACAGCCAACATTATACCTAACAGCGAGAAGCTGAAATCTTTTCTTTTAAGATCAGGAAAAAGACAAGGATGCCCACTCTCCCCACTTTTATTCAATTTAGTTCTTGAGGTCCTAGCCATGGCATGGCAATCAGAAAACACAAAGAAATAAAAGACATCCAGATTGATAAGGATGATGTCATCCTGTTCCTGTTTACAAATAACATGATATTGTACATAAAAAACCTAAAGAATCCTCTCCAAAACTGCTAGATCTAATATCTGAATTCACCAAGTTTACGGGATACAAAATCAATACACAGAAATCTGTTGCATTCCTTCACACTAACGATGAATTAGCAGAAAGCGAAATCAGGAAAGCAATTCATTTCACAGTTGCATCAAAAAGAATAAAATACCTAGAAATAAACCTAACCAAGGAAGGGAAAGACTTATACTCTGAAAACTACAAGACACTCATGACAGAAATTAAAGAAGATACCAATATATGTAAACACATTCCGTGCTCATGGAGAGGAAGAATTAATATTGTCAAAATGGATATCCTGCCTAAAGCAATCTACAGATTTAATGCAATCCCTATCAAAATACCAACCACATTCTTCAATGAACTAAAGCAAATAGTTCTAAAATTCATATGGAACCACAAGGGAGCCCAAATGTCCAAAGCAATCCTGAGAAGGAAGAATAAAGTGGGGTGAATTTCATTCCCTCACTTCAAACTCTACTACAAAGCCACAGTAATAAAGACAATTTGGTACTGGCACAAGAACAGACCCATAGACCAATGTAACAGACTAGAGGGCCCAGATATAACCCAAGCATATATGGTCAATTAATATATGATAAAGGGGCCATGGATACACAGTCAGAATATGACAGCCTCTTCAACAGCTGGTGTTGGAGAAAATGGACAGCTACTTGTAAGAGAATGAAACTGGATTATTGTCTAACCCCATACACAAAAGTAAACTCAAAATGGATCAAGGAACCTGAATATAAGTCAGGAAACCATAAAACTCTTAGAAAAAATCATAGGCAAAAATCTCTTGGAAATAAACATTGACAACTTGTTCATGAATATATCTCCCTGGGCAAGGGAAACAAAAGCAAAAATGAACAAGTGGGACTATATCAAATTGAAAAGCTTCTGTACAGTAAAGGACACCATCAATAGAAGAAAAAGATATCCTACAGTATGTGAGAATGTATTCACAAATGACATATCCGATAAAGGGTTGACATCTACGATATATAAAGAGCTCATGCACCTCAACAAACAAAAAGCAAATAAGCCAATTAAAAAATGGGCAGAGGAGCTGAAAAGACACTTCTCCAACGAAGAAATTCAGATGGCCAACAGGCACGTGAAAAGATGCTCCACATCCCTAATCATCAGAGAAATGCAAGTTAAAACCCCAATGAGATATCACCTCACACCAGTGAGGATGGCCAACATCCTAAAGACAAACAACAACAAATGTGGAGAAAGGGGAACCGTCCTACACTGCTGGTGGGAATGCAAATTAGTTCAACCATTGTGGAAAGCAGTATGGAGGTTCCTCAAAAAGCTCAAAATACAAATACCATTTTACCCAGGAATTCTACTCCTAGGAATTTACCCTTAGAATGCAGCAGCCTAGTTTGAAAAAGACATATGCACCCCTATGTTTATCGCAGCACTATGTACAATAGCCAAGAAATGGAAGCACTTAAGTGTCCATCAGTAGATGAGTGGATAAAGAAGAAGTGGTACATATACACAATGGAATATTATTCAGCCATAAGAAGAAGATAAATCCTACCATTTGCAAGAACATGGATGGAGCTAGAGGGTATTATGCTCAGTGAAATAAGCCAGGTGGAGAAAGACAAGTATGAAACTACTTCGCTCAACTGTGGAGTATAAGAACAAAGAAAAAACTGAAGGAACAAAACAGCAGCAGACTCACAGAACCCAAGAATGGACTAACAGTTACCAAAGGGAAAAGAACTGGGGAGGATGGGTGGGAAGGGAGAGATAAGGGGGGAAAGGGACATTAGGATTAGTACACATAATGTAGCAGGTGGTGGGGGGAGCCGGGTAAGGCAGTATAACACAGATAAGACAAGTAGTGGTTCTATAACATCTTACTTTGCTGATGGACAGTGACTGTAATGGGATATGTGGTGGGGACTTGATAATAGGGGGGGTCTGGTAGCCATAATATTGCTGATGTAATTGTACATTAATAATAGCAAAATATATATATATATATTTCTCATATCCTGGTTCCTGTTTTGGTGAATGGGAAGAACATCTGTGCTATTACCCAAAACTGAAAATTAGATTACTTTATTTGTTCAATTCGTGCAGTAATTAAATCCCTTGAATTTTGCTTTTCAAACGTTTAGTATTCACACCCTTTACTCCATTCTATCTCTTCCTGCTATGTTTAGGGACACATTACATTTTACTTGGACTAGTGAAAAAAAGTTGGTTGCTCTCCATCCCATACATCCAACATCTCTGCAATGTCTAAAAAGAACTAAATAAAATGCAAATCTGATCCCATCCTTCCTTTGGTTAAATCTCTTTATCCTCATTGAAAATGAAATAGAGACTGAATTTGTTAGTGTCATAGATTTCTATTTTTTAGGATATTTTTAAGTTTTAATTTCTTTATGAGTTCATTTCCTATCACCTTTGTTTCATAAGTACACCTAACACTTCTTTTGTCAGTTCAGTTATCCTGGTGCATAAGAAGTACTTAATAAATGATAAATAAATAAATGAAAAATACAGAAAACCCTGTTTTCTCACAGCTTCTTTCTTTTGATCCTAAATATTACACTAAGAAATTAAAACTCTAATTTAATCCTTTATTTTTTCCTGTCCATGATAAGTTTCACAGAATTTAAAGGTAATCCTTAAGAAGTCTTTCAATCTTTGCTGAAAATTGACTCTTTTCTGCACTGTTTTAATTATTCTCTTCTTGATTTTTTGTCATTCATGTTTTTAATTTTATTAATTACAGAACTATTCAAATGCCTCCAGAAGGAAAGAGAATAATATACTGAGGCCTAAACAGCTAGCTTCGGGAACTAGCAAAGCACAGTTGTTTCCTCAATATCATCACCACGAATCCCATATAACTTGCATTTAGAAGAAACCAATTCTAGACATAACATCATTTCATGAGTTAATACTTTGGTATGTCTCTCCAAAATATAAACTTCTTACATAACTTGGTTTCCTGAGGCACTCTTCATTCTTGTCAATGTCCTCTGGGCATGTCTCAGCTTCCCTATGTCCCTCCTTATGTGACACCCAGAGCTGTACCTGAATAACTGGAATGAGATAATCAGCAGAGAAAGATTTTTACCACCACCCTTACTCCACACCACACCTCTAAATAGCCAAACTTTTAATTGCTCTGTTAGTAACTAACTTTTAATGCTGATTCAGTTAATTTACCAAACACGATACTTCTAACATTTTCTCAAGTTCTACATGTTTTCTGAGACTGTGCATGTAGATTTTATACACTATTTAAAGAAACCCCAAGGAGCACAATTCATCTATTATTCTTAGAGAATTGTTAAGAAAATCACAAGAGGGTAAATGGCTTTAGTATCTTAAACAGCTTATACATTATTCTAACAGTAAAATGGGATGAATTTGAGGCAGGAGATAAGCTCAATGGGAGGGATAGCAGAAAGGGGAGCATTAGTACTTTCAAAATTAAAAAAACCAAGTATTGAAACCACTGGTTACAGAGTACTATTTCACTTTAAAATTTATACATGTTTAGTTTTGTGGAGTGAAATGGATCCATTTCAGTCACTCCTCTACACAAAGGGACAGAATAAGTACTAACTTGCTTGGGTTCCTGAGGGGACCACGTGTAATCAATCCTCTGTGCTCCAAGCTCACCAACCACACATGCTCTTTCCAATGAAAGCATTCCTTTCAGCATCTCTTGTCCACAGTGAGCATTATGGTAAACCTTCTCAGGACCACACGCTGGAGGGACACTACAGGAGGAAGAGTGTCGGTCCATGGGGTGAGGATGAGGACTCGTGCGATTCAATCTCAAGCCTCATGCCCAGCCTAGTGATAACCTTCTCACAGCTCTCAACATTGAGGCCAGCATCCTGATGGTCTCCTGATCACTCTGGAACCCCCACTCCTTCTTCAAGACCACATGTGGGTCACCTATGTCCAGAAGATTCCCTCTGAGCCTCTGCTCTATCTGCACACCCACGCCATCCATTTCTGATGATCTGTGCCCTGCATGAACTCCAGACAGCTGCTTTCTGTTTGCCTGGTGACAGCAGATCAGCTTGGCTGGGGCAAGTCAGCAAATACCCCTGCTCTCTGAGAGGCTGAACTATACCTTCTGGAATAAGGTTGAACACGAGGCTTGGGCAAGGGGTCTTTTCAAAACTGTCCTTCCTTTGGTACTCTCCCTAAGCCCTTGGGGACATGATAGAGTTTCTGTATCTTCCAGACACTTTTTTTCATCAGAATTTAATTATTGTTTATATTAAACTCCTTCAATAAACAAAACCCAGTCACTCTGTCAAAAATTAAATTTTATATATGTGTGGCATCTCAGTTCTGGTAATGGTTCCATAATTTAGGAACCTTTTTATTAAGGTATTATTGACATACAGTCTTATGAAGGATTCACATGAAAAAACAATGTGGTTATTACATTTACCCATATTATTAAGTCCCCACACATATCCCAATGCAGTCACTGTCCTTCAGTGTAGTAAGATGCCACAGATTCACTATTTGCCTTCTCTGTGCTACACTCTTTTACCAATGACCCCCCCACACCATGTGTACTAAACATAATACCCCTCAATCCCCTTCTCCCTCCCTCCCCACCCGCCCTCCTGCACCCCTCCCCTTTGGTAATCACTAGTTCCTTCTTGGAGTCTCTGAGTCTGCTGCTATTTTGTTCCTTCAGTTTTGCTTCATTGTTATACTCCACAAATGAGGGAAATCATTTGGTACTTGTCTTTCTCTGCCTGGCTTATTTCACTGAGCATAACATCCTCCAGCTCCATCCATGTTGTTGCAAATGATAGGATTTGTTTCTTTCTTATGGCTGAATAGTATTCCATTGTGTATATGTACTACCTCTTCTTTATCCATTCATCTACTGATGGACACTTAGGTTGCTTCCATGTCTTGGCTATTGTAAAAAGTGCTGCGATAAACATAGGAGTGCATATGTCTTTTTGAATCTGAGAAGTTGTATTCTTTGGGTAAATTCCAAGGAGAGGGATTCCAGGGTCAAATGGTATTTCTGTTTTTAGTTTTTTGAGGAACCTCCATATTGCTTTCCACAATGGTTGAACTAGCTTACATTCCCACCAGCAGCGTAGGAGTGTACCCCTTTCTCCACATCCTTGCCAGCATTTGTTGGTCTTAGTCTTTTGTATACTGGCCATCCTTACTGGTGTGAGGTGATATTTCACTGTGGTTTTAATTGGCATTTCTCTGATGATTAGTGATGTGGAGCATCTTTTGATGTGTCTGTTGGCCATCTGAATTTCTTCTTTGGAGAACTGTCTCTTCATATCCTCTGCCAATTTTTTAACTGGATTATTTGTTTTTGGGTGCTGAGGGGTGTAAGTTCTTTATATATTTTGGACATTAACCTTTCTTGGATATGTCATTTACAAATATATATTCTCCCATACTGTTGGATGCCTCTTTGTTCTGTTGATGGTGTCCTTTGCCATACAGAAACTTTTTAGTTTGACGTAGTCCCATGAGCTCATTTTTGCTTTTGTATCCCTTGCTAGAGGAGATGCATTCAGGAAGAAGTCACTCATGCTTATACTCGGGAGATTTTTGCCGATGTTTTCTTCTAAGAGTTTTATGGTTTCATGACTTACATTCAGGTCTTTGATCCATTTCGAGTTTACTTTTGTGTATGGGGTTAAACAATAATCCAGTTTCATTCTCTTGCATGTAGCTATCCAGTTTTGCCAACACCAGCTGTAGAAGAGGCTGTCATTTCCCCATTGTATGTCCATGGCTCCTTTATCATATATTAATTGACCATATATGGTTGGGTTTATATCAGGGCTCTCTAGTCTGTTCCACTGGTCCATGGGTCTGTTCTTGTGCCAGTACCAAATTGTCGTGATAACTGTGGCTTTGCAGTAGAGCACTTTGAAGTTGGGGAGTATAAGACCCCCAGATTTATTCTTCCTTCTCAGGATTGCTATGGCTATTCGGGGTCTTTTGTGGTTCCATATGAAATTTAGAATGATTTTCTCTTGTTCGTTGAAGAATGCTGTTGGTATTTAGATAGGAATTGCATTGAATCTATAGATTGCTTTAGGCAGGATGGCCGTTTTAACAATATTAATTCTCCCTATCCATGAGCACAGCATGTGTTTCCATTTATTGGTATTTTCTTTAATTTCTCTCATGAGTATCTTGTAGTTTTCAGAGTATAGGTATTTCATTTCCTTGGTTAGTTTTATTCCTAGGTATTTTATTCTTTTCGATGCAACTGTGAATGGAATTGTTTTCCTGATTTCTCTCTCTGCTAGTTCATTGTTGGTGCATAGGAATGCCACAGATTTCTGTGTATTAATTTTGTATCCCGCAACTTTGCTGAATTCAGATATTAGATGTAGTATTTTTGGACTGGATTCTTTATGGTGTTTTATGTACAATATCATGTCATCCTCAAACAGGGATAGTTTAACTTCTTCCTTGCCAATCTGGATGCCTTTTATTTCTTTGTGTTGTCTGATTGCCATGGCTGGTACCTCCGGTACTATGTTGAATAAAAGTGGGGACAGTGGGCATCCTTTTTACCTGATCTTAAAGGAAAAGCTTTCAGCTTCTCACTGTTAAGTACAATATTGGCTGTGGGTTTGCCATATATGGCCTTTATTATGTTGAGTACTTGCCCTCTATACCCATTTTGTTGAGAGCTTTTATCATGATTGGACGTTGAGTTTGGTCAAATGCTTTTTTAGCATCTATGCAGATGATGATGTGGCTTTTGTCCTTCTTTTGTTGATCTGATGGATGATGTTGATGGATTTTCAAATGTTGTACTATCCTTGCATCCCTGGAATAAATCCTACTTGATCACGATGGATATCCTTTTGATATATTTTTGAATTTGGTTTGCTAATATTTTGTTGGGTATTTTTTCATCAATGTTCATCAGGGATATTGGTCTGTAATTTTCTTTTTTTGTGGTGTCTTTGCCTGGTTTTGGTATTAGAGTGATGCTGGCCTCATATGAGTTTGGAAGTATTCCCTCTTCTTCCACTCCTTGGAAAATTTTAAGGAGGATGGGTATTAGGTCTTCACAAAATGTTTGATAAAATTCAGCAGTGAAGCCATCTGGTCCAGGCATTTGTTCTTAGGTAGGTTTTTGATTACCAGTTCAATTTCATTGCTGTTAGTTAATTGGTCTGTACAGATTTTCTGTTTCTTTCTGGGTCAGGCTTGGAAGGTTGTATTTTTTGAGAAAGTTTTCCATTTCTTCTAGGTTATCCAGTTTGATAGCATGTAATTTTTCATAGTATTCTCTAATAGTTCTGTGTATTTCTGTGGTGCCTGTAAAGATTTTTACTTTCTCATTTCTGATTCTGTTTATGTGAGTAGACTCTCTTTTTTTCTTGATAAGTCTGGCTAGGGGTTTATCTATTTTGTTTATTTTTTCAAAGAACCAGCTCTTGGTTTCATTGATTTTTTCTATTGTTTTATTCTTCTCAATTTTATTTATTTGTTCTCTGATCTTTATTATGTCCCTCCTTCTCATAACTTTGGGCCTCATTTGTTCCTTTTCTTCCAATTTCAATAATTGTGACTTTAGACTATTCATTTGGGGCTGTTCTTCCTTATTTGAATAGGCCTGGATTGCCATATACTTTCCTCTTAGAACTGCCTTTGCTGCATCCCACAGAAATTGGGCTTTGTTTTGTTGTTGTCATTTGTCTCCATGTATTGCGTGATCTCTGTTCTAATTTGGTCATTGATCTATTGATTATTTAGGAGCATGTTGTTAAGCCTCCATGGGTTTGTGAGCCTTTTTGTTTTCATTGTACAATTTATTTCTAGTTTTATACCTTTGTGATCTGAGAAGTTGGTTTGTAGAATGTCAATATTTTTGAATTTACTGAGGTTCTTTTTGTGGCCACAATGTGGTCTATGCTGGTATATTTTCCATGTGCCCTTGAGAAGAATGTGTATCCTGCTGCTTTTGGATGTAGAGTTCTGTAGATGTGTGTTAGGTCCACGTGTTCTAGTGTGTTGTTCAGTGCTTCTGTGTCCTTACTTATTTTCTGTCTGGTTGATCTGTCCTTTGGAGTGAGTGGTGTGTTGAAGTCTCCTAAAATGAATGCATTGCTATTTCCTTCTTTAATTCTGTTAGTATTTGTTTCACTATGTCAGCGCTCCTGTGTTGGGTGCATATATATTTATAATGGTTATATCCTCTTGTTGGACTGACCCCTTTATCATTATATAATGTCCTTTATTATCTCTTGCTACTTTCTTTGTTTTGAAGTGTATTTTGTCTGATACTAGTACTGCAACCCATGCTCTTTTCTCCCTGTTGTTTGCATGAAATGTCTTTTTCCATCCCTTCACTTTTAGTTTGTGTATATCTTTGGGTTTGAGGTGAGTCTCTTGTAAGCAGCATATAGATGGGTCTTGCTTTTTTATCCATTCTATTATTCTGTGTCATTTGATTGGTGCATTCAGTCCATTTACATTTAGGGTGATTTTCGATAGATACGTTTTATTGCCATTGTAGGCGTTGGGATCATGGTTACCAAAGGTTCAAGGGTAGCTTCTTTACTATCTAACAATCTAACTTAACTCTCTTATTAAGCTATTATAAACACAGTCTGATGATTCTTTATTTTTCTCCCTTCTTATTCTTCCTACTCCATTCTTTATATGTTGGGTGTTTTATTCTGTACTCTTTTGTGTTTCCTTTTACTGTTTTTGTGGGTAGTTCATTTTATTTTTTGCCTTTAGTTCATATTTGGATGGTCTGCTTTGTTTGCTGTGATTTTTTCTCTGGTGACATCTTTTTAGCCTTAGGAGTGCTCCATTAAGAGCAGTCCCTTTAAAATATCCTGTAGCGCTGGTTTGTGGGAGGCAAGTTCCCTCAACTTTTACTTCTCTGGGAATTGTTTAATCCCTTCTTCAAATTTAATTGATAATAATGCCAAATACAGTATTTTTGGTTCAAGGCCCTTCTGTTTCATGCCATTCTCTTCTGGCCTGTAAGTTTTTTGTTGACAAGTCTTATGCCTGATGGGTTTTCCTTTGTAGGTGATATTCTTTCTTTCTCTTGCTGCCTTTAATACTCTGTCCTTGTCTTTGATCTTTGTCATTTTAATTATTATTTGTCTTGGTGTTGTCCTCCTTGGGTCCCTTGTGTTGGGAGATCTGTGGGCTTCCATGGTCTGAGAAACTATTTCCTTCCCAGCTTGTGGAAATTTTCAGCAATTATTTCTTCAAAGACACTTTCTATCCCTTTTTCTCTCTCTTCTTCTTCTGGTACTCGTATAATGTGAATATTTTTCCGTTTGGATTGGTCACACAGTTCTCTTAATATTCTTTCACTCCTAGAGATCCTTTTATCTCTCTCTTTCTCAGCTTCTCTGTACTCCTGTTCTCTGTTTTCTATTCCATTAACAGTCTCTTGCACCTCGTCCAGTCTGCTCTTAAGCCCGTCAATCGATTGTCTCATTTCTGTGATTTCCCTCCTGACTTCATCCCTTAGCTCCTGCATATTTCTCTATAGGCATCAGCATGGTTATGACTTTTATTTTGAATTATTTTTCAGGAAAATTGTTTAAAACTATTCCACCAGGCCCTCTCTCTGGAGTTGTCTGAGTGATTTTTGACTCGACCAGATTCTTTTGTCTTTTCACGGTAATAGAAGTGGTCATAGGCAGGTGGCACGTGTGTCAGCTTGGAGAACAAAGTCCATTCCTGCTTGTTGTTCACCTTGCCCTTCTCCGCATCCTGTGCCAGCTACTTGCACACTGGGAGGCAGTCTCTGAGATAATCCCCTGAGTGGGCATGGGCAGGGCCGTCCTCAGGCTAGCCTAGAGCACTGTGGGGGCATGGCCGCCATGCTGGGTGCATTGTACTGCAAGGCTAGGCCCTTTCGTGCCTTAGGGTGCATAGGTATTTATAATGGTTGTGTCTTCTTGTTGGATTGATCCTTTTATCATTAGGTAATGTCATTCTTTGTCTCTTGTGACTTTCTTTGTTTGAAGTCTATTTTGTCTGATACAAGTACAGCAACTCCTGCTTTTTCTCCCCATTAGTTGCATGAAATGTCCTTTTCCATCCCTTCACTTTTAGTCTGTGTATGTCTTTGGGTTTAAAGTGAGTCTCTTGAAGGCAGCATATAGATGGGTCTTGTTTTTTTATCCATTCAGTGACTCTATGTCTTTTGACTGGTACATTCAGTCCATTTACATTTAGGGTGATTATGGGTAGGTATGTACTTATTGGCATTGCAGGCTTCAGATTCATGGTTACCAAAGGTTCAAGGTTAACTTCCTTACTATCTAATAGTCTAACTTAACTCACTTAATATGCTATTACAAACACATTCTAAAGGTCCCTTTGTTTTGTTTTGTTTGCCTCCTTCTTTTTCTTCCTCCTACATTCTTTATATATTAGGTATCATATTCTGTACGTTTGTCTATCCCTTGATTGACTTTGGGGATAGTTCATTTAATTTTGCATTTTCTTAGTAATTAGCTGTTCTACTTTCTTTACTGTGGTTTTATTACCTCTGGTGACAGCTATTAAACCATAGGAACACTTCCATCTATAGCAAACCCTCCAAAATACACTGTAGAGATGGTTTGTTGGATGTAAATTCTCTCAGCTTTTGCTTATCTGGGAATTGCTTAATCCCTCCTTCAAATTTAAATGATAATCTTGCCAGATAAAGGAATCTTGGTTCAAGGCCCTTCTGCTTCATTGCATTAAATACATCATGCCACTCCCTTCTGTTCTGTAAGGTTTCTGCTGAGAAGTCTGATGATAGCCTGATGGGCTTTCCTTTGTATGTGATCTTATTTCTCTCTCTGGCTGCTTTTAATAGTCTGTCCTTATCCTTGATCTTTGCCATTTTAATAACTATATGTCTTGGTGTTGTCTTCCTTGGGTCCCTTGTGTTGGGAGATATGCGCACCTCCATGGTCTGAGAGACTATCTCCTTCCCCAGATTGGGGAAGTTTTCAGCAACTACCTCCTCAATTACACTTTCTGTCCCTTTTCCTCTCACTTCTTCTGGTACCCCTATAATGCAAATATTGTTCCATTTGGATTGGTCACACAGTTCTCTCAATATTCTTTCATTCTTGGAGATCCTTTTTTCTCTCTGTGCCTCAGCCTCTTTGTATTCCTCTTCCCCAGTTTCTATTTCCTTCATCATCTGGTCCATCATATCCAATCTGCTTTTATACCCTCCATTGTGCTCTTCAATGATTGGATCTCTGACTGGAGTTCATTCCTGAGTTCTTGAATATCTTTCCATACCTCCATGAGAATGTTAATGATTTTTATTTTGAATTGCCTTTCAGGGAGTGTCATGAGGTTGATATCATTTAAATCTTTCTCAGGAGTGGTATTAATAATTTTTACTCTGAACCAGGTTTCTTTGGTCTTTCATATTTGTTTATGGCACCCTCTAGTGCCCAGAAGTTCTACTCTCTGGAGCTGCTCAGCCCCTGAAGTAATGTCGGGGGGGTGCAGGGGAGTGGTATTGGTTCCTGGGGGGAGGAAAGGGCTGTTTCCTCTTTCCCAGCTGCTATACCTGTCTCCACTGCCTGAACCAATGCTCTGAGAATGCAGGTATAAGCCTCTATGCTTTGCGTTTTTAGTTGCTGTAGACAGATCTTCCCTCTGGCTGGCCTAGCACCAAAGTAGGGTTTGCCAGTTTGCGAGCCAGGTGGGGCTGGCCAGGAGAAAGGCACAGTAGGCTGCGTATCATGATGGAGGGGGTTCTTGGAGCTGTGTAGGCAGCCATGGAGCTGGAGCAAGCACCTGAAGATCATGAAAGCTCCCAATCTGCTGGGCAGAGTGTACCTGGACAATTTTGTCTACCTGTCCTTTCTCCTGAGCAGTAAGCTCTGTGCAATCCTTGCCACTTTAGCAGCCCTCTCGCTAAGGGCTTCCTTGTTAGGAAGTCTCTCAGATTGCCCATCTTTCTTTTGTCCCTGTGCAGCTGGGTATGGATCTTGGCTTTCCACAAGCAGCTGGAATCTCAGTCTCTCCAGGAATTCTGCCTGTCTTAGCTTTCCAACCCCCTAATTACGACAGTATCATGCAAGCACCATGAAATGCAGGTTTGTGCTCCCAGAGTTGATCTCCGGAGTTAGGTATTTAGCAGTCTCAGGTCTGCACTCCCTCCCTGCTCCATTTGTTTTCCTCCCGCCAGTGAGCTGGGGTGGGGGAAGGGCTTTGGTCCTGCCAGGCCACAGCTTTAGTTCCTTACCCTGTTCTGTGAGATCTGCTCTTGTCTCCAGGTGTACGCAGTTTAGTGCAGTCCTATTTCCTGTTGCTCTTTTGGCAGTAGTTGTATCAGTTATATTTTTGTATCATATGCGGTTTTAGGAGGAAGCCTCTGTCTCACCTCTCACACCGCCATCTTTAATCTCCATTTTAGGAACTTTAATCCCAATCTAAAATACAATTAAACTAGGTCTCATTAAACTAAGTATGTGCATGGTCATTCACATAACTAGGTGATGAAGCCAGATTTTAATGAAGGTCATCTTTACTCTAAAGCCATGCTTTTCTCCCCCTCTAGTTAAGCGACGGATAACTCTTCTGGTAAAGGTGAACATTTCTGACAAACACAAACATGGTATAAAGTTTTAACTCTCTAATTACTAATCACACTAGCTATGGAGAAGTTACCTTTACAAATTCTCCCCAGGAAGTCAGTCCAACTCTCCTTTCTCAGTGTTGCAATATTGCAACATCAAATATATAATAATGATCATTTGAAAGATTTCTGATAACACTATGCTTTAACTTCATTAAAGTGAACGACCTGCCATGTAACATATTATTTGGTACTCATATTTTTTGTCAGGATGTCCAAATATTCCTATCTGTCACATTTTTATTTTTAGTCTTGTTCCTGCAAAATGATGATGAGACAAGTATTTTAACGTTTCTAATGTATGAGTGCTATTCAATATACAGAAAGAAATACTTCAAGAATCACAGAAATTTCTAAACGATTATCACTTAATATGATTACTGGAGCATCAGTGTTTTTAATGCAATTACATACCAGTACCTACACTATGTGAGAAAAGAATATAAAAGCTGAAGAGGTCAAGGTATAAATTCAAAAGCTATTGAGTGGGTTAATTTAGCAGCAAAACCAACAGTAAGAAAGAAAAATTACTGAAACTATATTTAATAGATTTGCTCAAGATTAGTCCATTTAAGAGGAAAATAGGTGTTTTTATAAAAGGGCACCTTAAGCAGCAATATTAACACTGAGATAAGAGGTAGAAATCAGAAGTATATGAATAATTTGTCATAGACTGGATTAAACTATTAAACTTCCTGGAAAATTACATTTTCACTTTTTAGATTCTGATGGTTATATTTGTATGTATCAATAGAATATCTACAAGTTGATTATTGAAAAATGGATTATGATTTTTAGAAAACAACATGATCTTATGATGGCAGCTGTAAAATCTAGTATACAATTTGTGGCTATTAAGAAAAAAATAAAATAAAATAAACTACCAAGATATTACATGTAGTTAGCTACATTTAATTAAAATTATCTAACATATTTTTCTAATGCGAACACACTACAGAGAAAGGACTTAATTAGTAAAACTATTCTTCAAATGAATTTAGAGTCATCATATAGTTCTACATAGGGAAAGTATCTTAATTTCTCTGAGCCTGAAGTCCTTTATCTCTAAAAGCGGGAATTTTTGTTTCAAGAAAAAGCCAGGCATCCACATGTTGTGTTATGTACTAATGGAAAAACAGCAACAAAAACCAAACCAAAGTAGAAAGATACCATAGTTCTGCATTAAGCACTTTTCAGTTAAGTTACTAGATAGGTCATTAAGAACATTCTATATCAATATTGTTCATATTATATGAAACAAAAAAGTCTCACTCCTACAGATAATTCTCATAAACTATTACCAAAGAACAGAAAATAATGACAACATAAAGCAGTTTTAAGGCCTTATGAATATGCATTCCAATAAAAAGCTCAAAGTATATTGGTGATGATAAAGAAAATACTGCAGATTGTACATATATTGAGAGACTACATAATGTCTAAAATTCTTTCTTTCAATAAGATTCTACAATTGTCTAATAACACCCTGAAAAGAAAAACATTGTATAGCATAATCATATAGGCTTAAAACTGATAGAGATATATGAAGCACAAACTTGAGCAGTTATTACAGACTTACAGAAAACATTACAGGGTTTATGTATTTGTTAGTATAATGAAGATTAATGACAACTCATTCTCATTGTCCATGAAATATCTAAAACTTGAAAAATTTATCCAATTTGTCTCGTAGATTTTCTTTCTCTATGTATTTTTATCTGTAAGATAGTTTCTCTTCAATGCCCACACTCAAAATGAGCCCTTTACTGGAAGCTATAATCTTCCTCATTGAATGATCTAACACTATGTAGTAAGTCCTCATAGATCCTCACTTTCTTATTTTAGTAGGTTAAATATGATGGAGCATGATTTACTTAAATGAATTAATTGACTTTGTTTCATTCTACACTGTAACTCATGGGGCAGCTAGATAAATTCAAAATTAACTACTGAGAAGACACAAAATTTCAATAAAACAGAGGGAAAGTAAAAATATAACCACTCTAAGGGAGAGTTGCTCCATAAAGGAGATGGACCACCAAAGCCTCTATCCAGTCTTCTTGGGGTACTCTACATGGTAATAGACTATCTTCCCTCACCATCTGTGAGAGATTGGCTGCCTGCCTGTATTCCTGGGTCAAGTGCCAGGATGTTGATTCCAAATGTTAGGTGTTTTTATTTCTCCCCTAGCCCCTCGTTTGGAACCTTCTTCTTACATAACATTCAAAAAGTAATTTGCTAGAGATTTTATGAAGAGTAACAAGTGTTAAAGTATCATTTAGTATGACTTTAAATAGAATATGAAACAAACCAATATATAATTAACATAAATACAAATATGCTGGAACTCTCTGTGAATTTGTAGAACTGTATAGTGGTATTAGCAATTAAGTTCCTGTTTCTAGCACACGAAGTATGTAATCACATAGAGAATGAGCCCGGTTGATGTGTGATATCAAAGAAAGTGTAAAAACATCAAACCAATAATACAGCAAGTCCATGCAGAACCAGGTGCATCTAAACCACAGCTTGCAAATATGAGACACCTTTGCTACTGTAGCCCCTTCTCTGCATCTGCTATGAACATTGTTAACAAGTACCCTTTATCTTTGATCCTAGAGGGAGTTCAGAAGACTTCTTAGGGCAATAAACCATGTGGCTGCTACCCATCAACAATAACATATACTATGAAATCTATTTTCCCATCCTATTTAAAAAAAAAATCACCTGAGATGAAACATAAGAAATAAGATAAAGTACAGTACAATGAAGATTACTGGGATGAGATGGGAAGAGCAGGTCAGCTATCCAATGCTGTGTATATTTATGTGTGTATGTATCCTAAGCACGTAAAGTAGGTGCAGAAAATTTCCTGATCCTGATAGCAATTTCAATAATGATCTTATCTAAAGGCTTAAGCTGAAAGTATTTCTAAACTTAAACTGATATTAAAAGGGGATTTTTGCCACACAAGATCCCAATTAACATTGAAATTGGTAAATGGGTGAATTTCATGGGAAACAAAGATGAGGCTAAATTTTGGCAAAAAGTGACTAGAAAGATGATACTAAACTAGCATGGCAAAGGAAAATGCCACAGTCTGGTTGGACAAACCAGCCTTAATGACATGATTTAAAATATCAAAGGTTTCTTCACTGATGATGCACTTTTGTAGAGGATGTCTATCCGTGAAAAATACCTTCATCTTTAGTCGTTTGATGAACACCTATGTAAACATCAAACTCAAGCCCCAGAGTCACATCTCCCATTAAGCCTTATCCAATCTCTCATTTGATGTTAGGTGGCACTCTCTTCTGTTAGGACACATTGTATTGAATTATTTGTTTATTTAAACACATACATTAATCACATAAATTAGCCATGGGGATGAAAGTACAGCATAGAGAATATACTCAATAATTCTGTACCATAATTCTATATTGACAGTAACTATTACACTAATTGGGGTGAGCATTAATAATGTAGTTAACTGTCAAAACATAATGCTGTATACTTGAAACCAATATAATATTATATAAAAAAACACATGCATTAGATTTTAAACACATTGAGACAATGGATTTTGTCCTTCTTATTTATGTTTTCCATGCATGAGAGCTGTTATATAATTTAGGTGTGTATTTGTGTGTATAAATGAATGAGCAACAGAATACAGTAATTAGGTGATGTGTTTACCAGATTACTTCTACAAAATGATTATGATTATTAGTTTATGAGTTATATCTGGTATTAATTTCATGTAACTTTAGAAAATCTATCTATAATGGCAAACTATTGCCTGTGGTTCAAATCTGCCTTGCTGCCTGTTTTGGTAAATAAAGTTTTATTGGCCACGCCCATTCACTTACAAATTGTTGATTGCTGCTGTGACGCTACAACAGCAGAGCTGAGTCATTGCAACAGAGATCTAGAGCCCAGAAAGCTGAAAATATTTACTATCTGGCCCCCTAGAGAAAAAAAATTGCTGACCCCTCTTCAATATAAACATGTCATAAGGCATAAATGTATTTGGATATAAGTGGAATAAGACATTTGTCAAGAAGATATGTTTGCAGAGTAAGCTGTTTTTTTCCCACCTTAGATTCTTTTTTTATTTGGGATGTCTTGTGGGGTCTTTTACAGTTTTCTTGGCCTTTGTCACGAGCCACCTCTTTATGATCCACTGCCACAAAATTACACAACTTGCAGTTACAAAGACCCCTATATTTCTAGGTTCTAGATCTTTCTGTGAGCCATGCCATCAGAGTGATCATTAGTAATCCAACTACCTTTGGATCTCATTTGCCTCACCTGCAAAGGGAGAGGTTTAGATGGCATGTGTACCCTCTTCCAGGCAAGGGTGACTTCGTGGGTGTGTGACATGTGCAGTCACACAGTTTCACTAACATGTTCACTTATGGAATTCATTAACATTGTCTCCCAGGCATTTTGTTTTATATCTGGGCTCCCAGAGGCATCGGAGCCTTTAACTGAAAGAAAAAGAAAAGCTAAAGCATTTCTTCTGGACTGTCTTTCCACCACTTAACTTCTTTCCCATTGTCAATGTTTCTTCTCCAGAATATCCCTTCCCTTGGTGCCAGTGCTCCTATATTATCTGCCATCCCTCCAGCCATGGACAAGAGGTGGCTTAATGTTCTCTCCATCACAGGAATATTTGTATTAAAATAATCTTGGAAATTAAAGAAAAATTAAGCCAAAAAGATATGACATTTTATAGAGACCTAGTTTCCTCATTTTACAGATGAAAAAAACTGAGGAACAGCGAAGTTCTGGGACTGATCCAAGTTAAAATCAAAGCCCAGACAGGAGCATGTAATCTCTCTCTCATTTGCTTATTTCAGCACATCCTGGGAAGGACAAGCCATTTCCAAATTTTCCTACAAAATACTGCAAATATCACAGGAATATCCCCTGGTTGTTTCAATAATTCAAGTGAGGTACAAGGTTTTCCCAACTTTTTCAGTGAAGCCCTCTCAACGGCAGCCTGATGCACACAAGCACTTTACTTGGAGCTTTCAATTTATACAATGATAATCACAGTGATAGTCTTGGTAATGGCTTTTTACTGTGTAACTAATATGTGCAAGCATTGTGCTGAGTACTTGCCATGCATTCTCCATTTGCTCCTGTACCAGCCGAGCTGTTAAGACTGTGTAAGGAACTGAACTTCTTTATGTCTCATTTTTTGCATATGTAAACTGGTAAGTACAGGAGGTACATAATAATGAGGAAACAAATGTTATATCTAAAACATGATGGGAAGTTATGGATTTTCTTTTTGCTGCATATAAATGTTACCCCAAAATATGAAGGTATGAAATAACAACTATTGGGGTTCTAATTTTGTAGGTCAAGATTTCAGGAAGGATGCAGATCACTTGGAATCTCTCCTGTGATGGCATTCAGAAGTTGTCTGGAGTTACAGTCATCTGGAGGCTTGTCTAGACTGCATGTTCAAGATGAGTTCCTCACAGGGCTGGTTAGTGGAAGCTGGCTATTGCTTAAGAATTTACCTGAAGTTGACAAAAGGGCTAACACTTGGCTTTTCAATGTTTTGCTTTCAGAGCAATCAAACTTCCTAAACAGCAGTTGTGTTTAATAAGAGAACCAGAGAGGTGTTACATGAACTTCTACATCAAAAGTATAACTTCCACTATACTCCATTGTTCAAAGCAGTCACAAGCCCAATCAGTGTCAAGGGTGTGGGTATAGACCACACTTCCTGATAGCAGGAGTATCATAACTTAAAACCACCACATGATCCATTTGGGAAAAAACGTATTGATAACACCGGGACAAAATGTTGGTGACATGGAAGTAGCAGGCTATGGCATCCTCCCCAAAGCTAGCCTATCTATCTTCTTTTCTGCGTCTTTGAATCTTTAACTTAAAATCTTGAGTATATGATCCGATTCTCATCTTTGTAAGAACAGACATAATCTTGGAGTTCTGCAACGCTTACCAGTATCTAATCCAACTTGTGACCAATTTAGAAACTGCCAAAATGGGCTGCAGTGTCAGAAATTCCTGTAAGTTGCTTTTTTGTCAAAAGGAAAGATCATATTGAGAATTTCGCATGATCCCGACTTTTTGCTTAATTATCTTAATGGAGGAAAGATTATTTTACAAATTTACAATGAACATATGTAATCTGTAATTTGGAATATGTTACTGTAGGAGCATAACTGTCACAAAGATAAGCTTTATAAAACTTACGGCTTGATTCATGTATACAGATTTAGGCTATCTTTTGCTATTTTTTCAAGATTTTCATATAAAGTATGCTTAATATGCATATATGGCTCTTGGTGTGTTGTCCCATGGTTGTAAGTATACACCTAAGTTATACTGAGGCCCCACACTATGTAGGCATTAAAACACAAGTGCACAGCAATCAATCAGTCACTCATCAAATACTAACCTGCTTTCAACAGAAAACTATTGTTCAGAGGTAACAGGGCTATGAAAAATCACAAAGGAGTCTCTTCCCTTGAGTAGCTTTTATACTAGTTTTGTGGAAAGAACCATAAAATAATTATAAAGAAATATACAAGAGGTATAAAGCAAGGGACATAGACAATAATCTGTCAAGCTGATCAGTAGAGAGAAAGGATCTTGTTGGTCAAATATGTGAGAAGGGCTTATTTAAATCCCTGTAATCACATGCTGTAAATGTGCAGAAAAATTTTCATAGAACTACATAGATTCAGCTTCTTTAGTCTTGCACAGAGAACCCATGCGTTAGCTTGTGATCCAGGGCAGGTGTTAAAATAGAGACACCTCTTCTATGATGTAATGAAGGCTTATAAACTTTTGGTCAGTTTATGTGACCTTTGCAAGTAGAATATTATCCATCACAGCCCTAGCTTTTGCTTAAGCAGTTGTTGAAGATATATTGAAGTCAAAGGCCAATTTGACTAGCTGAATTTTCAATGTTCTTTTGCTCTGTGACACAAGTTTGCATCAAATCCAGCACAAAGAAATAACAATATTATAATTTCTTCAGTTTTATAAAATCCCAATCTCTACACCCTAATAAACTTCAAAGATATAATAGCCAGTTTTGACAATCAGCAACCTATTTACCTAAGCATATGACTATTTATATTGATACCATGAACTTTGGATATATATTAGGTGCTGTACTTTTCTGAGTACTGGAATCTTTCTGACACATTTTGCTGTCATCAGCTTTTACCTTGCTCTTCTCCGTTAGTCCAAATAATTTCTATGTCCTCTCTCAATCATGCAGGCTCACGTTATTTTACTTCACATTTAAAAAATTATTTCATCTTATCTTTATTTAGATAGGGTCCTAAAATGAGAAGATATGAAGAGCATGACCTGGAGAAGGAGCACAGCTAAGCAACTGCCTACCTATGGCAAAAGAGAGAAATATTTGGTGAAGAAATCTACTTAGATTTCTTTTATTTCTGCAGCCAAGGTGACTTAACAAGCTCACTGAGCTACTTGCCACATGACTTTAATTTGAACAGAGAACTGGTAAATAAAATCATGAGAGTTTGTCCTTCTTTACTATCCTAATGGTGACAGGAGATTGGGTACACCTTTACTTCATTTTTTCAGCCAGCTACATTATTATTTCCATAAGAAAGTTTTAGAATAAACTCATCAAGTTAATAAACTGACTATGAGCATGTGAATTGCCTTTACAGTTATAGGAAGAAACAACAGGCTTTGTGTCCTTTGGTGGATCTGGGACTTACATGTATTATAACTTACCTAATATTTCAGATATTATATTTCTCAGTTCTAGAATTTCATTTTTTAATAGTTTTGCATTGCTTTGCTGACATTTCCTATGCCTTCATTTATTACAAGTATATTTATCTTTATGCTATTTATAGTCACAGTAGCTGCTTTAATATCCTTATCAACTTACTCTAACATCTAGGTTATTGAAGAGTTGGTCTCTGTTGATTGTCTTTTCTCTCAAGAATGGGTGATACTTTCCTGATTTTTTTTCCCCTGTATGTTGACTAGCTTTGTATGGTTTCTTGGGCATTGTGAATGACGAATTGTAGAAAATCTGGATTCTGTTATGATCTTACAAGAATATTCATGTTTTAGGCAGGCTGAAATCAGACTAAAAATTCATCTCCTTTGTGATATTTTCAAATTCAATTTTCAGCTCAAATTTAAATTGAGTTTTTTTTTTCTGGGCTGCTTGATAAGAGCCTTCCTCATGCACGGCCCAGGGCTAAGCCAGACTTGTCAGTGATTGTGGCAGGACTTGTTGGTGCTCACTCTCAGCTTTCACATTTCTGGAATTTCCCCTTTATTTTCCTATAGTTGTAGTTGCTCTAAATGCCAGTCTGCTGGTTCTTCCAGGCAGCATGACTGCAGGCTGTCCTTTAGAGTTTAAGTGCCTGGAATGGTGCAGACTTGAACCTGCTTTCAGGGTAAAAGCCATAAAAAATAAAAGACTTAACTTAGTGCCATCCTCTTCCTCAACAGTTGAAGTTAACTTCTTTCTAGTTTCTTTTTTTTTCTTTTTTTTACTCTCTATTGCTTTCACATAGGCCCCATCCCCAAATTTTTAGTTATTTTCTTCAGAAAAGTTGTTTTGATAGGAGCTACTCAGCCAAATCAGAAGCAACTTTTCAGATAATATTTGAAATTCAGGAGCTTTGTTATCTACAATTAATATCCATAATTGAATTAAAAGCTTATTTTTAATTATATTGAATATATTATTCCACAAATTCCAATCCTCCCACACTGTATTGATAGAATTTAAGAGATTATTTTTTAACAAAATACTCTTTATAAACTAATTTCTAGAACATTAATTAAAAGATAATGTTCATAATTGTAATTTAAATGATTTACTATCTGCTTCATTTGTAATCTATACAGTACACCAAATTTAAAACTCTTCAAAGTATTTTAATTTAAATAGGAGTGGGATTTGAATCCCCTTGTGGCACCTCTTGATATGGCCCATCCTTACAAGGAATTATATTTTTAAATGATATTTAAAAAATATTAATGAATAGATGGGAGAGAAAAAAGATGGTGGAATAGGGAGCCAAGGTTGAAATCAGACTAAATTCCTCCCACACACACATCAAGGAAACAACTACAGCAAATACAACTAAAACTAGAAAACAACCTGAAGACTGCGGAACAGACCACCTACACTTGGTGAAAAAAAAAACACACAGAGAAGGTCCATGATCAGTCGAGACCCCAGCTCTTCTCTGACCCAGCCCACAAGCAGGAGGAATAGGAACAGAGTTGGGAGGGGATTGGTGCTCAGGAATTCTGCACACCCGGCCCAGGAGATCTCCTCTGGGAACATGAGTCCACATTGCACTGGGCTTTGGTGATTAACAAGGCTAGACATCAGGGAGAGCTGGAGCACTCTGGGAGGCTGAGACTCCTGATGCTTGTGAGACAGACACGTTCCACAGACCCTGCTGATACCCAAAATAGAGGTAGAAGTTTGAAGGATTTACCAGCAGCAGAAAGGGTTCCAGAGGAGCGAGGGTGAATGGAGCTTTCTCTAAAGGAGAAAGGACAGGTGGACAACATTAACCCACCCTCCTTCAGCCCAAAAGGTCAGGCCAAATGCATCATTCCCTTTGCTGGCTTCTCAGCACACTGCCTGGCCAACTTGGTTTAGAAGCATCAGACTTTGCTGCCTGGAAAGCAGAGGAAGACTTCACTGCTTAGAAGGCAAAGGGAGGATTTCCCAGCTTTCTCAGCACTATCTCAGCCCAACCTGGGAGGAGCCTGAAGGAGCCAGTTCTGAGCTTTCCTTCCTCATTGTGGGGGCCAAGCCTGGTGCTGCATGACCCTGAGCTGCATGCCATCCCCAGAACCTAGCAACCACCCCACACATCCTAGTAGCTCAGCAACTCTGCCACCCTGCAGGAGAGGCAGAGAGCAGACCTGCCCACAACTATCCCATCGGAAGAACTGCTGCTCAGCTGGCAAAGGGCCTCCTAAGATTAACTTCCATCCAAGGTAGACTGGAATACTCACTGCTGTCAGAAAGACAGAAAGGTGGCCTAACCCATAGCCCACCCACAGCAACTGGGCCTCTACTGCAAAGGAGAACCAGGCACTGGACAATAAAGAGTCTTGAGCTTCTGGGTACCACAGGACACCTTCTTTATAAAGCCATTACTCTTTAGACCATGTGCCAAAGCAGATCCATCTAATAAAAAGGATCAACACAGAAACCCTGACAAAATGAGGAGGCCGAGGAATGTTCCAAACAAAACTACAGGATAAGACACCAGAAAGAGGACTAAATTAAACTGAGATCAACAATCTTGTTCATAAGGATTTCAAAGTAAGAGCCATAAATAAGCTCACTGAACTGTGTAAAAGTATTGATGATCTCAGGGAGGATTTCAACAAAGAGATACAAGAGCTGAAAAACAGCCACTCAAATAGAGTTTAAGAATACAGTAACTTAAATGAAATATACAAGGGATGGAATGAATAATAGACTGTAGCAAGTAGAGGAGACAATCAATGAGATGGAAATTAGGGAACAGGAGAAAAATGAAGCTCAAGAACAGAGAGAAAAAAGAATCTCTAGAAACAAGAGGATGCTACGAAAGCAGTGTGACAACTCCAAAAGAAACAATCTTCATATTATGGGGTAACCAGAAGGGGAATAGAGAGACAAAGGAGTAGAAAGTCTCCTTCAAGAAATAATTTCTGAGAATGTCCCCAATTAGGGAAAGGAAATAGACACTCGGTTTATGGATGCACAGACAAGTCCTAACAAAAGGAAGACAAAACCAAGACATATAATAATGAAAATGACAAATATTAAGGATAAGGAGAGGATACTGAAAGCAGCCAAAGAGAGAAAAAATATTACTTATAAGGGAAACACCATCAGGCTATCAGCAGACTTTTCAGCAGAAATTTTACAGGCCAGAAGAGAGTGGCATGAAATATTTAATGTATTAAAACAGAAGGACCTTCAACCAAGAATCTTCTACCCAGCAAGACTATCATTCAAATTTGAAGGAGAGATTAAACATTTTACAGCCAAATGAAGGCTGAAGGAATTTAAAACCACTAAGCATTACAGGGTATGTTAAAAGGACTTCTGTAGATGGTAATGTTACTAAGCCCGAATAGTTTTCACCAGTGAAAGGAAACCTACAATAAAATAGCAGACCAATTACTGACCAAGCAAGTACTAACTTAAAACAAAAGTAGAAAAACAACTATACAGAGAATCAGTAAAGGGATACACAGAAAATGCAGATCATGACATCAAAAATACAAAAATTGTGGAGGAGAAAGAATAAAAAGGAGGTACTTTTAGATTGTGTTTGAAATAGAGCAATCATCATCTTAATATAGATTGTTATATAGTTAGGAAAGTACCCTGAACCTTATAATAACCACAAACTGAAAGTCCATAATAAATACACAAAAAATGAAAAAAGAGAGATCCAATCACAACACTAAAGAAAACCATCAAGTAACAAGAGAAGAATATAAGATAAGAAGACAGGAATGGAGAATAACTACAAAAACAATGAGAAAACATTTAATAAAATGGCAATAAATACATACCTATCAAAAATTACCTTAAATGTAAATGGACTGAATGCACCAATCAAAAGACGCAGGCTGCCAGAATGGATAAAGAAACAAGCTCCACCTATATGCTACATACAAGAGACTCATTTTAGACCTAAAGACATACACAGACTGAGGGATGGAAAAAGATATTTCATGCAAATAATAGGGGAAAAAAGGAGTAGCAGGACTTATATCAGACAAAATAGACTTCAAAAAAAAAAGAAAGTAACAAGAGACAAAGAAAGTAATAAGAGACAAAGAAATACATCACATAATGATAAAAGGATTAATACAACAAGAGGATATAACCATTACAAACACCTCTTTACCCAACATAGGAGGTATTTATATGTGTAAAACAGATACAGAATTAAATGAGAAATAGACTGCATCTCATTTATACTGGACACATGAACACATCACTTACATCAATTTACAATACAATTCACAATTTACAACTTAGCAACTTACAGATAATGCAATCCTTATCAAAATGCCAATGGTATTTTTCAATTAACTAGAACAAATAACCCTAAAATGTATATGGAACCAGAAAAAAAAAACAAAAATCCAAAGCAATCTTGAAAAAGAACAAAGCTGGGGGTATTTTGTTACCTGACTTCAAACTATACTACAAAGCTATAGTAATCAAAAGAGTATGGTATTGGCACAAGATGAGACCCATAGATCAATGGAACAGAATAGAGAGCCACATGTAGAATTAGCAATTCATTGGTTCCCTGTGAAGGTACAATGCGTCCTGGCGCTGGTGGACACAAGAGCTGAATGTTATCTGATTTATGGCAACTCTGGGCATTTTCCTGGGACCCCTGCTGTGATTGATGGCTATTGGGGTAAGGCAATTAGAGTGAAGAAAGCCACATCCCATTGGGGATAGGGCCTTTACTCCCAAAGGAGTTTACTGTGTATATTTCTCCTATCCCAGAATATATTTTGGGGTAGATATCCTGCAGGACCTGTGGTTACAGACCACTGCAGGTGAGTTCAGACTGAGGGTACGTGTGGTAAAGGCAGTTCTTAGGGGAAATTCTAAGCAACCACCTGTAGCTCTGCCTGTACCTTGGTGGGTGACAAATACTAAGTGGTATAAATTGCCTGGGAGGGCACAAGGAAATTGGAGAAACTACAGGAGCTAGAGAAGGTGGGCATCATATAGCCCACTCATAGTCCTTTTAATTCCCCAGTGTGGCCAGTGAAAAAGCCAGACAGCTCCTGGCATATGACCTTGGACTACAGGGAAATGAATAAAGTCATACCCCTTTTGCTTGCTGCTGTCCTCTCTATAGCACCCCTTATGGACACCCTCAGTCATGAACTAGGGATGTATCATTATGTTGTGGACCTTGCTAATGCTTCTCTATTGACATAGCACAGGAAAGTCAGAACAGTTTGCCTTCACATGGGAAGGCCGGCAGTGGACATTCAGTGTCCTTCCAAAGGGATATCTCCACAGTCCCTCCATCTGTCACAGACTTGTAGCCCAGGACTTGGCCACATTGAAGAAACTGCAAATGGTGTGGCTGCATCACTACATTGATGATATCATGCTCACATCTGATTCTCTTGCAAATTTAGAAGGGGAGGTTCCTACTGCTGCAACATCTACAGGAGAAAGAATGGGCCTGAATAGCACCAAGGTTCAGGGACCTGGTTTGTCTGTAAAGTTCTTGGAGGTTGTCTGGTCAGGTAAAACTAAAGTTATCCCAGAAGCAGTCATAGGCAAGGTCCAAGCTTTCCCTACCCTACCACTCTGGCAGTCTTACAAGAGTTTTTGTGTCTTTTAGGCTACTGGAGAGTGTTTATCCCACACTTGGCACAAATTCAGAAGCCCTTATACCAGTTGGTATGAAAGGGCATCAGGTGGGACTGGGATGAAACATGTGCAGCTGCTTTCACTGCTGCTAAGCAAGCAGTCAAGGCCATACAGACCTTGAGTGTAATGGACTTACCAAGGCCCTGTGAGCTAGATGTACATGTAAATGAAGATGGTTAAGGATGGGAACTTTGGCAGTGGCTTGAAAGGACACGCCAACCTACTGGATTCTGGTCACAACTATGGAAAGGAGCAGAGGTCCAGTACACCTTGATAGAGAAGCAACTGGCTGCTCTGTACCACGTCTTGCTGGCTATGGAGCCCATCACTGGAACAGCTCCAACCAAGGTAATAATCACCTATCCATTGTGGGGTGGGTGTGACTGGATCCAAAGGCCATGAAGTGGCATGGCACAGATGCCTACACAGGCCAGTTGGGTGCATATTTACAGCAGTGTAGCATTCTCTCTACTAGCTCTTTGAGTGGATAACTCCAATGCTTACTGGGGCCAGTGAAAAGTAGGAAGAACTTACTTTTGAGCCATTGGTAGCTGAGAGTCCTTATCAGGAGGGAAAAGCCCCTATACCTGAAGATCCTTGGTATACAGATGGCTCCAGTTGTGGGCAGCCCCCAACGTGGACGGCTGTGGCTTTCCATCCTAAGACTGAGACAATATAGATGGAGGATGGAGAGGGTAAAGCAGTCAGTGGGCTGAGCTGCAGATAATATGGCTCATTATCACCCAGGAGCCCTCCTCTATAGTTGTCTGCACTGAGCAGATCTAGTGGCTACCAACGTGGTACTATGCCAACTGGATGGTTGGTCACTGGCCCCTTTCAGGTCAAGAGTTGTGGCAAGACCTATGGGCCTCTGGTCAGACTAAGACAGTTTCCATGTATCATGTGACTGGCCATTTGCCTTTGGCATCCCCAGGGAATGATGGAGGAGACACATTGGCCCAGTGCAGTGGCTAGAAGGAAAACCTTCCTTTGATGTGGCCCAACGGTTACATCAGCGTTTGTTGCACGTGGGGCAAAAGACAATGTGGGCTGTAGTTTGCCAGTGGGGCTTGCCAATGACTTTTGAAGAAGTCAGCAAAGCCTGGAAGGAGTGCCTTGTGTGCTCTAAGAGGGACTTACACCAAGTCCCGCAGCAACAGGGGCAAGCTAACACCCCTTGTCAGGTGACAGAGACTATATTGGGCCTCTGCCCATATCAGAAGGTTACCAGTACGCCATGACATGTGTAGACACAGGTACTGGATTGTTGATTGCTTTTCCTGCATGTCATGCAGATCAGCAAACCACCAAAAAGATCCTAGAGTGTCTCTTTGCAGCCTACAGCTGGCCACAAGTGATTGAGAGTGATCAAGGCACCCACTTTAATAAACACATGTTACAAAAATGGATGCAGCAATTAGGAATAAAGTGGAAGTTTCATGTACCATATAACCCTACTGTGGCAAGCATGATAGAGAGGTACAATGGCTTGTTGAAATCTGGTCTGAGGTAGGACACCAATAGTCTGTGGGGCTGGTCAGTTCTCTTATAGACAGTGCTACGGCATTTAAATGAGAAGCCCCAAAAAGGAGCCTTGATCCACATGGACATGCTAACACACATTGCTGTCTCTCCTATACAACTGTATATGTAAACCAAACAGGAGTTATTGAAGCCAGGATGTGGCCAGCAGAGCAACAAGCTACTATCAGCCCCAACTGCATTAAACCCTGGAGACTCTGTTGAGTGGACGTGGCCCTGGAAATTTTGACACATGGACCAGTGATGGCTGCCCTTCTGGCACCTTGGGGAAAAGGCCCAGAAGCTGGCCTCCCGTGTATGTGTGGAGTAACAGCAGAGTGGCCCCCAATGTAGTATACCCAAAACATCCAGGAGGTAACAGAATCTTACGGGGAAATTTTGTTTTATCTTTATGGCCAGTTCATGTACCTCCGTAGCCCTATATATTGATGTATCTGTAACTCCCACAGGGAGGGGGGTGAAAGTCTGGTATTCTAGACCAGGATGAGATCCCATTCCTGCCACTGTTCTATCACAAGACCACTCTCTTGCATGCATCCTACCTGACGGACAAGTTTTGCCTATGCTGGTGTCATTAAAACATGTATCTTATCACCCTTACGGTTTTCTTCTACAGTCCTTGTGGCCTGGACCTGCTCCCTGGCTGCAGCTGCTGCATGACGATTGCTCTAAACTCCTTTCCCATTCAGCTACTGACCGCCTGTGGAATGGGCGAGTTATGGACTAAATTTGCATAGGACATTGAACACAGATGAATCCTCTGGCTTGAGGATTATAATGATTTTATTGCTGCTGTTATTGTGTGTTATTAGTCTGGTTACAGTGCTCCCATTTTCTCTCACAGGGGACATTGTGGAAGATGGGGAGCGAGTAGAGCATGAGGCAAGATTTCTGGAGGGGTGGGCTGTGTGTAAAATTGCAACATTTCCAGAATCTCTCACCTTTTTAGTGACTCTCCATATCAATAAGTTTTTTCAAGGGGTGGAGAGAAGTAGTCCATCTCCATATCAATATGTAATTATAAGGGGGAGCTAGGCATCTGGACTGGAAATGTTGGGTGGGGCACCTTTTTTCTGCAGCTGGGTCATGAGAGACATAGGCGAGCAGCAGTAGACGACTGTTTGGAAGTAATAATGAGTTTCTCCCATTTTATTTCTCCCTTTGACTGATTTTGGGTTCAAAGGTATTTTGCCCCAGGATTTTCCCCCTAGAATTAGTTAGGCACTTATTTATAATAATTAATAGAACTCTATTATTAAGAGTTTCTTAATTCCATACTATGTAATAATACAACAAATGATTCAACGGAATCCAGCTCCTGAATATTGCTAAGATGCAATTAACTGTGCAAAATGGAAGATTGGCATATGTGAATTTTAAGAAGAAAACAAAAGGACCTGTGATGTTACAAATTACAGGTGAGGATTTCAATTTTCTCAGATCAAAAGAACTTGTTTTTAAATTAACTATGACAGAAGGTGGGACAAATGGCAGGAAATACACATGGTAATTTCCAAGTATTGAAGAGGAATAGGGAGAGAGAAGGACACATCTCAGAGTTCTGGTAATAAACAAAAAAGAGAAGTTTGACTTTACCAAAGTAACTGAAATAAAACAAGGTAAGTGTTGCCAGTATTTTCATTTAAATGCCAATTGCATATCCTTCTATCACCTAAATAAAGGACAAACAACACTAAACCTTCAGTTATAAAAGTATCTCCAAAGAAACAAATATTCCTTTATCTCATGACTTGAATATTTTATTATGTACAGTTTTAATTATTTGCTTACTTTTAAAAATTCCTTTATTCATTAAATATTTTACAAAAGTTCCCATGTGAAAGTATGGATGATACTCACAGATGGGTAAAATACCTGCTCAAGTATTTACACACTCTTGGGAAGAAACATATAAGCAAGCAGATACGTACGTGCATATGGTAAATCCTAGGAATATGCATCTACAATGAGCAAATATACAGTGAGTAAAGAGGTGGTTTTGCACTGTTACATTAGCAAAACTTTTTACAATGGAGATACTCAAGGCATAATAGACAATAAGCCAATATTAGGTGAAATAATGACTGAAGTAGAAAGGGGAAGTGGGATAGATAGGGAAATATTGTTACTTTAATCTAGATCTTTAAAAATGTATTAGAAATATCAGATTAACAAAGATATATATATATAAGAAGAGGGTATTTGCTCTCACCACTTATATTTGTACTGTATTTCCGGACCTAGCTAGTGCAATAAGGACAGATAAGAAAGTAAATGGTATAAATACTAGAAAGGAAGAAACAAAGGTCTTATTTGAAGATGAACTGCTAGATTTATTGAGTTTCTCACGTTGGTAAAATAAAAATTCATTATCCTGAAATCAACTTTAGATTGGATAATAACATTTAAATAGAACCCCATAACAGCTTTATGAAATATTTAGGGATAAATTCAAAGAAAAATGTGTAATAGTTCTATTCTGAAAACTTCAAAACATTAGAGAGAAAAAAATTTTAAATACCAAAATATGTGTAGATATATTATACTACTATCATGATTTGAAGCCCCAATATTAAGATGTTAATTGACTCCTTTACTGACCTATATATTCAAGGAAAAGCCAATTAAAATCCTAGAATACAAGATAATTTAAAAATGTACATAGATAAGCAAGTGACCTAGAATAACCAAGGCACTATTTTACAAAGAACATATTGAGAGGACTTACATTATCTGATTTCAAGACTACAAAGCAACTAAAATTAAGACAGCATAGAACTGGTAAAATGACAGACATCTACATCAGAGGAACAGAATAGAAAGTTCAGAAGTGGATCTACACATATGGTCAATCAATTTTCAGTAAGGCCACCCAGGTTACTTAATGAAGAAATAACTATCTTCCAAGAAACAGAAAAAGAACAATTGGGTATTTGACCAAAACAATGATGAATCTATTTGAATTCCTGCTTTCAATTTTTGGGGTGTTCACCTAGAAGTGGAATTGGTAGGCCTATGGTAATTATATATTTTACTCTTTAAGGAATCACCTAATTTTCACAGCATCTGCACTATCTTACCTTCCCACCATCAATGTACAAGGGCTCCAGTTCCTCACATACTCTCTAACACCTATTTTCCATTTCTTAAAAATAAAGGCTATCTCAGTAGGGGTAAAGCAGTACCTCAGTCTGGTTTGACATGTATTTCTTTAATGACAAGTGATTTTAGCATATTTTCATGTGATTATATGCCATTTGCATAAGTTCTTTGGAGAAATTATGAGATTTTTAATTTAGGTAGGAGTAAAAGATTTAATAGCAACAGCACAAAGGATGAGGGGCAGATAACTGGAATTACACTGTTTTGAGTTTGTGACGTGAGAAGTGAGAAATGGGTAGAGAAGGGTGAATGTTGGTTGTGAAGTTGAAAAAAACATTAACTTTAATCTAGTAACTTACGGATGTATATTTTTAGTGTAAGAGCATTACCCACAAAAAAAATGAAAATAGGTATTACTAAAAAGCATTTAGAAGAAACAAACAAAAAAAATCAAAAGTATTATACTATCCCAAAGTGAATCCCAGTCTCTGCATCATACCATACCAAAGCATTTTGTTTAGATGAATCATTGACCTTAATGTGAAAGCTAAAGTAATAACTTCAGAGGAAAACATGTGAGAATGTCTTCATGATCTTGGTGTAGTCAAGGGCTTCTTAAAACGCAGCAAATAATTGCAAGAAAAAAAATGATCTGAAATTCATCAAAATTTAAAATTTCTGCTATGCAAAGATACAATTAAGAAAGTAAGGCAGGCTGAAAAAAATTATTAAATATACATACGTATGTATATACACATGTACATAACAAAGGATTCATATTTAGAATATATAAATACTGTATTCAATAATTAAAATATTTTTAAAAGTTTAAAATGTGCAAATAACCTAAGCAGAAACTTTACAAGAGAAGCTATACAAATGACCAACAAGCACATAAAAATGATCTTTTAATATATTTAGTCATCAGGGAAATAAAATTATAATCGGAAGATGCCACCTCATACCAGAAGGATATCTTTAAAAAATAAATAACACCACAAAGTGATTGTGACAGTGAGATTGTTCATGGGAAATGAAAAAGGCAACATCACTCTGAGAAAGGTTGTCAATTTCTTACACACTTAAGCATAAATCTACAGTATGATAATTATCTCTCAGGTATTTACCTAAGATAAATGCAAACATATGCTTAGAAAAAAAAAGTGTATGTGAATGTTTATATCAGCTTTCCTCTTAATAAGCCCCAAACAGGAACCAAGCCAAATTGTCATCACTGGATAGTTGTTAAACAAAATGATTATTCCTTCTATGAAATATTGCTGATCTATAGAAGAAACAAACTGCTGACACACAGGCAACAATACCATGGATGAATCTCAAAACCAAATATTTTAAATGAAATAACCCTTGCACAAAAGGGTACATATTTTATGATCCCATTAAGATGAAGTTCTAAACATGTAAAGCTTTGCTATAGTGATAGAAATCTGATCAGTGATTACTTTAATGTGTGTGCATGTGTGGATTTTCTGGAAAGGAATACAAAGAACTTTTTAATGTAACAGATATATTCAATACCATGTTTGGTATTGCAATTACATGGGCATATATATACCTAAGTAGCCAAATCTACTTCAAACAAATGGAGGGTTTAAGTAATCTTAAATTCTCTGCTTAATATAAAAATGGGGCCATATTAAGGGCCTGGGGGTACATACAGCTTTTTCACGTCAGTATCTGGCTGCTAAAATACCTAGAGGATGACAAAGTAGCAACTGAGTTGAGTTTCCCACTATAACTTCTGAAAACCTGGTAGCCAAATTTGAACTGGATATAACTACAACAGTGAATCATTTTGTTCTTTTTGTGACATGGGGAAGCAAGGCAAGGATGGGTCTTAAAGCTTCAGATTCACAATGAAATAATACATATGCCACATAAATATGCAGTGAAAGTATGCTCTACGAGATACAAAAATGCTCCTGAATTTTTGTCAAAGTTTGTCCTGTATACCATTTTCTTTGCCAATCATGTTAGTACCATAATCTTAAGCTTCTCTCATGAATATTAAATCAATGTCTAGAACTGGAAGAACCCTGTTATAGTCATAGAGAGTCAAACGTACTTTTTATGAATCTATTTTCATTAAGGTGATTTTTTTTCTGGTATATCAAAAGTATGTAAGATAAATGTTAGTTGTTCAACACAACTTCTGTACAAGTATAATTTGTCTGAATTTAGCAATATTTATTTCTAAACTGGGATATTTGTTCCACAAATTGCTTATTGCTTATTAAGTTTATAATCTCATTTTGAATTTTCCATGATATATAATAATCATTTCTTCTTATTAACTCAGGTCTATAGTCATATATTTTGCTATTCTAGAATCACATTTCAAATTAGTTTTACTTAGCTTAGAAATATCACTATTGCTAAAAACTAAACAAAATATTATTTTATGAACATCACGTCAATTTGTATGTTGGAATTATCTTGGCCTTGTTTAACTGTTAGTTGTTTGCTATTTATACAGTATTTCTTACTCCTCATCTTTAGGAATTTTGTGTATATGTTTATGAATTTTGCCACTTGTTCCCCATTATGTTTTGGACATACACTCATAAATATTTTATGAACATATGAACATAAGCTTTGAACTTATTATGTTGAAAAATATAAGTGGATTACCTCTTGGATTTCAATTTACTTGAAAATTTCAGATTTTGTTTTCCTGAGTTCTATTTTTGTATTTACTGTTTGTTTTATTCTCTGACCTATTGGATCTGTTGCTGAGACATTTTTCACGATCTGCAGCAGGGTGTGTCTGATGCGGTGGAACAATCACAAAACTAAAGGCCATTCAAATGCAGACACCTTGAGTTTTGAGGCTATAGGGTCAGAGATACAGAGAAGTGGTTCCCTGATACCTGAACTGTGTTACTGAGAACAAATGTCTAGGCCTACAGTTTGCTCTGTGTATGTATTAAGTGTCATATTCCAAGTGACAAGGGCACATAGATGTACCTTAATATAGGAGGTGTGCATGTCTGTGTGCTGTATGTAATTTAGAGGCGCCATTTGAAGTGTAGGGCTACGGAAAGGGCCCTTATTCCTCAGAACTAGGTGTGATAAAGTCTTTTGGATAGAAACATCTGGTGACAATCTGCATTTTGTTCACTTTAAAATATTCTTGATCTCCTATTTCTAATACAGATATTGTTAACTATCTTAGCAAATTCAGTATTTATAAAGTAATTATAATAATTAGACAGTAGAGAGAGTAGTTATGAATCTAACTGATATCCTTTTCAGGAGTATGTAGGGGCTTTTGGGATACTTCTGGTACATTCTTAGTGAATTAATCAATCCTATATATTTCAAATGTCTAATATTTTACAAATGAGTAGGATCACTGGAGGGGACCTTGAGTTCAAACAGTGTAGCAATTGAAGATTTCTCTCCCTCTTAATAACCTCACAATCTATTATGAGTTTGGACAATTAAACTGAGAAAAAAACTAATCACTTTTGAGATTAAAAACTTTAGCTAATATTATTTTCATTATTATTATTTATTAAGCCATTTCATTTTCTTTAAAATACAAGATGAAAGTAAAAATATGCAGCAGTATAACTATGACAATGTGATCAAGAGAAGGTAGAAAGAAAAAATACTCTGCATAAAGGCAATCCTTTTTCTTACTGGTAGGGTCACAATGCATAATTTTTTAAAATTATTAAAGACTGATTATGTATATATGTTTATGTGTATATATGTGTGTGCATACACACACATCCTGAATCATTTAGATTCCAGGAACAGCAAAACAGAGTTGACATTTTTAAATAATATATCGTAGCAGAGATGAAGGGGCTTTCAAACATGCCCCACTGTATGCCAGAGATTCCTGCCAAAGAATGATTCAAAAGAAGCCTCACAAGTAAATCAATGTGAGTTCTCTGTGTTCCAGTTAGAAATGCCATTCAAAATTGATGACAAGATTTCTGACCATGATCTATTTTGGGCTAGCTTTTGTCATGGCACTCTCTGACCTCACACATAATGGCTCTTTGACCTATGTTATAGACATCTGAAATCACAGATGAAATGTTAATGACCACCTTACACTTACAGACTGTCTCTTCACTCAGTGGCAGTGAACCTAGAGGTAACACCAGGAAAAGGATGGGTTTCTTTTTGAAAAGCAACCCAGCAAAATATAGCCTCAGTGAGCATAATCCATTATTAAACTATGATTTATCTTATCTAGTCCTTTGCTTCCGACATCCTGATAACAATCAGAAAGATATTAATTATAGTAAAAAGAACACTGATGATTGAGATCCGCTCATCATATTTGAGAGAGTGAAAAGCTGGCTTAACATTTAAATACAACTTACTACTCAGAATGTGAAGTTCATATCATGTTGTTTTAATTGGAGAAAAACCTTACTTTTTATTGATTTTTTTTTTTACTGAAGTATGGTTGACATCCAATATTATACTGGCTTCAGGTACACAACATAGTGATTTAACAGTTATCCACATTTTTAAATCCTCACCCAACTAGTGTAGTTACTATCTGTCAACATAGATTATACAAAACTATTGACTATATTCTCTATGCTGTACTTTCATCTCCATGACTAATTAATATGATTGAGATTTTGTGCCTCTTAATCCACTTTAACTAGTTCACCCATCCACCCCAACTCCTCTCCTATGGTAACAACCAGTCCCTTCTCAGTGTCTACACATCTACTGCAATTTGGCTCATTTTATTTTGTTTTGTTTTTAGATTCCACCAATAAGCAAAATCATGTGGTATTTGTCTTTTTCAGCCTGGTTTATTTCACATAGCACAACACCCTCTAGGTCTATCCATGTTGTGACAGATGGTAGGATTTCTTTATTTTTTATGGTTGAATAATATTCCATTGAGTATATGTACCACCTCTTCTTTACCCATTCATGGACACTTTGGTTGCTTCCATATCTTGGCTATCATAAATAATGAAGCAATAAACATAGTGGTGCATATATCTTTTCCAATCAGAGATCTTATTTTCTTTGGTTAAGTTCCTAGAAATGAAATTCATGGGTTGTATGGTATTTCTATTTTTAGTTTTTTGAAAAACCTCCATACAGTTTTCCATAGTGGCTATACTAATACACATACCCACCAACAGTGTAGGAGGGTTCCAAAGGACTTCTTTTAAAATGTTTTGATCTTTTATTATTTCTGTAAGTAAAAATATAGAGGATTTATAAAAGTCATAGAAAAAGTATTATTTTTCCTACATTTTGTTCAATTTGGTGCAAAAATACATGTAATCAAAGACGATCCTTGAATGAATGAGATCTCATGGCAGAAATGAAAAAATCACTAAATAACTTACTCAACTATCAAATCACTTTATGTTTTAGATTGAATTAAACTCAAATACATTCAAAATAGATCAATATACACTCAATAAAAATTCATTCACCTGATTTTAGTCTTATTTTCATTAAGCACTTCTATATGAATCTCTTCATGTAAGATCAGGGTGCTAACACAGTCTATTATAACAAGAGGTTCTCCTGATTTAGACTTTGGTTCAGTTTCTATTCAGATCTTCAGTATCCTGACATTTGAGTATTTTCTAAAGCTTTATTTTCTTTCTCTTCTTCTGCTTTTATGTCTATGACTTGTTATGCTCCCTGGCCAATTGCATTCCTTCCATTGTTTCACTTCCTTTATATTCCTTGTCATAAATCCAGAATTGCAATGTCTAAGGCATTCCAAACAATGCTACTCCAAAGTTCTCTCTAGCTTGATAACACGACCAGTCATAGTTTCTCAATTCATTAAAATGTACCTATTTGTTATTTCCTTTCAATGAATTTCTACATCTAGTTAATTAGGAAAAATTATTCACTTTGTGGTGTCAGAAAATTATTTTATATCAGAATACACTGAGTCCCAATTCATAAGAAAATGCTAAAATCTATTTCAATGTAGTTACTGAAAATGGTGTTTGAAGACTAATCAATTATTTGTTATAAAAAGATAATTGGTGATTCAAGATGGTGGCATGAGAGGTGAGACAGAGAACTCCTCCCCAAACCACAAATAGTATGAAAATATAGTTAATTAATACAACAAACACTAAAACAGCAACAGGAAAAAAGGCTGAACCAGACTGCATACAGACATCATGAACAGAGCAGATCTAACAAAACGGTAATGTATGAAAGCCTTGACCTAGCGGGATCCAAGCTCTTCCCCCACCCCAGCTTACTGGCTGGAGGAAGAGAAACGGAGCGAGGAGGAGGTGGAAGCCTGGAACTGCTGAACACCTAGCCATGGATATCTGCTTTGTGAGTGGAAGCCCATATTGCGTGGTGCTCTGGACATTGGGCAGCTCGGATAGGCAGAGGGCATGGGAGACTGACATTAGGGCTGTTTGTGAAGGACGAGATGCACACCAGACTGCTCTGTGTCAGAGGAAGGGCGGGCAGTCTGAGAGACTTCCTAGCAGCAAGAGGGCTGCTGAAGGGGACGGAATTGCACAGAGCTTGCTGCACAGGTGAAGGGAGAGCTGGAAAAGGTTGTCTGGGCATGCTCTGCCCAGCTATTTGGGAACTTTGAGGAGCTTCAGGTGCTCCATTCCTCTGGCTGTCTACTCAGCTCCGAGGCCCCCCACTGTGACACACAGCCTGCCAAGCCTTCCTACTGGCCTGTAGGCACCTGCTCACAAAACAGCAGTGACTGGGCTGGCATCAGGCCAGGCAGGAGGCCCCGCCTACAACAGCTAGAGATGTAAAGCACAGAGGCTTACACGTGTGTGCTTGGCCCACTGCCTCTGACACTGGAGACAGGAATCAGGAAACAGATCTTTCCTCCCCCCAGGCACCAGCTCTGCTTCCCTATGACCCCCAACCACACTCCAGGGGCTGAGCAGCTCCAGAGACTGGAGTTTCTGCGCACTAGCAGGCACCACACAGAGATATGAAACGTCAAAAGAGCATGATTCAGACCAAAATCTCACAAACCCCAGAAAAAGGGCCAAATGAAACAGAATTCACCAATGTTCCTGAAAGAGAGTTCAAAATAAAAATTATAAACATGCTTATGGAGGTACAGAAAAATATGCAAGAACTCAGGAATGAATTTAAGATGGAAATTCAATCATTAAAAAATTTCATATCTGAAATGAAACATACAATGGAGGGATTTAAAAGCATATTAGATGTAGTGGGAGAGAAGGTAAATGGAACAGTAATTAGAGAAGAGGAATACAAAGAAGATGAGGCACAGAGAGAAAAAAGAATGTCTAAGAATGAAAGAATATTGAGAGACCTGTGTGACCAACCCAAACAGAACAATATTCACATTATAGGCTACCAGAAGAATAAGAGAGAGAAAAAGTGACAGACAGTGTTATTGAGGAGATAATTGCTGAAAACTTCCCCAATGTGGGGAAGGACATAGTCTTGCAAGCCATGGAGGTGCACAGATCTCCCAACACAAGGGACCCAAGGAAGACAACATCAAGACATATAATAATGAAAATGGCAAAGATCAAGGATAAAGACAGACTTTTAAAAGCAGCTAGAGAGAGAAAAAAGATCACATACAAAGGAAAATTCATCAGGCTATCATCAGACTTCTCAACTGAAACCTTGCAGGCCAGAAGGAGTGGCATGATCTATTTAATGCAATGAAGCAGAAGGGCCTTGAACCAAGAATACTCTAGTCATCAAGGTTATCCTTTAAATTTGAAGGAGGGATTAAACAATTTTCAGATAAGCAAAAGCTGAGAGAATTTACCTCCCACAAACTTTCTCTACAGTGCATTTTGGAGTGATTCATAGATGGAAGTATCCAAAGACTAAACAGATGTCACCCAAGGGACAGACAAAGAGTACAGTATATGATTCATAACATACAAAGAATGGAGGAGGAAGAAAAAGGAGGAAAGAAAAAAAAAGAAGTTTTAGGTTGTGTTTGTAATAGCATATGAAGTGAGTTAAATTAGACTGTTAGATAGTAAGGGAATTACACTTGAACCTTTGGTAGCCACAAATCAAAAGTATGCAATGGCAATAAGTACATACCTATCAAAAATCACCCTAAATGTAAATGGTCTGAATGCACCAATCAATGGATGTAGAGTCACTGAATGGATAAAAGAACAAGACCCATACATATGCTGCCTACAAGAGACTCACTGCAAACCCAAAGACATACACAGACTGAAAGTAAAGGGATGGAAGAAAATTTCATGCAATGAAAAGGGAGAAAAAAACAGGAGTTGCAGTACTTGTATCACACAAAATAGAATTCAAAACAAAGTCACAAGAGACAAAGAAGGACACTACATAATGATAAAGGGGTCCATTCAACAAGAGGATATAACTATTACAAACATCTATGCACCCAACACAGGATCACCTACATATGTGGAACAAATGCTAACAGAATTAAAGGAGGAAATAGAATTCACTGTATTCATTTTGGGAGACGTCAACACACCACTCACTCCAAGGGACAGATCAACCAGACAGAAAATAATAAAGAGACAGAGGCACTGAACAACATATTAGAACAGATGAATCTATCGGACATCTACAGAACACTCCATCCAAAAGCAACAGGATACACATTCTTCTTAAGTGCACATGGAACATTTTCAAGAATAGATCATATGCTAGGCCACAAAAAGAACCTCAGTAAATTCGAAAAGATTGAAATAGTAACAACCAGCTTCTCAGATCACAAAGGTATGAAACAAGAAATAAATTACACAAAGAAAACTAAAAAGCCCACAAACACATGGAGGCTTAATAACATGCTCCTAAATAATCAATGGATCAATGACCAAATAAAAACAGAGATCAAGCAATAGTCATGAAATGATAAAACTCTTAGAAAAAAATATAGGCAAAAATCTCTTGCACATAAACTTTAACAACTTCTTCATGAATATATCTCCCTGGGCAAGGGAAACAAAAGCAAAAATGAACAAGTGGGACTATATCAAACTAAAAAGCTTCTTTACAGCAAAGGACACTATAAGTATAACAAAAAGGCATCCTATAGTATGGGAGAATATATTCATAAAAGACATATGAGATAAGGGGTTGACATCCAAAATATATAAAGAGCTCACGCACCTCAACAAACAGAAAGCAAATAAGCCTTTAAAAGCCGATAAAAAAAATCGGCAGAGGAGCTGAACAGACAGTTCTCCAAAGAAGAAACTCAGATGGCCAACAGACACATGACAAGATGCTCCACATTACTAATCATCAGAGAAATGCAAATTAAAACCACAATGAGATATCACCTCACACCAGTTAGGATGGCCAACATCCAAAAGACAAACAACAACAAATGTTGGCGAGGATGTGGAGAAAGGGGAACCCTCTACACTGCTGGTGGGAATGTAAAATAGTTCAACCATTGTGGAAAGCAGTATGGAGGCTCCTCAAAATACTCAAAATACAAATACCATTTGACCCAGGAATTTATCCTTAGAATGCAGCAGTGCAGTTTGAAAAAGACAGATGCACCCCTATGTTTATCACAGCACTATTTACAATAGCCAAGTAATGGAAGCAACCTAAGTGTCCATCAGTAGATGAATCAATTAAGAAGACGTGTTAGACAGACACAATGGAATATTATTCAGCCATAAGAAGAAAACAAATCCTACCATTTGCAACAACATTGATGGAGCTAGAGGGTATTATGCTCAGTGAAATAAGCCAGGCGGAGAAAGACAAGTATCAAATGATTTCACTCATCTGTGGAGTGTAAGAACAAAGGAAAAACTGAAGGAACAAAACAGCAGCAGACTCACAGAACCCAAGAATGGAGTATCAGTTACCAAAGGGAAAGGGACTGGGGAGGATGGGTGGGAAGGGAGGGATAAGGGGGGAAAAAGGGGCATTATGATTAGCACATGTAATGCAGCAGCAGGAGACATGGAAAGGCAGTATTTATAGAGGAGACAAGTAATGTTTCTATAGCATCTTGCTACGCTGATGGACAGTGACTGTAGTAGGGTATGTGGGGGGACTTAATAATAGGGGTCTAGTAACCATAATGTTGTTCAAGTGGTTGTACATTAACCATAGCAAAAAAAATATCATGACCATATCTCCAACCATATGAAATTATTTCTGTATTATTTACTGTCCTAATGTGAAAGGTAAAAGAAAATATATCTAGATAAAAATATAAGGCAATATCTTCATGAGTGAAGAGTAGGAACATTATCTTCAAATAGGTCACAGAAAGCACGAAAGGAAAAATAAGTAAATTTGATTGTATTGAAATTAGAACTTCTATTCAACCAAAGATAGTGGTATATTTAACATTCAGAACTGGAAAATCTATTTGGAACTCATAAAACTTACAGAGAGTTTACATCCCAAATAAATAAATCATACAATATGTAAGAAATGTTTAAGGCCTAAAATCAGTTAAAAAAATTATAGAAATCCTAGAATAGGGGCAAAAGAGTTGAGCAGTGTTTTCACAAAAGATTAAGGAGTCATTAAATGTATTAAAAGGTGTAAAACTTCATTAGTAAATAGAAAAATATAAATTAAAACCACAATTGATACCTCTATGAGTGAACCAGAAGAGAAATTTAATATAGAAAAGAGAAGAACAAAATAATAACAAGTTTTGTTATGTGAAGCGATAGGGGCTTATAAAAAGCTTGTAGGAGGGTGATTTGGTTAACCACTTTCAAAAACAGTTTGATATTATTTACAAAATTTAAATGTTAGTGTTGAATAATGAATAATTTTTTTGTTTTTTGTTCCATGTTCCTGGCATGGAGTTTCTAAAATCCTGGGAATTCTCCAGGTGAAAGCAGTATCTATTATTCATGGACCACTTGTATCATGCCTGAGTTTATGCTAACCAGACAATTTAGGGTGAGGCTGGTTACTAGAAAGACCAACCATATGATTCGAAGGTTTGGGCCTCAAGGCAGCACAGGATCAAGAAAGTGAGGAGGCTGGAGATCAAGTTCAATCATCTGACCAATGATTCTAAACTATGCCTATGTAACAAAACCTTAAATAAAAACCATGAACGCTGAATTTTAGAGGAAATTCTTGGGTGGTGAACATATCAGTGTGCTAAGGGTGTGATGCACTCTGACCCCACGGGGAGAGAGCAGGGAGGCAGTACCCTGGGGACCTCTCCTTTCTTGTCCTTTTTGTCTCTGTTTGATTGATGTTGATTTGTATCCATTACCGTAAAACTGTGATTGAAAGTACAGAGCTTTCTTGGGTTCTGTGGGTTGTTTTAGTAAATGTTCAAACCTGAGTGAAGTTGTGGAAACCCCTCTGGACTTGTCACCAGCGGATCAGAAATGCAGGAAGCCTTGGGAACCTGAGTTTGCGCCTGCCGTCTGACGTAGTGGCGCTGTTACTGGGGACCATGTCCTTAAAGTTAACATCTGGGCTTTGCACTAATTTCAGGTGGCTAGAATAAAAACTGTATTGCAATACAAAGGGCAGGTACTGTGATCCCACAAATTACACTCCTAGGGGTATTCCGTGGAAAAATGTGCTCCTGTGTGCACTGGAAACATGAACAAATTTGCTGGTAGCAGCATTATTCATAAAGTCATAATCTGCATAAGCCATAAACCCAACTGTCTATTACCAGTACAAGAGATAAAATGCTTTACACTCAAAAAAGGTATACCAGGCAGTGAAAATCAAAGAACTATAGCTCCATGTAAATACATGGGTGAGTCTTAAAAACATAACATAGAATTACAGAAGCTCATCATAAAGAAAATATAATTATTATCTTACCTTTATGTATCATACATTCTTGTACCATACATAAATTATCTTCATATATAACATGAATACAGACAAAATAAAGCCATTGCATTTATGAAAACATATATAGGTTATTCAAACACATAGAAAAACAAGGAGTTTGTTACCATAAATGTCAGAATAGTGATTATCTTCAGAAAAGAGGGAATGTTATTACTGGGATGGGGCATTTGGAGAATGCCTGCGCACACAGCTAATCCTAGTCTTCCATCTTTCTGCTTTCTGTGGTGTTGTAGCCTTTTGTAACCATGTACTGATGGCCTTAGCAGTAATGAAAAGCACAAATTTCAAGTCAGACAGACCCACATTCAAATTTACACCTGAGCCTTTCTCACCCTTAAATAATAATTGTGCCTTTTGTGTGGAAAGTAGTGACCACAGGAGAAATCTATTGTGTAAGAGGAAAGGAAAGGCTGTAAGAGCAGCTAGAAGGCAATTATGTTAACGAAATAAACCCAGGAGACACTGGAAGGACATCAAGATCTGGGGAGAGGAAGACTGATTTTGAGAAGATAATTTTTTCAAGAGACCAAAAAAACCTAGGAAGAACCATGAAATGGTTTCCCTTTCACTAGCCAAAATAATAAAGGAAGCCAAGATCATAGCAGGAATCTAACCAGGGAGATTCTAAGATCACTGTCAAAACTCAGATACCAGGTACCAGGATATATCCATCATATGGTAAGAACAGTACATTTAGAGAAAATATTTAATTAGAGTAAACAATTTTTAGAGATTGGGGAACAAATGTCTACCTCCATCCTGGACAACCATCTGAGGAGGATTTAGACTAATGTCTGGGACACAAAGAATACCACCTATCTGTGATATGTGATATTCACTGAACATCTAATCTATGTCAGGTACCGTTCTAAGTTTATGTGTGGACTCATTTATTCACATGATAAACTATGATTATAACCCCATTTTTGCAGATGAAGAATCTGAGACAAAGAGAGTTTAAGTAAACTGTTTAAGGTCAAGCAGCCTGAATGCAGATTCATAAAGTATCTGTGTGTACTGTAAGCTTTTCTGTTTTAAGTCATTTTTCTTTTGCTTCCTTTAAAAAAAAACAAAATCACTAAAGATGATCTCTAAGTAAAACTGGATATATCTTTTATAGAAAATTTATCTTTGACTATTGAATTTGGTAATACTTGTAAAGATGAATACGTCATATATTGATAGAATATAGGTTTTTTGATTAACTTAAACAAAATAACAAAAATTGGAAGAAAAAAATTATTTTTTTAAACTAATAGTCAACATCATTTTACCATCTAAATAAACTCAATCTTTGCAAATGATTTTTCCCCACATAGGAAATACTTTGAACTTTTGACCCTAACTACTTTGACATTTCCTCCTTTCTCCTTACCTTTATTTAAGTTCCAACTATGCAAACTAGTCTATGATAGGAATCATGGTAAATACATTGATATTGCTACGAGAAAAGACCGTAGACTGAGGTGAGGAGACACTCATTTTCTTTTCCCAATCTGCTAAGATTTTTAAGATTTTCAACTAATTCAAATGTGTAGAAAGGGGAACTAATTTACAGAGCTTTCTATTTATAGATTTTATAGATCAGCACATTACTGAACATCCCTACACAGATACTGACACCCTGCAGATGGGTTCCATCTGTTTAGCCAGATTTTGCTACATTTTATGAACAAAGCCCAGGCATCTACCTTTGAATTGCTACTGTCTTAAACACTCTCTGCATTTCTCTACTATAGACTGAATATTTTCCTGCCTTGAATATTATTTTCTTTTCCCAGCAAGAGTTGTTTTGCTGGAAGATTTGCCTCCACATTGCCAGTTACAACTTTCATATAAATTCTAAATGTAAATTTATTCATTAAAATGCCTCTTGTTTGCACTAAAATCCTGAAAAATAGAATGTTTTAAATCAACACAATGAATGCACAAATGCGGTCTTAATAATTCTTTTGTCACTTTAATTAAAACTATCTTTTTTACTACAGCCTTTTAGCACTGACTAAATTGACAAGGTATTGCATTAAAAATACAATGGCAAAAGAGTAACTTAAATCTGCAGGACACGTGAGCACAAACACAGGTGAGGCACACTGTGCTATGCTCCACTGCCCCGAGAAACACAAGATAAATTCAGGATGCGTGATTTCTAGGCTCCTTCTGAAATCTCTCCATCTTCTTTCTCAAGTGAGTTAGAGCAACGACAAACACAAAATAAAACAAGAATGGCAGGGGACTGAAATCAAGAAATCCCTGTTATCTTTACATCTACTGGAAGATCTACAGTTTTTTAAGGGAAACTCATGACTCCAGAAATGAAGGCTCCCAATCGCCCCTGCCTCTAGTCAGTAGTAAAATGAACAGCAACACAATGCCGGTTTGTCGGGCAATAAAATACCCTCCTCTGAGGACAGAGTGTGTACGAGCACATGCTATGTGGGCAGGTGGCCGCTTCACAAAGAATAACCACTATTCAACTTTTTTAGATCAACGTTTTCTTGCTTTGTGATCGATAGTGCTACAGATTCATTCCCTCATCTGAGAAGAGTCTGTCCCAAAGTACTCTTTTCCCTGAGTGGATGAGAATTGAAATCTCTTTCAAAGTTTTCCTCCCTCTTTCCGCCTCAGTGTCTTTTAACCCAGACTGTTTCTCCTGGGAGTTTATCTAGATATTCCTTTGAGCCCTTTTTGAAGACAGAAACAGAATTAAAAAAAAAAAATACATTCCTGATTGTGGAAAGTGTATCACCTCCCATCTCTCTCACACACACACAATTCTTTTTGGGCTTTTTGAGCTGCCACCTGGCAGGAATTTCAATTTGATTGAATTCCCTTCCTTTTCCTCCTGTCAGGTATACTTAGCAGTGGGACCTGAAGGGCCTCAGTCAGGGGAGATTTGATTTTGAGATCATTGAATCTGTGGAGAGAGAAGCCACCTGCCAAGAGGCTGTAAAGAAACATTACAAGCCATGATCTTCATACCTCGGAACTTGTAAGTGGACTTGGTCACTGTCCTCAACAGGAACAGATCTTTGTAAGAGCATGACACTCCACAGTATCTGTCAAAAAGTACAGGGTAATGGAGACAGAATGTGGTTTGAAGGCACAGGTCATGTTTTGAATCCTGAGTTTGACAAGTATTTGCTGCTTTCTTAGCTTTCTTCTTATTCATACCAACCCCATTTTTTGCTCACGTGAGACTGGATTTCCCTAACTTCTGTTAACAAGCTTCCTAGTGTCTGTGCACTTTAATTTTTAGCCCAATAACTCTTATTCTCACTGTATTAGTATAATCTTAGTGCATGCACAAGCACATGAGATTTAAACAAATACAAAATGAGACCTTATAGTTAGTAGATTTTACAGTGCGTTCTCTTCCTTTTTTTCCCATTTTGCTTCTGTGCTAGGCTCCCACATTCAGGATTCTGCTTTTTTTTTTAAACACTTCACATTTTCTTAAAGAATCAAATGAACAAATTTGTGATATATAAATTTCTGATACAAGTTAGTACTATTTCTAAAGTTTCTTATGTTCTGCTGATATATGCTATTCTTTTAACAATAAAAATGGTATATTTTGTAGCACCTCACAATTTAATGGGGAATAACAAATACATATGATATCATGTGTTTAACTCCTCAAAAAATATTTCTTTTATTTTAATAATAGAAGTATGTATTTTATTATTATATAATCATATCAGATATATAAAAAAATCACTGGTAGAAATTAAAGAGAATGAAAGAAATTACTGGGCAAAAGCTAACATGCCTAAAAGGGCTTTGACGGACAAAAATGGATACATACAAATAAGGATGCTTCTGCTTCTGCTTTGAATGTAGTAAGTTGCAAAAGAATATTTCTTCCATCCTAACAAGAACAAGGCAGATAACCCATAAAATTATAGTTTTATTTATATCTATAAAAACGCTAAGAATCTAAGCAAACTTAAATGAATTAAAATCTAAAAAATGATCCCTTCCTTGTAGATATGAGTCCCACTGCTTCTGTTACCCTTGGCAGAACAGTGAGAAAAGAGGAAGCTGCCATTATTAGGAATCAGGAGAAACCTGCTGAATATTTTTTTTTACAACTTTCTATAGTCGAGAGTAGACTAGCATGAGTATTTATAGATTCTAGAAGAGGAGTTTGCACCCACTCATCACCAGTTTCTCACAGACCTTCCTTAAATGTTCACCCAGAAAAATGAGGGTTCATCTGGATAAGCAAGAAAGACTCATTCAGACTCCTGAGGTCCTTGAATGGTAGAAAAAGCCCACCCAAGAGAAATCCATCACTATAATTTATATAAACACATACAGAGATATATAGATATAGACCTCTGTGTGTGTGTGCATTTGTGTGTACACGTAGAAAATGAAAAAGTAAACTGTTTCTAATCACAATTCAATTGTCTGCTGTAAAGTCATAAGGGATTCTACAAAAAGTATTTTAATTCTAGTAGTACTAATTAGTGATAGTATCCTAGTAACATAATTAATAAGGAAATAAGCAAAGTGGCAAGATACAAAGTCAATAGCTAAAGTCCAGTGCTTTTCTATATACTGGTAACAAATGGAGAATGAAATTTTTATAATTCACATTATAGGAAGCATAAATAATTTGACATAAATAAATTTAACACAAGAAATATGCAATTTCTGTCCTTCTAAGATTACTATACATGCTGAAAAAGAATTAAAAATTCCTAATAGCTGGAAGATATGTTGGTGGAACAAAAGCCTCAACATTAAGTTGCCAATTTCCCCAAATTTGTATATTAATTGCATGAAACTTCAAACAAAACAGAAGCAGACTTTCTTGAAGAAAAAAGAAACACTAAAATATATTTGGACATGCAAATGCCAGAGCAATATTGAAAATGAATATATTTTAAAGTAGGAAATATGTCCTTGCTACACTGATTCACCACGATATTCCACAATGTTTAGTAGTCAAACTGGCACAAGATGGTAGGATACTATAGCCCCCTTTATTAAAAAACTCACAATGCATACTAACATGGTCTACAGGAATAGGCAATAAATGAAGATATAGTGTTTAGTCAATGTTTCCCAAACTTTTTAAACTTTCGAACCTTTCTTATTGACTTAACTTCTATTAACACCTTCACAAAGTAGGGGTTAATGGAATATCCTTTGAGGAACTCTGCTATGTACGTCTGTGACAGGAAAATAACATAATTACTAGGGGAAGGTGCATGCTAAAATATTTCATAATGCTGAAATAAACTACCAAATCTACACTGTGTTTTTTTCAATGCTATAATTACAGTATTTTGACCCCTGCAACATTACATTAAATTTGATGAGACCGTGATAGGCTAACTATTCACTTTTGACTTACTGGTGACAAAGCTAGACTGCAAATAGAGCTGAGCCACAATTCTTGACCCTCAAGAATTATCTTCATGAAATAAATAATTCTGAAACCTCTGGAAATAAATACCTTTAAAAAATGATGATCACCATGTTTTCTTCTGTCCATGGAGTGATCTTAATAGAGAAGAAGCCTTTAAATTACATATAAAGGCCTTTGTGGTGGTGAATTTTATGTGCTAATTTAACTATGCCAGGTCTGAATGTTGCCCTGAAGGTATTTTATAGACAAAATTAACATTAAGATGAGATTAAAGTTTAAATCAGTAGACTTTGAGTAAAGCAGCTCACCACCCATAATGTGGGTGGGCCTTATCCTTTCCTTTGAAGGCCTTATAAAGAAGACTGACCATCCCTGAGGAAGAGGGAATTTTGCCAGCAGACTGCATTTGATCTCCAGCTGCAACATCAAGTATTTCCTGGGTCTCCAGCCTGTAAGGGTACAGGTTTTGGACTTTCAAACCTCCACCATCACATGAGCCAGTTCCTTAATATTTCCTTAATATTTATTTTTATATTTATCTCATATCCTTCTGTTTCTCTAGAGAACCCTGACCACTACAGCAACATACTCTTATTTCACAAAACTATCCTTGCTTTATGAAGCCATAAAATATAAAATTCTGTTCAGTGTATTATGTAAAGAAATGCTCTTCATCTCTCCACTGAAGTCACTTTGATGCAACTGCTCTGACACCTAAGATGATATACTCTAGTCACTAACGTAGATACGGGAGTGTGGGTAAAATTGTAACATTCCCAGGCTATCTCGCCTGGCTTTAGTTCATTTGCATATCCTCAGGGATGGAGAGAAGTTAATCTACATATCAATGGGTAATTACGTGGGCAACCGAGGGCGTGTCTGAACCTGAGAAGTTAACGGGAGGGGGCCGATTTGCTTGCTTGCTGGCTGGCTTCTTCCCAAGCAGAGGAGAAAGATGGCCTGGGACTGCAATTTGTGAGCAATAAATGGGTTTTAAACTTTATTTTTCCCTTTGACTGATTGCGGTTTTTAGAGGTATTTTGCCCCGGGATTTTCTCTCTCTGGACTTACAGGGGGGCATGTGTTAAATAATGTTCTAAATAAGACCTTTCATAAAAAACATTGCCATTCTGATACTAAGCAATGGATATTTCAGCAAGCAAATATATTTTGAAGTTCATCTTATGTGGACAATTTAGCACCACAGTGTAAGGGCTTTTCTTAAAGTGGCTCGGCATCCTTTGAGTAAATATCTTTAATGAATGAGCTCTAGGTATTGGACATCATATTGTTCTCTCTAAGCATCTGGTCAACACCTTTATGATGCAGTTTGACTCATTGGATTCCACCAGGCATCCAAATCTTGGTAACCATTCATTTGGGAACTTGTTCTGACTCACAGGAAAGGTTTAGAAGAATGAATGACAATATCCAGTTAGTATTCTTTATGTCCCTAGCCCTCTGAGTTTCAAATCCAACTTATTTTTTTCCTTAGATAAGAATGAATTATTTTTAGCAGAGTTTAAAATCCTGTTAATTTTGTGACCAGAATACCGAGTCTTGATTTACATACTTGTAAGAGAAAGACCTCTCCTTTTTTCTATCCCCTGAGTTTGCCTTATTTTCATGTGTAGTAATTCAGAAAGAATGCTATGGAACTATTGCAGAATAAAACTAGAAAATTAAACTGCCTGAAGATGACAGAATTCATGCTTTTTAAAAGTAATTCTCATTTAATGGGTACTCCAAACTTCCATTTCAGTAAAAACACAGTAACAGTGAGAAATAATACTTTGCTGGTCCTCTCCATGGAGTTAGAATAACTTCACTTCCTCATACCCTATCTGATTAGTGCAGAAAGTCATGGGAGGGGGATCTTTTTAATGCACTACTGAGTGGGTCTCACCCTCTGTCTTCCAGCCCTGTGTATGTTAACCTTCACAATTGCCTTCAGCATGCTCTTCAGTGTTATTTTTTTCTATTCCCAATAATGGATAAACCTCCCAAGTTGGTGTCCTGATGTTTCTCATTAATCCAATGTAGGCTACATTATTCAAGTACTAAAATAATCTTCTGCACACTATATTGATGATATGAATATACCCTGCTACTTCCCATGTACAAAGATCATATATATTCTTATATCCAACATTTCTTACATATTCCTATATCCTCATTTAACTCTCAGTTCCCATGTCCTCACATTGGCATGTCACAATAAGGGAAGGATCTCCTCCTGCCTTTGAAATTATTATTTATATGTAATAGGGTTCCATAAATTCCTGAAAGGAGAATGGTAAAAATATTTGAATCATATACCATGATGCACTCAAAATAATTCCTTCATAGTTTCTGATACACTGACTCTCTTTTACTCTAGGAAGATTTCTTTCTCCTAAAGAAATACAAAGCAGTCAAAACAAAACAAAACAAAATGATCAAATATGAATCCCCCATGTAGAAATTTTTCCTGCCAAGCCAACATGCTGAGATAAGTCTGTATTTAGAATAAGCACATGCCTCTACAGCTTTATTGATTCAATTGTGTCCTGTGTTCTCACTAAGTAAATGAGTGGGAGAAGATTGGTCTGTTGGAAGCTCCTGTCCAAAATTTAAGAAATGTAAGGGACACTATTCAGTTTTCCAATATGGGAAGAGTAGATCTTGAGGAAAGAAGGCAAGGAGTTAATTAATTTCACCAGGAAACACCCTGCTAAATATTAGAATGGTGTTTAATTGATAATACCACGTGATAACACTCATATCATCTCAATGTCTGGGACGGGGATAGGGTTTTTATAAAATTCAGTTGTTAACTACTCCAAGGATGGAAACCCAGGGTAGCCCTATACTGTATTCCAATAAAATAGTTGTAATACAGGTAGTAGAGGGTCTATTCCCAAATCAGAAATGCATAATAAATTACTCCTTATTGGGCATTTTTTAAGATGTTAGATTTATAGTATGCATATTATCCTTATAAATCTCCTAGAAATCCAAAGACTCAAACTTTGTATTTACTTTGTTTCAGGTCCTGGGATAGGTAATATTATTATTTCCAGTTTACAGATGAGGGAAGTGAAGTACAGAGAGGCAAAGTAATTTGCTAGCTAATCTTCTGGCTAGTTGCAAATGCAGAAGTTAAAATAGAATTGTTGGCCCCCATGCTTTCTAAAATATCTTAAAGCAAAAACATAAGCTCAATAAATATTGAACTAAACTGAACTGAATTTCACTACATTTTCAGTTTTAAAATATGCTTTTAACCGAGTTACATAAATTTTAGTGTGACGCAGAGAAAAATGAAATGGCAATGTAAAATTCCATTATCCAGCAAAGTCTTTCAAACTCAAATCTCTAAGAACCCCAATATAAATCCTTATGAAAATAAGTCATACACACACACACACACATATACACATACACACGTGATCATACTCATGCAATTATTTAAACAGACATTAAAAAAAGATCTATTTTCATTTGATTTTTTTTAGAAAATAACTTCCCACATATCTAGTATTTTATAATAGTTTTCATACATGATATTTTAGACTACATAAAATACAGAGGCACATGGTTTCCTTCAACTAAATTCTAACACTTAAGTAATTCATGATGTTTGGTTCAGATGTTGAAACTGATAATATCTCACATGTAACCAGGAGCTATGAAAAAGATCTTGATTTTATCTGTCATTTTCAATTTGTATTTTCCATTTTCTTTTTTTTTTTTTCTATTGGAGTTTGTTTCCCATTTTTAATTCATTCATATGATTTCTTTATAGATGAAGATCATTAAAATTTTATGTTATCAGACTCTGGGAAGATGGCGGCATGAGCAGGGCAGCAGAAATCTCCTCCCAAAACCATATATATTTGTGAAAATACAACAAATACAACTATTCCTAAAAGAGAGACCAGAAGATACAGTACAACAGTCAGGCTACAGCTACATCTGTGAGAACACAGTGCCTCAGGAAGTGGTTAAGATGCAAAGCCATGACCCAGTGGGACCTGAGCATCCCCTCCACGCCCCCCCCCCCCGGCAGGAGGAAAAGAATCAGAGTGGGGAGGGAGTGGAAGCACAGGCCCGCCAAATAACCAGCCCTGGTGATTTGCACCGGGAGCACAGACACACCGCGCATGGTGTATTGGAAAATAGAGAAACAGAAGGGCAGGATGCGAGACGGAGACTGCAAGTGGGTCCCCTCAGCCGGCTCATCTGGGACAAAGGAAAATCGGGTAAAAGTCTTAAAGAGACAAGGGCCCAACAGCGGAACAAAATTGCCCCAGTGCACTCAGGCCAACCAGCTGGGAATATTGAGGAATTTCAGACCCCCTTACCAACTGTCGGATCCTCTCGCGGGGATAAGCAGCCTGCCATTCGTTCCCCCTCCAGCAGGCACTGCAAAGGGTCCGGCGGGTATGCCATAGCTGTGGAACAGCGGGAGAGTGGCCCCGCCCACAGCAACCACACAGAATCTCATTCCGGTGAGTGAGCAGCTAACCAGGAAGGGCCACAGAACCCAGGGCAAGGTCTGGACGGCACCAAAGGGAGCAGAACACACCCGGCGTGACTGCAAACCACTGCAGTGCCATAGGCTAGGGTGAGGGCAGCCCCCCACACAGGCAGCTCAGGGGATTATCCCAGAGACTTCCTCCCAGTGTGCAGGTACCCAGCTCAGGCACGGGAGAAGGGCAAGAAGAACAACAAGCAGGAAGGGACTTTGTTCTCCCAGCTGACACATGTGGCAACTGCCAGCGACCTCTATTGCCATGAAAACACAGAGGAATATGGTCCAGGGAAGGATCACCCAGACAACCCCAGAGAGAGGGCCTGATGGGATAGATTTTAACAAATTTCCTGAAAAAGAATTCAGTAAAAGTCATAACCATGCTGATGGATCTACAGAGAAATATGCAAGAGCTAAGGGAGGAAGTCAGGAGAGACAATACAGAAATGAGACAAGTTGTTGACGGGCTCAGGAGAAGACTGGATGAGGTACAAGAGACTATTAATGGAACACAAACAGAGAACAGGAGTACAGAGAAGCTGAGGAAGAGAGAGATAAAAGGATCTCTAGGAATGAAAGAATATTAAGAGAACTGTGTGACCAATTCAAACGGAACAATATTCGCATTATAGCAGTACCAGAAGAAGAGAGAGAAAAAGGGATAGAAAGTGTCTTTGAAGAAATAATTACTGAAAACTTCTCCAAGCTGGGGAAGGAAATAGTTTCTCAGTCCACGGAAGCCCACAGATCTCCCAACACAAGGGACCCAAGGAGGACAACACCAAGACACATAATAATTAAAATGGCAAAGATCAAAGACAAGGACAGAGTATTAAAGACAGCCAGAGGGAGAATCACCTACAAAGGAAAACCCATCAGACTTCTCAACAGAAACCTTACAGGCCAGAAGAGAATGGCATCATATATTTAACATAATGAAACAGAAGGGACTTGAAGCAAGAATACTGTATCCAGCACGATTACCATTTAAATTTGAGGGAGGGATTAAACACTTCCCAGACAAGCAAAAGCTGAGAGAATTTTCCTCCCACAAACTACCTCTACAGGATATCTTAAAGGGACTGCTCTAGATGGAAGCACTCCTAAGGCTAAAAAAATGTCACCAGAGAAAATAAAATAATAGCAAAGAAAACAGACCATCCAAATACTAACTAAAGGCAAAAAGTAAAATCAACTATCCACAAAAACAGTCAAAGGAAACGTAAAAGAGTACAGAATAAAACACCTAGCATATAAAGAATGGAGGAGGAAGAATAAGAAGGGAGAGAAATAAAGAATCATCAGACTGTGTTTATAATAGTTTAACAAGAGAGTTAAGTAAGACTGTTAGATAGTAAAGAAGCTACCCTTGAACCTTTGGTAACTACGAATCTAAAGCCGGCAATGGCAATAAGTACATATCTATCAATAATCACCCTAAATGTAAGTAGACTGAATGCACCAATCAAAAGACAAAGAGTAATAGAATGGATAAAAAAAGCAAGATCCATCTGTATGCTGCCTATAAGAGACTCACTTTAAACCCAAAGACATACACAGACTAAAAGTGAAGGGATGGAAAAAGGTATTTCAAGCAAACAGCAAGGAGAAAAAAGCAGGTGTTGCAGTACTTGTATCATGAAAAGTAGACTTCAAAATTAAGAAAGTAGCAAGAGATAAAGAAGGACATTACATAATGATAAAGGGGTCAGTCCAACAAGAGGATATAACCATTATAAATATATATGCACCCAACACAGGAGCACTGACACATGTGAAACAAATACTAACAGAATTAAAGGAAGAAATAGAAAGCAATGCATTCATTTTAGGAGACTTCGACACACCACTCACTCCAAAGGACAGATCAACCAGACAGAAAATAAATAAAGACACAGAGGCACTGAACAACACACTAGAACAGATGGACCTAACAGACATCTACAGAACTCTACACCCAAAAGCAGCAGGGTACACATTCTTCTCAAGTGCACATGGAACATTTTCCAGAATAGACCACATACTAGGCCAGAAAAACAGCCTCAGGAAATTAAAAAATATTAAAATTCTAACAACCAACTTCTCAGATCACAAAGGTATAAAACTAGAAATAAATTGTACAAAGAAAACAAAAAGGCTAACAAATACGTGGAGGCTCAACAACGTGCTCCTAAATAATCAATGGATCAACAACCAAATTAAAACAGAGATCAAACAATATATGGAGATAAATGATAACAACAACACAAAGCCGCAACTTCTGTAGGACACAGCAAAGGCAACTCTAAGCGGAAAGTATGTTGCAATCCAAGCATACTTAAAGAAGGAAGAACAATACCAAATGAATAGTCTAAAGACACAATTATTGAAATTTGAAAAAGAGGAACAAATGAAGCCCAAAATTATGAGAAGGAGGGACATAATAAAGATCAGAGAAGAAATAAATAAAATTGAGAAGAATAAAACAATAGAAAAAAATCAATGAAACCAAGAGCTGGTTCTTTGAAAAAATAAAAATAGATAAACCCCTAGCCAGACTTATTAAGAGAAAAAGAGAACCTACACACATCAACAGAATGGAAAAATCACGATGGACCCCACAGAAATACAAAGATTTATTATAGAATACTATAAAAATCTATATGCTAAAAAACTGGAAAACCTAGAAGAAATGGACAACTTCTTAGAAAAATACAACATTCCAAGACTGACCAAGCAAGAAACAGAAAACCTAAACAGACCAATGACCAGCAACGAAATTGAATCATTAATAAAAAATCTACCCAAGAACAAAACCCCCGGGCCAGATGTATTCACCTCTGAGTTTTATCAGACATATTGAGAAGAAATAATACCCATGTTCGTTAAAGTTTTCCAAAAAATAGAAGAGGAGGGAACACTTCCAAACTCATTCTATGAAGCCAGCATCACTCTAATACCAAAACCAGGCAAAGATAGCACCAAAAAGAAAATTACAGACCAATATCCCTGATGATCATAGATGCAAAAATACTCAACACAATATTAGCAAACCGAATTCAAAAATACATCAAGAGGATCATACACCATGATCAAGTGGGATTCATCCCAGGGATGCAAGGATGGTACAACATTCGAAAATCCATCAACATCATCCACCACATCAACAAAAAGAAGAACAAAAACCACATGATCATCTCCATAGATGCTGAAAGAGTATTTGATAAAATTCAACATCCATTCATGAGAAAAAATCTCAACAAAATGGGTATAAAGGGCAAGTACCTCAACATAATAAAGGCCATACATGACAAACCCAGAGACAACATCATACTTAACAGTGAGAAGCTGAACGTTTTTTATCTAAGATCAGGAAAAAGACAGGGATGCCCCACTCTCCCCACTGTTCTTCAACATAGTACTGGAGGTCCTAGCCACAGGAATCAGACAAAATAACGAAATACAAGGCATCCAGATTGGTAAAGAAGTCAAATTGTCACTGTTTGCAGATGACATGATTGTACATTAAAAACCCCAAAGACTCCATTCCCAAACTACTAGAACTGATATCTGAATTCAGCAAAGTTGGAGGATACAAAATTAATACACAGAAATCTGCTGCTTTCCTATACACTAACGATGAACTAACAGAAAGAGAAATCAGGAAAACAATTCCATTCACAATTGCGTCATAAATAATAAAATACCTAGGAATAAACCTAATGAAGGAAGTGAAAAACTTATACCCTGAAAACTATAAGACACTCCTAAGAGAAATTAAAGAGGACACTAAAAATGGAAATTCATCCCATGCTTTTGGCTAGGAAGAAGAAATATTGTCAAAATGGCTATACCATCTAAAGCAATCTACAGATTCAATGCAATTGCTATCAAACTACCAACAGCTTTCTTCAATGAACAGGAACAAATAGTTCCAAAATTCCTATGGAACCACAAAAGACCTCGAATAGCCAAAGCAATCCTGGGAAGGAAGAATAAAACAGGGGGAATTATGCTCCCAGACTTCAAGCTCTACTAAAAAGCTACAGTAATCAAGACAATTTGGTACTGGCACAAAAACAGACCCACAGACCAGTGGAACAGAATAGAAAGTCCAGACATTAACCCAAATATATATGGGTCAATTAATATATGATAAAGGAGGCATGGATATACAATGGGGAAATGACAGCCTCTTCAACAGCTGTTGTTGGCAAAACTGGACAGCTACATGTAAGAGAATGAAACTGGATTATTGTCTAACCCCATACACAAAAGTAAACTCAAAATGGATCAAAGACCTGAATGTAAGTCATGAAACCATAAAACTCTTAGAAAAAAACACAGGCAAAAATCTCTTGGACATAAACATGATTGATTTCTTCATGAACATATGTCCCCGGGCAAGGGAAACAAAAGCAAAAATGAACAAGTGGTACAATATCAAGCTGAAAAGCTTCTGTACAGCAAAGGTCACCATCAGTAGAACAAAAAGACATTCTACAGTATGGGAGAATATATTCATAAATGACATATCCGATAAGGGGTTGACATCCAAAATATATAAAGAACTCACGCACCTCAACAAAGACAAAGCAAATAATCCAATTAAAAAATGGGCAGAGGATCTGAATAGACACTTCTCCAAAAAAGATATTCAGATGGCCAACAGGCACATGAAAAGATGCTCCACATTGCTAATCATCAGAGAAATGCAAATTAAAACCACAATGAGATATCACCTCACAGCAGTAAGGATGGCCACCAGCCAAAAGACAAACAACAACAAATGTTGGTGAGGATGTGGAGAAAAGGGAACCCTCCTATACTGCTGGTGGGAATGCAAATTAGTTCAACCATTGTGGTAAGCAGTATGGAGGTTCCTCAAAAAACTCAAAATAGAAATACCATTTGACCCAGGAATTCTACTCCTAGGAATTTACCCTAAGAATGCAGTATCCCAGTTTGAAAAAGACATATGCACCCCTATGTTTATCGCAGCACTATGTACAATAGCCAAGAAATGGAAGCAACCTAAGTGTCCATCAGTAGATGAATGGATAAAGAAGAGGTGGTACATATACACAATGGAATATTATTCAGCCATAAGAAGAAAATAAATCCTACCATTTGCAACAATGTGGATGGAACTAGAGGGTATTATGCTCAGTGAAATAAGCCAGGTGGAAAAAGACAAGTGTCAAATGATTTCACTCATATGTGGAATATAAGAGCAAAGAAAAAAACTGAAGAAACTAAACAGCAGCAGACTCACAGTACCCAAGAATGAACTAACAGGTACCAAAGGAAAAGGGACTTGGGAGGATGTGTGGGAAGGGAGGGACAAGGGGGAAAAAGGGGCATTACGATTAGCAGACATAATGTATGGGGGGCACAGGAGGGCTGTACAATTCAGAGAAGACAAGTAGTGATTCTATAGCATCTCACTATGCTGATAGACAGTGACTGTAATGGGGTATGTGCAGGTGACTAGATGAAGTGGAGAGCTTAGTAACCATAATGTTGCACATGTAATTGTAGATTAATGATATCAAAATACAAATAAAATAAAATAAATAAATTTCTATCCTTGTAAAAAAAAATTGTGTTATCTGTGAAAATATTTTTCTCACTCTCTTATGACTTTGCATTAACCATAGGGAAATGACTGATATTTCTGTAATATCAGCTTTTTGATGTATGGGCTTTTGGATTTATTGTTCCAGTGCTATCTGCCCAGGTTCATGTGTCTTACTACCTATTTATTATTTACAATCCACTACTGCATAGATGCCTCTACTATCTCATTTCACATAATTTCTTCCTTACCTGTAGCCAGGGCCCTTGGCCACATGTGTCTCCACTTTCACCTTGGTTACAAAATCCTTTTGATCTTAATCCAGCTAATGGTCGAGGAAACAGGCTGCATGTGGTAAAAACCGCACAGTGCTTTAGCATTTGCCCTTAGTGATGTGCTCTGTTTCCCACTCCAGAATTTCCCTACTATCACCGAGACTTAAGCCACCATGGTCTTATGCACAGAAACAAAATCTGGAATGTAGCTACTGTCCTCGAAGGGAATCTGTGATGGGAGATGGGAAATTGGTGGGTTATTTCCTTTCCTTTGCTCCGCCTGGTCTTCCATCCATGGCGCTCTATTTTATAGGGCCTGTTGGAAGTCCTGTGAGATTGAGCTTTTGTGCTGGATCTGGTGAGTGGCCAGCTCAGCCATGGCCCTGATACTTGCCCTTTCTCATTTCCAACCTGACTCCCTTTTCCTTCGCTTTGGCTTCTCAGTCACTGCACTCCCTAACAACATACTAACACTGAAACTTCTGCTCCTCGCTCTGACTTCTGGGCGTCCCATACTAACATGTCTAATAAAGAAATAATTAGTATGTATATATATATATATATATATATAAAGATTCCCTAACACCTGCTCTGCACATTATTTTCCCCACCTTAGTAAATGACATCTCTATTTTTCAATATTTTTCAATTGAATTTTTCAATTCAAATTCCACAAGTTTGAAGTAATCCTTGTATTCTCTCTTCTTCTCATACTTCACATTTAATCCATTAGCAAATTCTGTTGTAAGTACCTTCAAAATGCATTGAGAAAATGATCATCTCTCTCCACTTACATCATAATAACTTATGTCCAAGGTATCATCAATGAAAATCAGGATTTTTTCAGTATCCTGACTGGTGTCCTTGTTTCCATGCCTGGGACCTACAATCTGTTTTCCATGTAGCAGAGAAAACATTCTTTTCTAAATGTACATCATATCATGTCACCACTCTGCAAAACCCTTCAAAGACTACCCTTCTCAGGCTGAAGGAAAGACCTTCCAATGGCCTATATGGCTCTACTTGTTTTAAACCCTTATTATAGTTCTGACCTCGCCTCTCTGCTACACATTCCATCTTCACTTGTAGTCACAGACTTCCTTTCTGGAAGTGAAACATGCCAAATCACTCCTCCATTATACTCTACTCACTCACCGCATTTCATTAGGCTGCCATAGGATTTAAATAATAATCCACTAAACTTTTGAATGCAGTGCCTGTCATATAGTAGGATAATAGTGATCACTTGTTATAATATTTTAGAATAGAAATTGCTATTATTCTTAGTGCCTCAGTCTTATCACCAGTAAAATGAGTACAATGACTACAACACCAATGACAAAAATAATAATATATCCACCTGGATTTATGTGAAGAAATATGAGGGATTAGAATGAGACAGTCCTCCATAATCTAGATATTATTTAAGTGTTTAATGTATTCACTACACTTAAAATAACTTTTTTCATATTTCTAAATATGTATCATGTGTCACAGAGTTCTTGAAATAAAGGAAATTTCAAGACAGTTTCTCTGGCTATAGATTTTAGGACATATGTTAACATGTCACCACATTCTTCACTTCCTTTCTTCCATTCCCTTCCCTTCCCCTTTACTAATTGTTATACACATATCTGGTCCTGTTTCCACCTTCCTTCTAGCAATTATTCCATTGATTTTTTTAAAAAGTCTCTATTATCATTCTTTTCCCGGTTCATTTTTCTCTTTCCAAGATTCTCTTCCATTTTCTATTTTCTTTCTCTAATATAATTTTGGGGTTTCTCAGCCAGTGTTTGATGTCAAGGTTTGGAATTGTCTGTTGCCATGGCTATTGTTTCAGCTACTTGCCCACAGGAGGGAGCCCTCTACCAGTTAAAAGGTAGGCTGGCATCAGCAATGTTTTTGTTCCGAAAGAAGACAGTGGGAAGGGATCAATTAGCAAAAGTCATAAGATGGTTTATTTTCTCATAGTGTGCATCTATTACTGGTGCAAGTATGATGTTGGACACATTCTCCAGACTTAAATAAGGAGCACACTAGATAGTCACTTATATAACACAATATGAAAGACATCTAAAGACTCACTAAACAAATATTTCTTCTACCAGCATCATTTATTTCCTTTGTGTTGAAAACTTGACATAAAATACCTAACGAGAATCTAATGAAACTAGACATCAGCTAGGACAGTTCTCATAAAAGAGGAAAAAATCAAAATGATTGGTTTTAAAAGAAGGTAAGGTCAAAACGGGATAAAGCAATGGCGTTCCCTAAATAACTGTGGGATTTAATCAGATCTGCTTAGAAAAATGCAGTTCTAGAAACAAAGGAAATTTCAAGACAGTTTCTGTACATTCACAAATTTATTTCTGGAAAATTATGCCAAGGTAAAAATACTTTCACTCAGGGTCCACGTAATTTTTAATCCAGATATGAAAATATCTTTGTTTTTTAAAATTTAGTGTCCCAAATCATCAACTCCACAGATAAACCATACTTGTTCAGAAACTCTGAGAGTCCCAGAGATAGAACGGGTGGGGAGCAATGACTGGGCTCACTGTGGGCCTTCAGTCTACAATTCTTTCCCCTGCTACATACGTTCAGTTACTGGACAATTACAATTAATGCTAGAAGGAAACACCCAGCTATGGTTATACCTAGAATAGCTACCATGCATATAGCTCCTATAGGCAAAAATAAAAGAAAGGTGCTAAAAATCCTAAAGAAAACGTTTTAGGTCTAATACAAAGAACAGAGCATTGGGTAGTCAAACTTGATGCGCCAAGGAGCACAGTTCTCTTAAAAAATACAAAGCCTAATGCTCTGTATTTCTTAAAGAAAAAGATAGATATGTGTCCTTCCAAATTAATTTGGAATGAAGTTGGCATGAAAATAGGACAGCAATTGAAACTTCACCTCATGTTATGTTTTCATAGCTCCAAAAACAAATGCTAATTTGTCATAAAGTATATTAATTAAAATCAAATGATTATACTCACATAAATAAAATCTAAGTTTCATTATTGGAAAAGATACTATAGATTTTTGGAGGACACAGAATTAAGATGACAGACCATTTTATCAATCTTATACTGGGTACAGATTTAATCAGAGAACATATAATATGTGTAAGAAAAAACGATCCTAATGTATAATTTCAAATGTAGATGAAGCAAAATAAATCTGATGGACTGTCTTCTTTGTTCATTTTAATTCTATTCATTTTCCTTTCGGCAGGGTTCTCGGCTTTCACAGTCCATGTCTAGAAATTCCAGTTTCAAAATGCCATATTTCTGTCTATGTTAATGGTAGAAGTCTTTTTTATTTGACTGCTGAAAATAATTTAAGAGCCAGAAACTAACAATGGAGGCCAAACTCCTCGAAGAGGATTTAAAAGAGAAGAGACTCCTATTACAAAAAGAAAAAGAAAAAAAGTCACTTATTTTCTATTACCCTAGCAGGGACTAAGCAAAGAATTCCTTCACAAAAACAGAATTATTTTGACTTTTGCTACTTCCCAGATTTAAAGCTTGCATCTGTTCTATAACTCAATGAAGAATTCATGCACTGATTCTTTTTACTCCGTACTTGGTGCTGGCAGTCAGAGAAAAGCAGAAATTAAGTAACAGTAGTAATCACTACTCGAAAATGCACTTGAAAACCAAAACTGATTTTATCTGCAGCAACGCAACAAAAGAACTCTGTAGCTAAGATCTGCATGAAGTTATGGAAAGGAGGAATGTGTGCTCTGTTTCGTAGTTAAGTTTGTTTTGGGAGGGGAAGGAGGAGGCAATGGAAGGTTCGTTAAAACCATGCTAATCACAGACAGTGGACTGATCCTAAAACACTTCATTTTAAATGCTGTACAGGAGCCACCAGAAAAGGAAAAAAAAACAAGAATATCAAATTACCTGCAGGGAAACAGCTACTACATAACTCATCTAAGTCTCTGCATAAAAGAACAAAAACACCACCATCACCATGACAATAAAATCTAACATTTGGAGGTTTAATGAGGAAACCGTTTCAAAATTCTGGCTAAAATGTCAGTTTTACCTATGTGAACCATCATTCCACTACCAAGAGCTGATTCAACGGACTCCATCTCCATATGCAGTACCTGTGAACCAGTCTTGTTCTGGGAAAAAAAAATACCAACGTGTGTATGTGTATATGTAAACACACACACACACACACACACAAATATATGCACACATAATATATATTATATGCATAACATATATACTACATATTTGTATATATACATATATATACCCATCCTTTGCTTAATCTGTAACTAATCTTATTTTTATTAGAAGCTATTTATTTATTTTTGCTGGATAATAATAATCTTAACTTCTTAAAACTGACTTTGACCTCCTTTAATATTTAGAGTAAAAGATAAAGATAATTTTTCAGTAAATTTTTTGTGTGATAGTTGATCCAAATTACCAAAAATATTTTTTTAAGAAAGAAAAAAATTAAACATTTATTAAGTCTGGACATTAGACAAAGAATTACTGGCTTGATCTTTTTGTCCTTTCCTATACAAATCATCAATTACACATTTGGCTTAAAAAAACTAAGGTGGGAATCTAAATTACAGCAGGTTTCCTCACTTGACCTCTCTTACTTTGCTTTCAGGCTTTAGAAAGATAATTACTCATTTACATTAAAATCCTCTTGCTAGGTCATTCTTAAAACATATCTGTTTACTTCTCTTTACAAGGTGAAATGATCCAGATTTGCTGGACTAATACATAAAAATGCCAAATGAATTAAGTCCCTGCCATCTCTCTGTATTCTTTGCAACACACCCGCTATGACCCAAAAGGAGTTCAACATAAAAAATAATGACATTGCATCATAAGACAGTCTAGCTTCCATTTATTAAGTAAAGTACCTTGACTCTTTTTCCTCAGAGGCTTATGAGGAAAATAGGTGCACACCTATTTCATGGGAGATTTATGTTGAGAATAATTTTCTATATCTACATGTTTGCTGACCTTCCATATTTAAAACAGGCATATCTCAGATATATTGTTGGTTTGGTTCCAGACCAACACAATAAAGTGAGTATCACAATAATTTTTTGGCATCCCAGTGCATATAAAAGTCGTGTTTACATATGCTGTAATCTATTAAGTGTACACTAGCATTATATTTTTTAAAAGTATGTATCTTAATTAAAAAATACGTTATTGCTAAAAATTGCTAACCATTATCTGAGCTTTCGGCAAGATCTTTTTGCTGGGTCTTACCTCAATCCCGATGGCTGCTGACTGATCAGGGTGGTGGTTGTAGAAGGCTGGGGTGCCGGTAGCAATTTCTTAAAATAAGACAACAATGAAGTTTGCCACATCAATTGACTCTTCCTTTAACAAAGGATTTCTCTGTAGCATGTGATGCTGTTTGACAGCATTTTGCCCACAGAATTTCTTTCAAAACTGTACTCTATCCCGTCAAACCCTGCTACATCTTTATCTACTACGTTTATGTAATATTCTAAATCCTCTGTTGTCGCTCTGACAATCTTCGCAGCATCTTTCCCAGTAGATTCCATTGCAAGGAACTGCTTTCTTTGCTCATCCTTAAGAATCAACTCCTTCTCCGTTCAAGTTTTATCATGAGATTGAAGCAATTCAGTCACTCTACTACATCTGCAGTAACTTCCCCTACTGAAGTTTAAAAACCCTCCAAATCATCCATAAGGATTAAAATTAAAGTCTCTCAAGCTTGTAGACTTTTGAACTCTTTTCATGAATCACAGATATTAGTTTTATACATTTATGTTAGTTTTTTTTCTTAAAACTATGATTTATTAAAATCAAGTTGATAAACTGAAATTACAACTTTTTCTTTTGGTATAATTAATGAACATTTACTGGAACAACATTATGGTTCTAGACCCACCATTACCAAGTCCCCCCACATATCCCATTACAGTCACTGTCCATAAGTGTAGTAAGGTGCTATAGAATCATTACTTCTCTTCTCTGTAAATACTGCCTTTCCCGTGTCCAACCCCACTACATTATGTGTGCTAATCGTAATGCCCATTATTCCCCTTCTCCTTCCCTTCGCACCCATACTCCCCAGTCCCTTTCCCTTTAGTAACTGTTAGTCCATTCTTGGGTTCTGTGAGTCTGCTGCTGTTTTGTTCCTTCAGTTTTTTCTTTGTTCTTATACTCCACAGATGAGTGAAATCATTTGATACTTGTCTTTCTCTTCCCGGCTTATTTCACTGAGCATAATACCCCCTAGCACCATCAATGTTGTTCCAAATGGTAGGATTTATTTTCTTCTTATGGCTGAATAATATTCCATTGTGTATATGTACCACATCTTCTTTATCCATTCATCTACTGATGGCCACTTAGGTTGCTTCTATTTCTTGGCTATTGTAAATAGTGCTGTGATAAACATAGGGGTACATATGTCTTTTTCAAACTGTTAGCTAGAACTGTTAGCTAGAACTACACTAGGCATATAATAGACCCTTGAGAAATATTTACTGAATGAATAAATCCTCACAACAGCCTCGTAATATAGGTATCTTTAACACATTTTAAATTAAGAAACTCATGGACATGTTAAGTAACTGTTCCCAATTCTCCTTATAGATAAATAGTAAAACAGAGATTAAAGCTTCAGCTAAGTGACCCTAACACTTGTTCTTTGTAGCATCTTGCTATACCTCATATGACCTCGGGTTCTGTTTTCATTATTCACAGAATTAGATCTATATTGTCAGCGTTTTCATAGTTACAGTCATTTTCATTCCACATGTAAATTCAAAATAGAAAATGCGATTTTTTAATTAAGTAAGAAACATCTGAATCGTAATGATTTGCTTTGGATTTTCTGAATGAGGAGGGTTACTATTTGGATAAGATCAAATCAGACAAGTGATAGTAAATACTGAGAATGACAAATTATAAATGAGATGGGCAACCCAGTATTTAAAATCAGAGTTCATGATCCTAATCACACTACTATTGAAAAGAAGAGGAGCTGTTGAAAGTAGCCTAGTAGCCAGGATTATTTTTCCTCAGAGAGATATCCCTAAGGCATTTACGGGGACTGTGAATCTGTTGTTTTGCTTTGTTTTTATTGCTGCTCCTTCTTCCAACTCTTGGAAATGTGGCTATCGGGAAATGTTATTACAACTTATTCAGTTTAGCTGGCCTTCATTAAAGGCTAATCGGCCCATGTAATCTATTTTATATGTTTCTGTACCATTTGCTGAATTGTATGTTCTCAAAATAACATTTTTAATATCTTTATCAATAATACCCACAAGTAAACTTTTGAACTTAATAAAAAACACTCAATGTTCATGTCCCTGAGCATTCATGAAAATAAGGGAAAACAACTTCCCAGGGAATACCATATAGAGAGGAATTTTTGTCTGTACTTTATGGATGGTGGTAAGGGATGCAAGCTAGTCTGAAACAAACTGAATAGGCTGCTGACATATGGCATTATATTTTTGGGAATGTTTTTCAGTTTAAGCCTTCTTTTTATAAGCACATAAAGCTTCTTTCATAGGATATTTACTACCATAACTCTGCCTTCTGTGGACCTGGTACTTTAGAGAATATTGCTATTGTAGAAACAACACCCCAAAATGCTTCGTGGTAAAGATGCTGAGAGCAAAGTGAATATTTGACCCCAGTCATAGAAAATTGTGTAGAAATAAAGACTTTTTTGTGTCATGATATAATCACTGAGTTTTAATAAAATGAATCTCTCCCATTCCCTCCCCTTTTTCTTTCTCTCCCTCTTCCCTATTTCTCCATAGACAATAGTTAATACAGATAAAATTCACCAACAGCATACATAACTTAATATGTTTCTGAAATCACTAAGTTAATAATAAAAAATGTGGTAATTGAATGCGTATATATAAAGTAAGTGGATGGAAGAAGAAAGTGAAAGAGTAGAAGGGACAGGAAGTCTCATTTATACGAAATAGGTGGCAGACAGATTTAAAATGCTAATTTCCTTAAACATCGATTTTAATGCAAATTATTAGTTACAAATATTGCTTTCATAATATATAGAAAACTGATGTTGTATACTTTTCACCTTAAAAGTGTTTTTAAGATGTATTAAACTTTTTTTCTCTATTTTTTAATATTGTGATGGTCTTTCACTTCAGTATATTTCTTCTGCTTAACAGCATATCTCCTAACTTTCAATTGTTGAGGAACAAATTCTATTCACAAAAAAAAAGGCTACAGGCTCAAATAAAAGATAATTTTGGAGTTCTTTCACTTACCCTTAGGGTGATGTTTCCTTTAATGAAAAATTTATAGAGTCTGTCAATAGATTATTTATCATTTTCCTGCTTTCTACACAGTTCATCAGGCATGGAATCATCGGCTATCTCTACTTACAAAGAAAAGAGTTACTTGAAATATATGATCCATTTATGTTCACTTTTCAGTATTTTACATAGCATTACAAGGAGCACATTTAAATCTCTATTTGAATCTAAATCAGATGTTTCCACAATGGAAAACAGATGTGGCCTATACTATATATGTTCAGCCACATTAGTAGAAACCAGCATTGTACCATGTACTATAGATGCAGCTGCTCCTCTTTTAAATTAGCATGTACAGTGTCTGAATGCTAATAAAAGCATGTGTGAAGACCTTAAAATAAACTCAAAGATAAAATGAAATTAAAGTAGTGATTTCTAATATATCTGGCTCAAAAACTCTATTTACCAGGTTAAAATGATTTAAATTTATTTACTTTCAAAAGTAGTAACATTTTAAGTAATTTGTCTTTTCTCCCTCAAGTTCAGGGTGTCTGTAGGTTTCACTTGACAGTGAATCAAATTTTTCTCTGGATTGTAGGTCAGTCTCACATTTCAGTTTGAAGGTAGCTTAGCCTATTTGAGTAAGTTTTTTTTTTTTTTTTAATTTATGGGCTCTATTTTTTGGAGCAGCTTTAGGTTTATGGAAATCTTGAGCAGAAAGTATAGAGTTCCCTTAGTCCTCTCCCTCCTACAATTTCCCCATTATTAAAATCTGACATTAGTGTGGTGTATTTATTACAATGTAATTCAAATTGATGAGCCAATATCAATACACCATCACTGACTAACTGCAACTATGTTGGGGCAATTTGGTGTCCCACATTTCTCTCAGATTCTGTTCATTTTTCTTCATTCTTTTTCTCTGTTCTTCAGATTGCATAATCTCTATCAGTCTTCATATACTTAAATTCTTTCTTCCATCAGTTCAAAAGTATTCTTGAGTTCCTCTGGTGAATTTTTCATTTCAGTTATTGTACTTTTCAACTCCAGAATTTCCATTTGGGGACTGTTTTATAATTTCTATCTCTTGATGGTCTTAAAGATGAGTCATCATCATACCTTTCTTTACTTCCTTGAGAGTGGTTTCCTTTAGTTCTTTGCTCTATTTATAGTGGCTCCTTTGGAGTCTGTTAAATCTTATGTCTGCACCCAGTCTTAAGTAGATTGTGGGGCCTGTTATTTTTCTTCTGTATGTAACACACTTCCCTTTCTTTTTTGCGTGTTTCATAATTCTGTTAACCCTTGGCATTTTAGTCCTTGTAGAACTTGCTGTTGTTCTTTACCTTTTTATATTTGACTGGCTGGACTATACTGCTGAAGTGTGTGCATGATCACCCCTAGCGGCGTGAAGCTCTGATGTTGCTCCTTGGCAGGCACAGCCTTTGACATGACAGCCACCTGGGATGACGGTGGTTTCAGCAAAACTTGCTTCTGATTGTCTTATTTCCTCATCACTCTCAAGGTTAGGTTCCACTAACCGGCAGCTGATTGTCCTACTGTTTTTGACAATACTCTGGACATAAATTGCTCCACAATGTGGTCCAATTAAATTTGGTCTCCTTTGCAGGGTAGTTTATGAGCATAGTGTTTAAAGTATGTTCTGAACCCAGGAGGGTGCTTCTTAGCTATTTATTTCCCTAGGTTTCTCTTTTAAACTAGTGGGTTTATGGTTTACCTTATTTGCTCTCATGAATCTCTTCGTAATAAACAAGCTATGGCAAGGGTGGCTGTCTCTAGTGTTCTCAGCACGACACACCACAGTCCTTGACTCGGGAGCGCTGGAGCCCTGCGTTCTTGGCTCTTCCTCCTGGAGTGGAGTTCCTGCCATACTGTGAGTGTAGGGGGAGAGACGGAGAGGGTTGTGATTCAAATGTCACTGTCTCTTGCTATTCTTACTGAGTTGTAGTGAACTTAAGATCTTAAGTAAATATTTCATCATTTGCTGTATGCCCTTAGGAAAATTTCCAGAGAAATTTTAGTTTTTCATACTTTTGACCAGTTATACTTGTTTTCCTTGAGACGGGTCGACAGAACTCCTCATGCCCAACTCCAGCAGTGGAAAAAACTGTTAAGAATGAAAGGTTTCTTATAAATTCATTAATCATGGCATGTTACTTAGTAGTGAGGCCCAAGGATGCTTAACAATTGTCTAAATTTAAAACTAGTGAAAGAGCAAGAACTATGATCCAAGTTGTTAATCCTCCAATGTGTTTTTTCCCACTACATGCTGTTCTAAACTTGAAATTATACAAAACAGAAAATCATTCCACTTAAGAATTACACATTTTAAGGGGATATTTTACTGTTATTAACTACAATAGTCTTCATTTAGAGACTGATGGGCAGATTCTAATATATAGACTATTTAAAAATTAACAGGGACATAATTTGATTATTTACTAATCCTGTACATAAAATTCTATCTTGGTTACATTACTATTTTATAATTGCTATTGTTTTGTTGCAGTTTTTAATAAGAGAAAAATTCTAGTTCTGTTATTTCTATGAGAAGTCCAAAGAGCAATTTCTGAAATATAGTAATTAATGAACTGGAATGTCATACAGGAAAGCTATCTTACTTGTTTATATCAAGGATCTCCAAGAAGTCTCCAAATTGAACAAAGGTTATTGAAAGATGATAAATTTATAGTGAAGACTGAAAAGTAACACCAATACCAGCCAACATCACAACAGTTGTGAACTCTTGGCTATGGAAATGGACTGTACATGTGGTAGATAAATAGAGACGCTGACGCAAATTTATGCAAAGGTTGGTGCTTCTCAACTAAGGGTGACTGTGTTTCCTAGGGGATAAGGAGTGCTGCTATACGCCCTACAATATGCAGAATATCCCCTTACAACAACAAAATCATCTAACCCCAATGTCAGGAACAAACTGGTTGAGAAATCCTGTTATGAGTACATGCAGAGGCCACATTACAATATTGTCATAAATTTGTTCATTCATATTTCTTCTGTATAGACCATAGATCAAGCATTGTTCTAGACTTTAGGTAATTCAGTGGCAAATAAGATACTGTCAGTTCCCTCATGGAATTCACAATTACATAGAGAAAATTTTGCAGAAAAGCACCTCTGGAGAATCTGATTAAGAATCTGGGAGAGATGAACAAGAACTTTAAAGCACACAAATAACTTCTTTCTCCCAGAACCTCTATTTGGTTTTATGATCAACTAGTTCACAGAGTATGAACTTAACATTCAATATCGCCATCATGAATACTGTCACAATGCAGTCATTTTCAGGACCTTCTGTATGATAGGGATCTAAGCATAGGACCACTGGATGAAAGAAAGTGTGGCAGGTCTTGTTGCTTAAGATTTTATATTTTCCCTGAAAATCTGATAAAATATAAGATGAATAAAAGAAATTACTAAGTGGTTAGAAAAATAATCACACCACTAGATAGTCACCATCTTTCAGTTGATTTAAATGAAGGACTTTAAAAGACTCTAAAATTTAGACTTGAAATCACTCCTAACTCCCTAATTTTATTACAATAATGTGCAAAATGAAGTGCAGTACGGGAATATACTTGATTTTTTAAAAAGTGGATTTCAACTGGGAAGACCCAAATTCATAATATCCTTTAGACAACAGTTGTTTTGAAAAAACAAAGAACTATTCTTCAAATCTTATGTTTTGCTAATAAGGTAGAGGAATAAAATTGAACATATTTTTGTTCTTATCCTGACTACACATGGGTCCAATAATTGTTTAACTTGACATTAAAAAAAGCATCATTGAAATAAAGAAAACAGTTCTGCATCATGAGTAGAATGCATTTAAATTAAACATTTAATCTAAAAAAACCACGAGGGATAAAATTTACTTCTAAATTGCTTGGCAGGAAACACAAAAAGAGAAGAAGGTATATTGAATTCCTATTCATGAAGGAAAAGATACCAATCAGTTAATTAAAACAGTTCATCAAATTTTTACCTACATTAGAGTCTTAGCTAATTTATCTTAAAGATGTTCATATAAGGACTATTGGATAACGTGAAGGATAATATCTTTCATAGCAATTTTATAAAAAATGAAGACATGGTTTTCATGTGGTCATTTATTTTCTAATTTCTTTGACAAATCCCAAGGATAAAGTTAGTCATGTCAACTCACGGTTTATAGAAGCTATTTCTAAGATATACAAAAATGTACTTGAAGCAAGTACCTTCTGATCCTCCATTCCCAGAGTAAAAGAGAACGAATTCAGGGTAAATAATGAAACTCACATTACAAATTTTGGATAAGTAAGACTGTAAACAATTAACATGTCTTTCAGCACTTAATATTCCTTATATCAATTGCCTCAGTGAGTTTTTAGGGTTAAGTTATAAAAAGTTTTGAGACCAGTATGTCAGTAAATGGCCTGATGTAGAGAATCCTTATTAACTGATGGAAAGCAGATATACATGTTTTAGGTGCAAATGTTATCATTGGTATTTTGCTTAATGAATTTAAATGTTTGGCTCCTAGTTTTACAAGAAGTACCAAGACTTTTCTACATGAGCAGCTCTATTTTGTATTCAGTTGAACTAAATTGAGAAGTACATAGCAGGGATTAGATTAATTTGTTTGGAAATACTTTAAAATACATAATCTCCCACTGATTGCTTAGAATTGCCATGTAATGATTAATTTTGAGTAGGACTATACTGTATTCCACCACTGGAGTGAATATCTTAGTTTGGATTCCCTTAAAAATAGATCCTGAAACCAGGATTTAGGTGTAAGAGTGAGAAAATATGTGGGAAGAGAAAGGGGAAAAATAAATACCTCCTATGCAAGAGTGCATTATCAAGGTTGTTGCTCTGGACTTTGACTCCAAATTCCTCTGGACCTTGTAAGAGTCAGGATACCTCTCAAAATGGTCTATCAAAAATAAAAGATGCTAAAATCTTTATCCAGGAGCCTCTGTTCCTCATGATTTCAGGATTGCCAAGGGCATTAGAACCCCTGTACTTTTCAGCTGTTCCTATAGCCAAAACAAGCCACTTTTTTGCTAGGCTAGAATACTGGAAAATGCAATGAGCTTACACTTAAATAGCAGAACAAAATGAGTCTGACTTACACAAAATTTTCCACAATGATGCTGATATCAGAGATGGGACAAAAGAATGTGATATAAGCAACAGAGGCACGTTCTGTGGGGAGTTCTGAGAAGACATATATATATATAAGCTGACCTTTTTAATCAGCCCATCTGAATGCTGATCGCTGCTAAAAATGACTGTGGGTATTATTAACACAGTACTGTTCCTTCCAACAGTTGCAGTTGTTTTTGAAGGCAATCCTGGAATATGACACTAAAATGATGTTACCAATAAATATTTTCATCTTATTGGATATATATTCATAATCTCTGAAAGAATTGGCAAATATTGATTTATAATTAAAAGGAAATTGTTGAGTCACTGCCCACTTCACATCATTTAGGATGACAGTACGCTCCAACAGTCTCAGGGACCTACGTACAGTTAACCCTGGAACACATAGTCCTGAGGAGGCTGTATTTGCATTAAATAAAATATTACATGAAACTTAGCTAAACCATACAGATCAGTTACTAAAGGTACTATATTGGGATACCAAAATTCATAGCTTTGCAAAAAAAAAAAGAAACACATGAAGTCTTAAGGAGATAGCTAGCAAAATACTGGATCTATAATTTTGGAATAGAATAACATATATATATATATATATATATAGTCATTAACAAACAATCACATTGACACTTTTTATCATGACAAATAATTACAAATCTGGGTTAATCTTTAGACTGGGGCAACTACCAATTCTTTTGTGCAGTGCATTACAAAGTGAATTATTTTAAATTAAAAATCAGCAAAAAGAGGATTTTAGAAGGTTAAGAATAAATAACCAAAGACAGGCCTCTGCTTCCCAGATCATCTTATTTAGTTAACTCCTTCCTTTGGTATAGTCCTATTAACTTTATAGTTTACCTTTATATTTTACAGTGAGAAAAGATTGCCTACAGCTTGATTAGAAACATATGTAAGGAAGAGACTGCAACTGTAACATAAAAAAATAATTATTTTTAGTTGTTAGATAGTTTTCCACCCTTCAAAGACAAAAAAAAGGTCTCTGCACTTGGGGACATCACAGTTAAGTTGGGCAGGTGGGCAAATAAACAATTACTGCAATCAAATATGCTAAGTGGAATGACAAACACATAAGTTTTTAATGGCAGGAGACTGATGGAACACATTATCCACGCTGGTATTTCAGAGAAACCTTCCTCAAGGAGAAGATCTTTGTGGCCATTTCAGAAAGACAACCAAGAGTAACTCAAGGAAAGAAGAGAGTGAGTGACTGATGCAGAGAGAGGAGCAGATGTAAATACATAAGAGCATGAAATATCATGACTCCTTCAGAAAACTCCAAGTACAGTAGATTCTTACGTTTGTCCAGGACAGACTGTTCTTTACAGATTCTCTGGTTTGATTCTGAAGGCCAGAAACACTTTTTGAACCATACCGTGAGAATTTTGGTGGGTGAATAATTAAGTTTAATTACTAGAATCACTAGAATAAAGATGATTCAACAGATTCATCACCCTTTATTAAATGCACCTGCTTAAAAAGAATACTAATTCCTGGTCTTCAAATTTAGTAAGATATTATTTAGGTCTGGGATTACTGCTAAAGAGATTTTTTGGTAGAGGTGTGGTAGTATTCATTGATTCTTCTTCTGTTTATATTTTCAACACATGTATCTTTACTATTTTATAGTATTCTTATCACCTTTTTTTCATGTAATCAGCACCCAAAATTTACTACATCAAATAGAGCCTATCATGAGCACAGGTGTACTTAAAGATTAGAATGTTTACTGTGTCTTCGTTCCCTGGCAGATAAAGATATAGATATAAATATATAGACTATATAATTAACTATTCTCATAATAATATACATATGTCATCCTATTACCTAAATATGTGCTTCTAGTATTAAGCTATAAAATTAACTCATGTCCTAGATTTAAAAATGGGTCACAACATCATTTAAGTAGTTCCTCTGGAATAAGCAGAGCAAGCCCACCCAGGCCTCTTCCCACATTGCAACTCCCAATGTATCTTGGCTCTAGGCCCAGCCGTCTTCTGAGATACATTAATTTAACATTCATACAATCATCTAATGCTGAAATTGAAAGGAAATTTAGAGGCCAGCTAGACTAATCTTTGTGCGATGCATAATTCAACTATTTCTCACTGCTTGCGATAGGAATGTTCCTTCTTGGCCCTCCTCTGGGATCTGAGAATCTGAATATCATTATAATGTTGTTTGAAAATATACTGATAGCCAGATTTCTGAGATTTAACTCCTGGCTCTGACTTGAATTCTATGTGATTTTGGGTAAGTCAAACTCTCTGTGCCTCAGTTTCCACATCTGTAAAATGAGATGATAATAACATCCAACTCACATATATGTAAATTCTTAAGTATTTCCTATCACTGAATGAGGCTCAATGAATGTTAATTACTATTTTCATGGAACCCTGATCAACTTAATACTTCCTCTTTCTCCCAGCTGCATTTTCTAGCAAAATGTAGTTGTTTTCTTTTACATCATTCCACCCTGAAAAAGGGAATATATTAATAAATCTTTTCTCTCCTTTGCCTACTGTTTAGGAAAAAATATAAAGAGTATCTCATCAGTTAATTTAGCTTATCAAAGTTGTATTAAATCACAGAACAACCTTATCTATGAATCCCAGATACCAACATCTTTTAGTGTTGCATATTTCAGAGGTGTCCATGGTCAGAGATAATTAAAAATTTTACAATCACTCCAATTTTTATATATTCTTCAATGTTGAAAATTTATGTGAATGGTAATATTCTAACCTAAAAATAATGATCTGATATTATAAAATTGCATGCTGTTTTAAATGAAACTGGAATCTACTGAATTTTGTTTTAGATAAAACAGGATGACAGAGCAGGGACCATGTATATTTCATTCATTGCTACATTATGAGTAGAGAACCTGTATTTAGTTGACTCTAAATATTATTAAATGAGTGACCTAATTATTTATTAAAATACAAAATACAAATTTTGTAATAATTAAATATTAATCAAATTAATAAATGTGTATTTTATTAAAGGAAGAGAACTGACTGAAGCATGACAAATTGCTATTGCTATCAGAATACAGACATTACAAAAGCCAATGCATTCATGAAAATAACCATATTAAACTTTTAGTGAAAAAAGTTATATTTAATATTCTCTACATATTTATTTGCTAAATAATGCAAATATTTTAATTTCCAACTAGTTTTTTTTTGCTCGCAGACATATGCTCTTTGTGTATCCTCTAAGTTATACATTTTTAACGCTGGAGATAGGCATACAAAATATATCTTCAGCTAACAGCAAATGGAATATTTTATTCAATACTCTCTTCTTAATTATAGATTCTAAGATAAATGCTTATTTGAGGCTTAGTTGAATGAGAGATTGAATTTGTCTATCCTACAAAAACTAAGTAAATTCTTTCAACTTTTTAATCATCATAAGTTTCTCTAAAATATCTTAAACTTCAAAATGGCCAGGCTGGAAGTTTTTGCTATAGTTCCTTATAGAGACACATGCTACATTTATTTCCTATAAATAATTAGCTGATATAGTGATTTCTTTATCCATGCTTCTTTTAACACTTTGCCCTTTTATATTTTTATAGTTTAGCACACTAAACTATACTTTTATACTTTAAGATTGCACCATAATATAATAAAGAGACATAAATCAGTGTTAGACACCTTTATGCTGTTTATAAATATCTAATTTATAGTTGATTTCATTTTTATATATTTATACTTTATTCTATTTGATTATGAGATATATTACTGTGAAAGATAAATTGATACATCTTTAGCGTTTACAAATAAAGTACTTGCATGCAAAAAACAACAGATGCAATTCCCTTTCTATAACCAAAAACCCAACATTTACAAAAATTTCAAGTATTTTTTTTAAATAAAATAGACTTAAGTTGTTACAGTTTTCTCTTTACTATTTACTAAATGCATTTTACTACTCTGGTTCATTTAGATCTGATAAGTATTTTATGGGTTCTAATAATTTTGCTGTCTGATGTGGTCTGTATCAACAAGGATATGATTATATTTTATTCTGTCCTTTTATATTTTAATTACTCCATTTTTTTTGGAATCTGTTTTGTCTGATATAAGTACTGCTACTCCTGCTTTTTTCTCCCTCTTATTTGCATGAAGTATCTTTTCCATTCCTTCACCTTCCATCTGTATGTGTCTTTGGGTCTGAAATGAGTCTCCTGTAGGCAGCATACAGATGGGACTTGTTTCTTTATCCACCTGCCACCCTGTGTCTTTTGATTTGTTTGTTCAGTCCATTTACATGTAAGGTAGTTATTGCTAGGTGTGCATTTACTGCCATTTTATTCACTGTTTTGTGGTTGCTTTGTTTTAAGCTCTAATTTGAATACTTAACCTCTCATTACTCAGAGGCATGAGAAAAATATCCTATTTCCATAGTCTTTAATTTATACTGTGAACTCTTCAAGAACAGGGTCTTCAAGAGCATTTTCAGTGCCTAGCCTTTAAACTGTCACATCAGAGAAGCTACGTAACCTCAATGTATATGGAACAGAATTTCTTTTTGTGAGAATATTGGGAACCCATATAAATTCCATTGGAATTATTCTTTTAAAAACAATTTTTCCTATTCTTTGTTTTTGAATGATGAAAATAACTCATATTATAGTTATAATATATATTACAATTTCCTACAACATTAAACCTATATAAGTAAAAAGTAAAAATCACCTATAATCCCATTCAAGCTCCCAGTTTCTACAGACCATTAAGGCTAATACTAGTTTGAAGTAAAATTTCTTCTGGGGTACATTTTTTTTCCCACCTAAGATAATTTTATTTAAAAAATTTGTTTTTTCATAGTCTGTAAAGCATGAGTTGAGGGGATGTATCCTTGGCTGGTTAGTGTAGCCGTCCTCCTGTTTTGAGAACTGTATACTCTTGGCTACTATGCCCATTCTACCAGCCTAACCCTGCACCTGGCTGAAGTTTAGGTATAAGAGCCAGCATGGAAAGGGGCTTATTGACTGGCATACATAACACACAGGTAGTATTAGATTATCAAAGCCTAAGTAAACACAGGTGATAGGACATTTGGGGTACTAAATTATGCAAAAAGTATTTATATTTCTCTTTAATATTTGAGTTTCTCAAAAAGTAAATGTACACCTACCAGGTGAAAACAGGAGCTTTCCATCTTGAAAGAAAATCTAATTCTTCTTATATACATAGTCCATTACAGCATTTTATTTGTTAGAGACATGTATTTTTTTCATTATCTTCCCCTATCAAGACCTTTTCAGGAAGGTCTTGTTTGTAGTATAATGAGAGTACATACATTGAATACCATGTAGATTTTTAAATATACTGCCTTGTTTCAAAACCAATTACTGGTTTTATTAAAGTAATTTCAGCTAATTGTACTGCAACTACACCAATTATTTAAAAAGTCACTGTAACTCAAATATTAGCCACCATTAATTACTTTACACACACTAGATGTCCAATTTTATTTAATTTACATGCATATTTAACTCACTAATGTATTTGACATATTGAGGTTGACTTTTTATATAAAATGGAAAAGACTTCTGGTAAATTTTTTTTTAAAAGCCTATTAATACCTTCAAGAAGTGCGTATACAATATCCTGGCAGCAAATAATTAAAAGAAAGCTATTTGCTCTATACCTTTAATTTCCCATAGTAAACAATCATAAATATGAAATTTATGATCTAATAATACATGCCCCAAATATGTGCTGAAATATAATATGTATTTTGTACTTTGGTCTCCCTGAAATCCTATGTATGTGGTTCTACATGTGCTATTCTTTTGCAGACTATTTATATCCTAGTGTATGATAGATATTTGAAAGAAGTCTTTGAAATTGCTTTAACAATAACGTTTAGAAATGTGTATGGAAAGGAAACACATTTAAATAAATTTGGGGATGAAAAATTCTAATTTTACTGGCACCATTTCCCTTGGATTTCCCCACAAATACAATTGTGTCTGCTATATAATATTTTCTAACTTAGAAGGAGCTACAATTTAATAAATGTTTAAATTTACATAACTAGAATATACACTTTTACCAAAAAATGAGTGTAACGTGTTATTTATTACACAAGACAAAAGAGTTTATCTTTCAACATCTAAGATCTATTATTTCTTGTTTTTTTCCCCTCAAAACCTACTTACAGTAGTTCTAGGTTCTAAGAACTAAGTATAAATGTTTTCTTCTGCAGCCCTTGTATTTTCCGGCCTTTCTTTTAATCCCTGCCTAGATCTATCTCATGAGACAGTGACAAGCTCCTGCCCCATTTAGCCATACAGAGGCCTGTTTCATTTCAGGAAGTCCTGTTGACTTGCAGAGAACACATAAACTAACTCATAGAATACTTAGCTTCACTGAATTCCTACAAAGGATCCTCTTTGGAAATAAACATCAGGACTCATTATTACCTGTATTTATTTCAAAAGAATAAAAGAAAAAGTAAAATAATTGTCAAAAACTTGATGTGTATTGTCTCATCCTTACCGTGACTATGTGGGTAAGTATTAACTTCATTTTATAGAAGGGAAAATAAAAACCTTGAATCCAAGAGGTGTAAAATGACTTTAGTCAAAATCGTATGACTACTTTGAAGCGGAGAATGAATTTAAATCCTAAGTCTACCTGATTCCAAAGCTTGTGTTCTTTTTGAGGTGCTACTTTTCAAAACTGAAGCTAATTATTTAGCTGTAAGACAATATATCATATATATTTTATGTGATGAGCACATTTTTTAATATTTGGCAACTGACTTTTTTTTAATCCTTAAACTTTCTCTCCCCTTTGGCCCCACTCTGGAGAGGCTGATAAAAGCATCTGCACAGACCTTCTCATCTGGAGCAAGTGGAAATTTTAAACTTCACAAATCTCTAGTCTGTGAAGGAGAACGTTCTCTAGTTACACAATCCAGCAACTATAAACCCATCCCTTTGCCCAAGCCCACATCCTACCTGTTCACATAATCTGATCTCCTCGGGGATCCCATGTGTGAGCAGCAAACTTTCTCAAGTACTCTTGGTATGTGGAGTGTCATCAGCTTCAATATCCAAACCAAATTTTGGGTGGGGATCCAACTATCAAACAACCAAATATTTATCCCCTACAAATATGTTTCCATGTCAGTTATTAATGAAATTAACAATATTACTTAGAGATTCCAAAGACAGTACCGAAAACTAAAAAATTTGACCCTTGACCCATTTTGCTACTTCATAATTTCATTGGACATCATTATGAACAAAACAAGGGACAGGAACTAAACAGTATTCATTTGTTAATACTCATGTCTAAAATATAACAAACACCTAAGAAGTGCCATTTGAATATATGAACAAATAAACTGATTTTTCTGCTTATATTGTATATATATACATATATATATCTTGTAGGGCCTAGTCAAGTAACAATCATCAAATTAGTTTGACTATTTTCATACTCTTACAGATTTTCATAATATAAAAACCGTTTTTTGAAAATGGTAGAATAAATAACATGTATTTAACAATTTAAAAATCTGCATCCATGTGGAATTATCATTTAAAATGAGGGAAAATTTAAAAAAAGAATGTCAGAGTATGGGCCAACAGAATTTTGATAACAATTGTGATGCTTCAAGATGAATATGGAGATATAATTGTATGATCGTGAATCATAAATATGTCATAAAAATGAGTCATAAAAAATATGTATTTGGTCATTCAGATGACCCAGGTATATTTGGTCTTCATACACAGTTCCTGAAAACACTTCAGAGCCTTAAAGGTGAAACGGGTGTCCTGTTATTTAATGAGAGATTTCAGGACCCCCACTAAAGGTGGGGGCTGCAGGATGATTCAGCCAATGGCCAATAATGTTGTCAGTCATGACTATGCAATGAAGACCTCACAAAATCCCATGAGAAGAGCTTGCCGCTCTTGGATCCTGCTTGTCTGTGGGAGAGGCTTCCAGGCTTGGGAAACCAGAATGCTTCCACATGCCACCGAGCCAGGCCCCAAGCTCCAGGAGGATAGAAGCTCATTTATTTGGAAACTTGGTCTGTTACCTCTTAATCTGGCTGTTAACTTGTATCCTTTATGGTATTTTAAGTGTTTTCCTGAATTCTGTGAGCTGCTCCAGCAAATTAATCAAATCTAAAGAAACCTCCCATCTATAGCTGGTAGGTCAAAAGCATAGGTGACAGCCTGGGGCTGTGACCTGCGTCTGGAGTGGGGTGTGGAGGGCAGTCTTGTTGGACGGAGCCCCTAACCTGGGGAATCTGATGCTGTCTACAGGCAGATCGAATTGAGTTCTCTGACACCCTGCTTATGTTTGAGGATTGCTTGGTGTTATGTGTGGGCGGAAAGACCCACCGGGGGGGGGGGGGGGGGGGGGGGGGGGGGGGGGGGGGGG
>JAQQAC010002172.1:41606295-41702196 GCA_029783875.1 Phataginus tricuspis | reverse complement strand
CCCCCCCCCCCCCCCCCCCCCCCCGCCACACACACACTGGAATAGGGTCCAGGAACCCAAAAGTAGTTATACTCTATTACTTCTGTTCATAATACTATTATTTTTGTTTTATGTGAAAAAAACACATCAGAGTTATTAATAGGCTAAATCAAATTATGGCCCCACTGGTTAAAATAACTAGATGTCTCACTCTATTAAAAAACTCTGATCCTCTATTAAGAGATTGAGAATTACAGCACTGCATTTATATTCTAACTCTAAAACAAGCAAATACACAAACAAGAAGAATTGATCGCTTTGTCAGTTTTTCCTAGATCTCCCCTGAAGAAAGTAAAAGAAAATGATCTGGTATAATGCAACATGTTCATGGATTTCTTTGGAGTTTAAAGCCTTTAAACTCTTATCTTCAGAGTTCGTATCTTCAGAGGATACTGCTTTTTAACTAACTCTTCTATAAATGGTGCAGATGTTAATCAGTATAATACCCTGTTAAATAACCCTGCAGTAAGATTAAACTTCTACATGTTTTCAAATTAATACACTAACCTTTAGTGAGAATACTAAAATGCTTTAAAAATCATAACTTTTCTGGTTATTTTTATAGCTCCTGTTCAAGATACATGCTGTCTGCATGAAGATATGGGTCTCCCTTGATATATATTTAACATAATCCTTACTGTGCTTAATACAAAAAGTAGAGTTCGCATACAATAAATTAAAAATACTTGGAGAAACACTTCCCAGAGTACTTACTTGATCCCAAAAACAGTGTGGAAGAGACTTTGTAGTTTTAAAGTGAATTTGCTCATACCCGTAACACCAGTGTCTTACAAAGCTTTTTTTCAAAATGAAAAAATATGAGGAGTGCCTTTGGTATACAATAATTAAGTTAGATAACCCAAGTTGGAAATAAGTAGTCTTACAGTTTTGAGGGTTTTTTTCTTTTTAAGTTACTGCTAAGATCATTGTCTTTTGATAGGGCAAAGCTTTTAGCCATCCAGAAAACAGACAATAATAAGAATCACTCATGTTCATTTGAATGGAGCAATTGGATAGAATTTACTTGCCAATGTTCAAATACCTATGTCCCACTTTCATAGATTTTTTGCCAGGATTATGAGGTTGGCAGATGGGACATGTGCCAGACAGACGGCTTCAGCAATTTTAGATAAAATTGACCAATAGATACTGATTTGAGACTGTAGCCAATTTTTACTTTAATGATGAGAACTAAACAGTTTGGCCAATAAATTATGTTGGCTGATTTGATCCCATTGGAAGAGGGTATAATGTAGTCTTTTAAAATATTGTTATGGGCCAGTTTTGAGTTCCTGGCTATAAAGATGGTAAGTTTCCTTTTCTGAGTAGGTGATTAAGTCCACACTCCCAACCTCTCACCTTACTGGGCTCCCATATTCCAGGCCACTAAATATACCAGCTACACACGTGCCTTGGATCAGGTAACAGAAAACTGTGCCCCAGAGCCCTCCAAATTATTTTAATTAGCCAATCCACAGAAAGCCTGTGAAATCTAGCTAATGTTACCTGACTTGCCATACATAAATGCCCCCTTAGCTCCAGTTTGCTGTTACTTGTCTCTAGGCTTGACCCCCTTTGCAGACCATTCTGAAAACGTGCTCTTGTTCTGCCCTTCACCTATGCTGAGTGTTAGTGTGCTGTGTCCTGTAATCAAAAGAATCTTATAAAACAGAAGGTAGAATCCTCATTTTTAGGAATGATGTGCAATTAATTCATAAGGATGTAGTCACTGATTATTCTTGAATGAAAACAAAGAGAACTACGAAAAATCTGTAAAGCATTTATAACATAAGTGAATCAAATCATATATCATAAATCATAAATTGATATATCACCAATGGTCACTTTTACACCTGACTGACAAGTGTGCTAAAATCTAGAAACAAGAATTAACTTCCTAGTCTTTGATTTTCAACATGGATATTTTTTTTATAACATAAGAAGTCTATTTATACATATACATTTATGACAATGGAACATCCTATATTTGGTAAACAAATAATGCTCACAATAATTGTGAGATTACTAAAATTTCAGAAATACCAAACAAGCCTAATTCCTTCAATTAATCAATTTTAATCTTTCTTTTTATAAGGAGATGGAAAAAAAATTTCTGTTATTTAGGCCATTTCAGGAAAGTTCAAAGATATTTTTTGGTTAAAGCACATCTTAATAATTTTACTATTCTGTATTTGGTCTTGAAATAGGGAAAGACAAAAATCAAGAAAAAATACCAAGTGGAACAAGACAGAAATGTATTTTTATAGGCAAAAGATTTCTATAGTAATACAAAAAAATGCTAATGAGGTACTTTGTAATCCATTAATATTAAATCAACTCAAATTATTTAATGTATCATTTTTATATTTGTTACAGGCTGAGTTCATTCTCCTTGGTCAGATGCACAAAGAATTGAAAGGCAGAGGAATGGGCCTCCTCACTGGGCAGTTTGGACAGGTTTTCCTTAAACTTTATCTTCCTCTTATTCATGTCTGTCTTTCTATCTAATGTATTTACTTCTGTTGTTCATAAACTTAATAATCTTTATATGCACATTTAGACATATACAATTATCTAATCAACTTGTTTTATTTTTAACTAAACTACAACTTACAGGTATTTAAAAAAACATATTTTATAATTTTTCTTAAATTTTCCATCTAAATAAATTACTTAAGTTCCCTAAGAAACAGATAAAACACACCTATTATTTTGTGTGAATACTTACATTAGGAACGTTCAGTAGAAAGATAGACATTAGCAGCTAGGGAAGGGGAAGATAAGATTCAATGAAAGAAAATTGTGCCCAAACTGTGCCCAGGTAGGGGATACCCCATGAAGACAAAAAAGGCTTTGCAGGCAGATAACTTCTTGCCTATGGGGAGCAGGCCAAACCCACACCAACCAGGTCCCAACGTGGGTGCAATCGAACAAAACTAAGAACTGCCCAAATCACACCTCTTTATCACCTCATTAAAATAAAATTACAGTTTTGCCCCCAACTGTCCATGGGCTTTTCTGTGTGCATTTTGGGAAAAGACAAGCGCACCAAGAGGAATTGGTGTATAACTAGAACTGTCAATCAAATGACCTAACCCTGTCAATCAAAAGATGTACCTCCCATCTAGGTGGTGATAAATAGACCCTCCCCTAAAAGTTCAGGGCCTTTGTCTACCTTGACTCTGGTCCCTTCCTCCTTTGCAGTGTATTCAAATAAAACTTTTTCTGTGCTTCACTATTGTGTCTCTGCCTTTCAATTCTTTGTTGCAACAAGGACAAGAACCAAGGAAAACTCAACCCATAACACTTATATTATTATTATACTTAATATAATCTCAATTATTCGTATTGCAGGGACCAAGGGCAGACTGCCTCAAGATGTACCATTGTGACATACAGATTATTCCAGAGTTGAGCAAGGCAAAGAAGACTCAAAAGAAACTTCGACCTCCCACCCCTCAACTGCATAAAAATAATTTAGATGGAGGAACTACTCCGGAGAGAGCTATCACCACAGAAAGCTACATTATAAGGTAAACTAGGAGTGGCAGAAAGGGATGCATATGGCTAAGCCTGTTAAAATTACTCTTTGTGCCTCCTCATTGTTTCTGCGTGGCGGACCAAATACTTATCAAACATTTACTCTTTTCATATTCCATTTCACTTTCATAAAAGTGAATGACTCCCCTTTTCCTTTGATGTCTCAGACACATACCCCTCTCTCCTAGGTTCAGGGTATCATATATACCTCATTCTCCCTGATTGTATGGAACCCATGTCTATGGCTTCCCATTACTTGCAGAATTAAACTGTTTTTTTTCTCCTGTTAATCTGTCTCATGTCAATTTGATTCTTAGACCAGCTAAAAGAACCTCAAGGGGTAGAGGAAATTTCTTCCTCAACAGCAATATTAATTTTCATCTTAATGAAAGTAACCAACTGTTTACAGAGTGTAAACTCAATTGTAAATCTGCAAACTCTTTAACTGTAAGCAGATATTTCACATAACCTTAAAAAATTCTATTGTAACAAAAAGTAAAGGTGATAATATATATATAATTATGCAAACATATTTTCATATTCTATATGGTAAAAAAGTCAATTAAAATGATGTTTAATCAAAGCTTTTATCTTTTGCTTGCTTTTAGATTACCTAAATGTAGATAGAATGGAAGTTTATGATCAGGATCCTTGCCTGGCTTTAATATTGCCCATTATATATGTAGAACAGCCTGCTTTGCATATATATGGGAGCAGGATGTTTACCAGGGACAGAGTCACAGGTTAGTCATAGGAGTACTGGCCCAGAAGAAGGGAAGCATAGAGGGAAGCAGGAGAGAACAGAGACTGGCAGAGAAGATGCAGAACACTGGAACTGCTAAGCAGAAGCACCAGGAAGACTGAGCCACCAGTGGGAGGCAGCGTCTGGAGAGAGCATTACTAGCAGGGATGCAGCGAGCTTAGGCTTAGTGGTTGGTGAGAGGAGGCAGCAGGAGGGAGCAGCAGTGGAGCCAGGAGAGACTGAGCTGGCTTTGCCACTTATACATGGCCTGGCGGAAAGGTTGTATGAGCCATTTGTTTGTTTGTTTGATTTTGTATTTTTTTTTGTATTTTGGTATCATTAATACACAATCACTTGAACATTATGATTACTAGACCCCCTATTATCAAGACCCCACTACATACCCCACTACAGACACTGTCCATCAGCATAGTAAGATGTTATAGAATCATTACTTGTCTTCTCTATAAATATTGCCTTTCCCATGTTCCCTGCTGTTGCATTAAGTGTGCTAATAGTAATGCCCTTTTCCTCCCTTATCCCTCCCTTCCCACCAATACTCCTCAGTCCCTTTCCCTTTGGTAAGTGTTAGTACATTCTTGGGTTCTGTGAGTCTGCTGCTGTTTTGTTCCTTCAGTTTTTCTTTGTTCTTATACTCCACAGATGAGTGAGATCATTTGATACTTGTCTTTCTCTGCCAGGCTTATTTCACTGAGCATAATACCCTCTAACACTATCAATGTTGTTGCAAATGGTAGGATTTGTTTTCTTCTTATGGCTGAATAATATTCCATTGTATATATGTACCACATCTTCTTTATCCATTCATCTACTGATGGGCACTTAGGTTGCTTCCATTTCTTGGCTATTGTAAATAGTGCTGCAATAAATACAGGGGTGCATATGTCTATTTCAAACTGGGCTGCTGCATTCTTAGGGTAAATTCCTAAGAGTGGGATTCCTGGGTAAAAATGGTACTTCTATTTTGAGGTTTTTTTTTTAGGAGAGCAAGGTACAGGCTTTTATTTAGAAATAAAGTGAGAGGAAAGAGCTCCCAGCTCATGCCAGGAGGGGACAAGAGAGCCCCTATTTTGAGTTTTTTGAGGAACCCCCATACTGCTTTCCACAATGGTTGAACTAATTTACATTCCCACTAGCAGTGTAGGAGGGTTCCCCTTTCTCTACATCTTCACCAACATTTGTTGTTGTTTGTCTTTTGGAATGTTGGCCATCCTCACTGGTATGAGGTGATATCTCATTGTGGTTTTAATTCGCATTTCTCTGATGACTAGAGATGTGGAGCATCTTTTAATGTGCCTGTTGGCCATCTGAATTTCTTCTTTGGAGAAGTATCTGTTTAGCTCCTCTGCCCATTTTTTAATTGGATTATTTGCTTTTTGTTTGTTGGGGTGTGTGAGCTCTTTATATAATTTGGATGTCAACCCCTTATCAGATATGTCATTTATGAATATATTCTCCCATACTGTAGGATGTTTTTTTGTTCTACTGATGTTATCCCTTGCTGTATAGAAGCTTTTTAGTTTGACATAGTCTCATTTGTTCATTTTTGCTTTTCTTTCTCTTGCCTGGGGAGATATGTTCATGAAGAAGTTGCTCATGTTTATGTCCAAGAGATTTTTGCCTAAATTTTTTCTAAGAGTTTTATGGTTTTGTGACTTACATGCAGGTCTTTGATCCATTTTGAGTTTACTTGTGTATGGAGTTAGACAGTAATCCAGTTTCATTCTGTTACATGTAGCTGTTCAATTTTGCCAACACTAGCTGTTGAAGAGGCTGTCATTTCCCCATTGTATATCCACGGCTCCTTTATGATATATTAATTGACCATATATGCTTGGGTTTATATCTGGGCTCTCTATTCTGTTCCTTTGGTCTATGGGTCTGTTCTTGTGCCAGTAACAAATTGTCTTGATTACTGTGGCTTTGTGGTAGAGCTTTAAGTCAAGGAGTGTAATTCTCCCTGATTTATTCTTCCTTCTCAGGATTGCTTTGGCTATCAGGGGTCTTTTGTGGTTCCATACGAATTTTAGAATTATTTGCTCTAGTTCATTGAAGAATACTGTTGGTATTTTGATAGGGATTGCATTGAATCTGTAGATTGTTTTATGTAGGATGGCAATTTTGACAATATTAATTCTTCCTAGCCAAGAGCATGGGATGAATTTCCATTTATTAGTGTTCTCTTTAATTTCTCTTAATAGTGTCTTGTAGTTTTCAGGGTATAGGTCTTTCACTTACTTGGTTAGGTTTATTCCTAGGTACTTTATTCTTTGGATGTGATTGTGAATGGAATTGTTTTCCTGATTTCTCTTTCTGCTAGTTCATCGTTAGAGCACAGGAATGTAATAGATTTCTGTGTATTAATTTTGAATCCTGCAACTTTGCTGAATTTAGATATTAGATATAATAGTTTTGGAGTGGGTTCTTTAGGTTTTTTTATGTACGATATCATGTCATCTGCAAACGGGGACAGTTTGAGTTTTCCTTGCCAAAATGGATGCCTTTGATTTCTTTGTGTTGGCTGATTGCCATGACTAGGACCTCCAGAACTATGTTGATAAAAGTGGGGAGAGAGGGCATCATTGTCTTCTTCCCGATATTAAAGGAAAAGCTTTCAGCTTTTTGCTGTTAAGTATAATGTTGGCTGTGGGTTTGTCATATATGGCCTTTATTATGTTGAGGTACTTGCCCTCTATACCCATTTTGTTGAGAGTTTTTATCATGAATGAAGGTTGAATTTTGTTGAATGCTTTTTCAGCATCTATGGAGATAATCATGTGGTTTTTGTCCTACTTTTCGTCAATGTAGTGGATGATGTTGATGGATTTTCGAATGTTGTACCATCCTTGCATCCCTGGGATGAATCCCACTTGATCATGATGGATGATCTTTTTTCATGTATTTTTGAATTCAGTTTGCTAATATTTTGTTGAGTGTTTTTGCATCTATGTTCTTCAGGGATATTGGTCTGTAATTTTCTTTTTTTTGTGGTGTGTTTGCCTGGTTTTTGTATTAGAGTGATGTTGACCTCGTAGAATGAGTTTGGGAGTATTCCCTCCTCTTCTACTTTTTGGAGAACTTTAATGAGGATGGATAGTAGGTCTTCACTAAATGTTTGATAAAATTCAGCAGTGAAACCATCTGGTACAGGAGTTTTGTCCTTAGGTAGTTTTTTGATTACCAATTCAATTTCTTTGCTCCTAATTGATCTATTCAGATTTTCTGTTTCTTCCTGGGTCAATCTTGTATGGCTGTATTTTTCTAGAAATGTGCCTATTTCCTCTAGGTTGTCTAGTTGGTTATCATGTAATTTTTCATAGTATTCTCTCATTATTCTTTGTATTTCTGTTGTGTCCACAGTGATTTTTCATTTCTCATTTCTGATTCTGTTTATGTGTGTAGATTCTTTTTCTCCCGATAATTCTGGCTAGGGATTTATCTATTTTGTTTATTTTCTCAAAGAACCAGCTCCTGCTTTCATTGATTCTTTCTATTGTTTTACTCTTCTCGATTTTATTTATTTCTGCTTTATCTTTATTATGTCCCTCCTTCAACTGACTTTGGGCCTCATCTGTTCTTCCTTTCTAGTTTCATTAATTGTGAGTTTAGACTGTTCATTTAGGATTGTTCTTATTTCCTGGGGTAGGCCTGTATTGCAATATATTTCCCTCTTAGCACGGCCTTTGCTGCATCCCAGAGATATTGTTGTGTGGAATTATTGTTTTCATTTGTCTCCATATATTGCTTGATCTCTGTTTTTATTTGGTCAATGATCCATTGATTATTTAGGAGCATGTTATTAAGCCTCCATGTGTATGTTAGCCTTTTCGTTTTCTTTGTGTAATTTATTTCTAGCTTCACACCTTTGTGATCTGAGAATCTGGTTTGTACAATTTCAATCTTTTTGAATTTACTGAGGTTCTTTTTGTGCCGTAACATATGATCTATTATTGAAAATATTCCATGTGCACTTGAGAAGAATGTGTATCCTGTTGCTTTTGGATGGAGTGTTCTGTAGATGTCCGTTAGCTTTTGTCTGTTCTAGTATGTTGTTCAGTGCCTCTGTCTCTTTACTTATTTTCTGTCTGGTTTATCTGTTCTTTGGAGTGAGTGATGCGTTGAAGTCTCCTAAAATGAATGCATTGCATTCTGTTTCCCCCTTTAATTCTGTTAGTATTTGTTTCACATATGTAGGTGATCCTGGGTTTGGTGCATAGATATTTATAATTGTTATATCCTCTTATTGGACTGACACTTTTATCTTTATGTAATTTCCCTCTTTGTCTCTTATGACTTCCTTTGTTTTGAAGTCTATTTTGTCTGATTCAAGTACTGCAACTCCTGCTTTTTTCTCCCTATTATTTGCATGAAATACCTTTTTCCATCCCTTTACTTTCAGTCTGTGTATGTCTTTGTGTTTGAAGTGAGTCTCTTGTAGGCAGTAAATAGATGGGTCTTGTTTTTTATCCATTCAGTAACTCTATGTCTTTTGATTGGTGCATTCAGACCATTTACATTTAGGGTGATTATCGATAGGTATGTATTTATTGCCATTGCAGGCTTTAGATTCGTGGTGTTCAAAAGTTCAAGGGCAATTCCCTTACTCTCTAACAGTCTAATTTAACTTACTTCTATACTATTACAAACACAACCTAAAGGTTCTTTTGTTTTTTTTCCTCATTTTTCTTCCTTCTCCATCTTTGTATGTTATGAATCATATCTTGTTCTCTTTATCTTCCCTTGGGTGACATCTATTTAGCCTTAGGAATACTTCCATATATAAGAGTCCCTCCAAAATGCACTGTAGATGTGGTTTGTGGGAGGTAAATTCTCTCAGCTTTTGATTATCTGAAAATTGTTTAATCCCTCCTTCAAATTTAAATGATAATCTTTCTGGATAGAGTATTCTTGGTTCAAGGCCCTTCTGCTTCATTGCATTAAATATATCATGCCACACCCTCCTGTCCTGTTAGGTTTCTGTTGAGAAATATGATAGCCTGATGGGTTTTCCTTTGTATGTGATTATTTTTCTCTCTCTAGCTGCTTTTAAAAGTCTGTCTTTATCCTTGATCTTTGCCATTTTAATTATTATATGTCTTGATGTTGTCTTCCTGGGGTCCCTTGTGTTGGGAGATCTGTGCACCTCCATGGGTTGAGAGACTATCTCCTTCCCCAGATTGGGGGAGTTTTCAGCAATTACCTCCTCAATGATATTTTCTATCTCTTTTTCTCTTTCTTCTTCTTCTGGTACCCCTATAATGCGAATATTGTTCCGTTTGGATTGGTCACAGAGTTCTCTCAATATTCTTTCATTTTTAGAGGTTCCTTTTTTCTCTCTGTTCCTCAGTTTCTTTGTATTCCTCTTCTCTAATTTCTATTCCATTTACCATCTCTTCTACGACATCTAATCTTCTTTTAAATCCCTCCATTGTATGTTTCATTTCAGATATGGAATTTCTTAATGATTGAATCTCTGACTTTAATTCGTTTCTGAGTTCTTGAATATTTTTCTGTACCTCCAGAAGCATGTTTATAGTTTTTATTTTGAAATCTCTTTCAGGAAGATTGTTGAGTTCTGTTTCATTTTGCCCTTTTTCTGGGGTTTGTGAGATTTTGGTCTGAACCATGTTCTTTTGATGTTTCATGTTTTTGTGTGGTGCCCACTAGTGCACAGAAACTCCAGTGTCTGGAGCTGCTCAGCCCCTAGAGTGAGGTTGGGGTTTGTAGGGGAGTGGATCTGGTGCCTGGGGGGAGGAAAGATCTGTTTCCTTATTCCTGTCTGTGGTGCCTGTCTCCAGCATCAGAGCCAGTGGGCCAAGCACAGAGGTCTAATCCTCTGTATTTTGCATCTCTAACTGTTGTAGGCAGTGCCTCCCTCTGGCTGGCCTGACGCCTGCGCAGTGACTGCCAGTTTGCAAGCCGGTGTTGTCAGGCCAGTAGGAAGGCTTGGTAGACTGTGTGTCCCAGTTGGGGCCCTCAGAGCTGGACAGGCAGCGAGCATTATGGAGCACCTGAAGCTCCTCAAAGTTCCCAACCAGCTGGGTAGAGTGTTCCCAGACATCCTTGTCCAGCTGTGCCTTCTCCCATGCATCTTGCTCTGTGCAAACCCTGCCCCTTCAGCAGCCCCCTCGCTGCTAGGGAGCCTGTCAGACCACTTGCCTTTCTCTGACACAGAGCGGCCAGGTGTGGATCCTCTTCCCCACAAATGGCCAGAATGTCAGTCTTCCAAGCACTCCAACTGTCCGAGCTCCCTAACGCCCTGAGCACCACACAATATAGGCTTCTGCTCACAAAGCGGATCTCCAGGGCTAGGTGTTCAGCAGTCCCAGGCTTCCATCCTCTCTCCTGCTCCATTTCTCTTCCTCTCGCCGGTGAGGTGGGGTGGGAGAAGGGCTTGGGTCTTGCCAGATTAAGGCTTTGGTACATTAACTTGTTTCGTGAGGTCTGCTCTGTTCGTGAGGTCTGTATGCAGTCTGGTTCAGCCTTCTTTCTTGTTGCTGTTTTAGGGTTAGTTGCATTAATTAACTAAATTTTTGTAATATTTGTGGTTTGGGGAGGAGTTCTCCATGTCACCTCTCACACCGCCATCTTGAATACCCCTGGTATGAGCCCTTTTTTAACCCACAACTTCCCTTGTCTTTATTCAGTCTCACCAAATTCAAACTGAACTTGCATAGAGTAGGGAAGGCCCTCCTTCCAGAGCAACACTAAATAACCAAAGATTAGTTATTAACATAATTTAGTATTAGTCTAAGTTCTTAAATTTAATAAAGAATTTGAAAATAATAAAGGCAACATATATATCCTGTATTATTCATAGCATTAGAAATTATTTCCTTTATTTTTATTAAGGTATCATTGATATACAATCTTATAAAGGATTCACATGAAAAACATTGTGATTACTACATTCACCCATATTATCAATTCCCCTCCACACTCCATAGCAGTCACTCTCCATTAGTGTAGTAAGATGTCACAGAGTCACTACTTGTCTTCTCTGTGCTACACTGTCTTTCTTGTAACCCCCCAACACCATGTGTGCCAATCATAATACCTCTACATCCCCTTTTCCCTCGCTCCCACAAACCACCCCCCACACATCCCCTTTGGTAACCACTAGTACCTTCTTGGAGTCTGTGAGTCTGCTGCTGTTTTATTCCTTCAATTTTGCTTCATTGTTATACTCCACAATAAAGGAAATCATTTGGTACTTGGCTTTCTCCACCTGGCTTATTTCATTGAGCATAATACCCTCTAGCTCCATCCATGTTGTTGCAAATGGAAGGATTTGTTTCCTTCTTATTGCAGAATAGTATTCCATTGTGTATATGTACCATATCTTCTTTATTATTCATCTGCTGACGGACACTTAGGTTGCTTCCATACCTTGGCTATTGTAAATAGTGCTGTGATAAACATAGGGGTGCATATGTCTTTTTGAATCAGGGATCTTGTTTTCTTTGGGTAAATTCCTAGGTGTGAAATTCCTGGGTGAAATGGTATTTCTATTTTTAGTTTTATAAGGAACCTCCAAATTGCTTTCCACAATGGGTGAACTAATTTACATTCCCACCAACACAGTAGGAGGGTTCCCCATTCTCCACATCCTTGCCAGCACTTGCTGTTCCTTGTCTTTTCAATGTTGTCCATCCTAACCAGTGTGAGGTGATATCTCATTGTGGTTTTAATTTGCATTTCCCTGATAATTAGAGATGTGGAGCATCTTTTCATGTGCCTGTTGGCCATCTCAATTTCTTCTTTGGAGATGTGCGTGTTCACATCCTCCGCCCATTTTTTGATCATGTTATGTGCTTTTTGGGTGGTGAGGCATGTGAATTCTTTATATATTTTGGATTTTAACCCCTTGTCAGATAGGTCATCAACAAATATATTCTCCCACACTGTAGATTGCCATTTTGTTCTACTGATGGTGTCCTTTGTGGTACAGAAGCTTTTTTGTTTAATTGAGTCCCATTTGCTCATTGTTGCTTTTGTTTCACTTGCCTGAGGAGATGTGTTCAAGAAAAAGTTGCTTATGTTTATATTCAAGAGATTTTTGCCTACGTTTTATTCTAAGAGTTTTATGGTTTCATGACTTACATTCAGATCTTTGATCCATTTCAACTTTACTTTTGTGTGTCGAATTAGACAATAATCCAGTTTCATTCTCTTACATGTAGCTGTCCAGTGTTGCCAACACCAGCTGTTGAAGAGGCTCTCATTTCCCTATTGTATATACATGATTGGTTTAACGTATTAATTGGTTGTATATGTTGGGATTTATATTTGGGCTCTCTATTTTGTTTCATTGATCTATGGGTCTGTTGTAATGCCAGTACCAAATTTACTGTGGCTTTGGAGTAGAGCTTGAAGTCCGGGAGTGTAATCTCCCCAGCTTTATTCTTCTCAGGATTGCTTTGGCTACTCGGGGTCTTTTGTGGTGCCTTATGAATTTTAGTACTATTTTTTCTAGTATATTGAAGAATGCCATTGCTATTTTGATATGGATTGCATTGAATCTATAGATTGCTCTAGGCAAGATGACCATTTTGACAATATTAATTCTTCCTATCCATGAATGTGGGATATATTTCCATTTATTGGTGTCTTCTTTCATTTCTCTCAGGGGACAAGTCTTTCACCTCCTTAGTTAGGTTTATTCCTAGGTATTTTATTCTTTTTGATGCAATTGGAATGGAATTGTTTTCCTGATTTCTCTTTCTGCTAGTTCATTGTTAGTATATAGGAATGCAACAGATTTCTGTGTATTGATTTTGTATCCTGCAACTTTGCTGATTTCAGTTATTAGTTCTAGTAGTTTGGGGATGGATTCTTTAAGGTTTTTATGCACAGTATCATGTCATCTGCAAAGTGTGACAGTTTAACTTCTTCTTTACCAATCTGGATGCCTTTTATTTCTTTGTGTTGTCTGATAGCCGGGGCTAGGACCTTCAGAACTATGTTGAATAAAAGTGGGGAAAGCAGGCATCCCTGTCTTGTTCTCAAACTTAAAGGAAAAGCTTTCAGCTTTTTGCTGTTAAGTATAATGTTGGTTGTGGTTTTGTCATATATGGCCTTTATTATGTTGAGGTACTTGCCCTCTATACCCATTTTGTTGAGAGTTTTTATCATGAATGGATGTTGAGTTATGCTGAATACTTTTTCAGCATCTATCGGGATGATCATGTGATTTTTGTCCTTCTTTGTGTTGATGTGTTGTATGATGTTAATGGATTTTCAAATGTTGTACCATCCTTGCATCCCTGAAATAAATCCCACTTGATCATGTTGGATGATCTTTTTGATGTATTTTTGAATTTGGTTTGCTGATATTTTGTTGAATATTTTTGCGCCTATGTTCATCAAGGATAGTGGGCTACAATTTTCTTTTTTTGTAGTGTCTTTGTCTTGTTTTGGTATTACACTGATGCTGGCTTTTTGATTATTAATTCAATTTTGTTGCTGGTAATTGTTCTGTTCAGATTTTGTTTCTTCCTTGGTTAACCTTGGAAGGTTGTATTTTTCTAGAAAGTCATCTATTTCTTGTACAGTATCCAGTTCATTAGCATATAACTTTTCATAGTATTCTCCAATAATTCTTTGTACTTCTGTGGTGTCTGTAGTGATTTTTCCTTTCTCATATCTGATTCTGTTTATGTGTGTAGACTGTCTTTATTTCTTGATAAATCTTGTTAAGGGTTTATCTATTTTGTTAATTTTCTCAAAGAACCAGCTCTTGCTTTCATTGATTATTTCTATAGTTTTATCTTCTCAATTTTATTTATTTCTTCTCTGATTTTTATTATGTCCTGCCTTCTATTGAATTTAGGCCTCATGTGTTCTTCTTTTTCTAGTTTCATTAATTGTGAGTTTAGACTGTTCATAAGGGATTGTTCTTCTTTCCTGAGTCCCTATGGCCCCATCATGGCTTTTCTTGCTTGCGTTCTTCTTTTGATTCATGCCCTGTGCCCTTGGAGTCAGGAGTTAGGTTCTTGCTGACCAGGCCCCCACTCCTTTTCCCTCTTCCAGCAGTTTCCCAGCACGTTGGAAGTGTGCCTTGCACCCCCAGCTGAGTGAAGCTCAGAATGCATCTATTTTTATCTATGTAACAAGCTCAGATCAGGGACCTAATTGGTTTCCCAGTGGTGGGTATTTTCTCGTTCCAAATATTAATCCATTATTTTCCTGGCACCGAGCCCAGCCCTGCTGCAGTACCGTACTCAAATGGAGTATGTTTTTATGCAACCGAGAGCCCCAGCAAATACTTTATGAGCTTTGTAGCTTAACACGAGAAGCCATGCAAATGCGCTTTTCATTTGGAGTGTGGGGTCGATGTGAAGAAAAGGAATTGCTTCTCCCAGGGAAGATCCATCATTTCTGTGGGTTCCAAGCCCCAGTCTTCTCTGTTCATCTCTCAGATGTGGCGAGCACCTTGGGGGCCTCTGGTCTCCAACATCTGCAGCCTCAGGGATGGATCACACCAGTGCTTAGTGACCAAACCCAGTGCTGAGGCTTCAAGGGGACCTGGGCATCCCACTGCCGCTTGATGTGAGAGGCCCGGGCTCAGGTCAGATTTGTCGGGGAGATTGCACACACCCCTCTCCTGGAACCTCAGCTGATGTTTATAATTGTATGTACCATGCAATTTAGGAGTACAAAAAAGCTGTACAGGCATTAACTCCAAAATAAATTTATATTTTTTTCTCTCGCAAAATCAATGAAAGATGTTACTAAGAAAAAAAATATGGTGGGCCTGTATTGCAATATACTTCCCTCTTAGCATGACCTTTGTTGCACACCACAGATTTTGTGGGATTGAGTTATTGTTTTCATTTGTCTCCATATATTGCTTGACCTCTGTTTTTATTTGGTCATTGATATATTGATTATTTTGGGGCATGTTGTTAACCCTCCATTTGTTTGTGGGCTTTTTCATTTTCTTTGAGTAATTTATTTCTAGTTTCACACCTTTGTGGTCTGAGAAGCTTGTTGGTACAATTTCAATCTTTTTGAATTTACTGAGGCTCTTTTTGTAGCCTAGTATATGATCTATTCTTGAAAATGTTCCATGTGCACTTGAGAAGAATATGTATTCTGATGCTTTTGGGTGGAGTGTTCTTAGATATCTGTTAGGTACATGTGTTCTAATGTTTTGTTCAGTGCCTCTGTCTCCTTACTTATTTTCTGTCTGGTTGATCTGTTCTTTGGAATGAGTGGTATGTTGAAGTCTCATAAAATGAATACATTGCATTCTATTTGCCCTTTTAATTCTGTTAGTGTTTGTTTCACATATGTAGGTGCTCCTATGTTGGGTGGATAGATATTGATAATGGCTATATCCTCTTGTATGACTAACCTCTTTATCATTATGTAATGTCTTTCTTTGTCTCTTGTTACTTTCTTTGTTTTGAAGTGTATTTGGTCTGATACAACTACTGCAACTCCTGCATTTTTCTCCCTGTTGGTTGCATGAAATATCATTTTCCATCCCTTCACTTGTAGTTTCTTTATGTCTTAGGGTTTGAAATGAGTCTCTTGTAGGCAGCATACAGATGTGTCTTTTTTTTTGTATCCATTCTGTAATGCTGTCTTTTGATTGGTGCATTCATTCCATTTACATTTAGGGTCATTATAGATTGATATGTACTTATTGCCATTGCAGGCTTTGGATTCGTGCTTACCAAAGGTTTAAGGGTAGCTTCTTTACTATCTATTAGTCTAACTTAACTAAGCATGCTATTTAAAACACAATCTAAAGGGTTGTTTTCCCTCCCTTCTTTTTCTTCCTCCTCCTATATATATATTTCTTCCTCCATTCTGTATATATTAGGTATCATATTCTGTGTTCTTTGAATATTCATTGAGTGATTTTTGGGGGTAGTTCATTTAATTTTGCATCTGCTTAGTAGTTAATTGTTCTACTTTCTTTACTGTGGTTTTGTTTTCTCTGGTCACAGCTATTAGTCTTAGGAATACTTCCATCTATAGCAGTCTCCAAAATACATTATAGAGATGATTAGTGGGAGGTAAATTCTCTCAACTTCTGCTATTGTTTAATACCTCCTTAAAATTTAAATAATAATCTTTCCAGGTAGAGTATTATTGGTTTGAGGCCCTGCTGTTTCATTGCATTAAATATATCATGCCACTCCCTTCTGACCTGTAATGTTTCTGCTGAGAAGTCTGATGATACCCTGATGGGTTTTCTTGTAGGTGAGTTTTTTTCTCTCTCAGGCTGCTTTTCATACTCTGTCCTTATCCTTGATCTTTGCCATTTTGATTATTGTATGTCTTGGTGTTATCTTTCTTTGGTCTCTTGTTTTGAAATATCTCTGCACTTAAGTGGCCTGAGAGACTATCTCCTTCCCCAGATCGGGTAAATTTTCAGCAATTATCTCCTCAAGACACTTTATGTCCCTTTTTCTCTCTTCTTCTTCTTCTGGTACCCTTAAAATGAGAATATTGCTCCGTTTGGATTGGTTACACAGTTCTCTTAATATTCTTTCATTTTTTCTTTCTGTGTCTCAGCATCTTTGTATTCCTGTTCTCTAATTTGCATATTTACTGTCTCCTCTACCTCTTCTAATCTGCTTTTAAATCCCTCCATTTTATGTTTCATTTCATATAATGTATTTTTCAAAGTTTATTTCTCTTGAAGTCCTTCCTGAGATCTTGAATATTTTTCTTTAGCTCTGTGAGCTTGTTTCTGATTTTTATTTTGAAATCCTTTTCAGGAAGATTTGTGAGTTCAGTTTCACTTGGCCCTCTTTCTGGTATTTGTGGGATTTTGATTTCCCACCAGGTTCCTTTGATATATCATATTTGCATGTGGCACCCTCTAGGGCCCAAAAGCTCTACTCTCTGGAGCTGCTCAGCCCCTGGAGCAATGGCATGGGTCACAGGTGAGTGGCGCCTGTGCCTGCCATGAGGAAAGAGCTGTTTCCTGCTTCTTGGTTGCAGTGCCTGCCTCCAGTGCCATGGCCATTTGGCCAAGCATGAAGGGAGGAGCCTCCAAGCTATGCCCTTTTAGCTGCCATAGGTGGGGCCACCCTCTGGCTGGCCGTGCACATTGGCAGTGGCAGCAGATTTGAGGGCCAGTGCTGGCTGGGAGGAAGGAGTGGCAGGCTGCCTATCATGGTGGATGGCCTTGGAGCTGCCTTGCCTATAAGGGGGACAGAGCGCCTGAAGCCCCTGAAAATTCCCAACCTACTGGGCTGAGTGTGATGGGACAGTTTTGTCCACCGTCTTTTTCCTGAGCAGCAAGCTCTGTACAATCCTTGCACCTTTAGCGGCCCTCTTGCTGTTGGGAGGTCTCTTAGAGTGCTCCCTTTTCTTTTGACCCACAGTGGCTGGTTGGGGGTACCTGTTCTCCACAGGCAGCTGGAATCTCAGTCTCTCCAAGTGTTCTGCCTGTCTTAGCTTTCCAAGCCCACTAATCTCCAGAACACCATGTAATGTAGGTTCATGTTCCCAGATCAGATCTCCAGGGCTGGGTGTTCAAGAGTCCTAAGCCTTCATCCTTCTCCCCATTCCATTTCTCTTCCTCCCACTGGAGACCTGAGGTGGGGGAAGGGCTTGGGTTCTGCTGGATGGCTGCTTTAGTACTTTACCCTTTTCCGTTAGGTATGCTCTTTTCCCCAGATGTAGGCAATCTGTTGTAGCCTTCTTTCCTGTTGTTCTTTCACGATTAGTTGTATTTGCTATGTTTTCATATTATATGTAGTTTTGGGAGGAGGTTTCTGTCACACCGCACACTGCCATGTGTATGCCCAACCTCCAGCATTAGAATTTATAACATTATAAGTCATATCCTATTACAAACTAAATGCTTTAATTACCATTTTATATGTTTGACACCTCATACTGTTGTGGGTACAGTGATAGATTGATTCATAGATGTTGGATTTTTTTAAAGTTTAATCATATAATTAACCATTATCTTACATAAACGAGTATTTTGGTGGCATTAATTTACATAGTAAACCATGGAAGAAGACATGCATTTCTTAACCTATGTTTTTCACCTATTTATCTCAAATATTACATGAACTTATTTTAGTACAATTATAACATTGTTTTTATAAAAATAAATGTTAGAAACTCATCAAACTAACTTCATATTTAAACTTCACCATTTGGTAGAACTAGAGGTCACCTTTTTCTCCTTTATCTAACAAGCAAGGCCATTCCTCCATGACATTCCCTAGTTGCAGGCTTTTGTTTTGTTGTGTCTTGCATAGCTCACATATTTCAAGCAAAATACATTCAGCTTAGTAATTTTTCTTCATTTTTTTCAGATGGCAATTTCTATCTAAACTAGATATTTTTAGAGTGAACACATGACATTTAAAAAATTAATCTCCAAAATTTCCCATGAGAAGGGTATGGGGGGAGATAAAAAAATAAGTTTAAAGGAACCAGTATCAATCAAAAGCTGTTTATCTTCTCCCTGAATGAAGGGGAAAAGATAAAATGCAAAAAACCTCTTGTAATACACACACATACACACACACACAGTTATTATAGCTGGTTTAAAGAAAATGAACTTTCTTATAAGTCCTCTTCTTTTAGATAGCAAAACTTGACCATCTCCTTTTTGCACTAAAGTGTCTCTAAAGTGAAAAATTTTGTTTACGTCAAAAGTTTCTCAAAGTGATCATTTATAACTCTAGACTGTCCTTTTTTAAGTCCTTTTTAAAATTAAAATATTTTGTTCTACTGGCATCCATACAAAAAGGCAGATAGGTCTTGACTTAGTGGGAAGCTTATCAAATGGTGACTGCCCTTTGCCTTTTTTTGGTAAAAAATTTACGTTATAGGAAAGAGTCCCTAAAAACTCAAAAACAACGCTTCACTACTCCTACCTACCTCATAAAAGGTGTTAACAAGAGTCTGGTTCTAATAGTAATGACACCACCATACTGAGGAAGGAAAAACAAAGCAGTTTTATTAAGCCTTTATTAAAATACTGCAAGTGCAAACAAGTTAAACAAGGGTTTGTGAGGGGAGAGGCAATGCCCAAGTAGACACCAGAAAAAGTTTAACAGTCATGTATTTATAACAGTGCTATATAAAACTATCAGAAAAAAAGTTAATTCAAAGTAAAATCATTAAATTGGAGAAGTTATCTATTATTTGTGAATAAAGACAGACTGATAGAAACAACATACTTATCTCAGTCTGCTTGAGTGGCTGTAACAACAATACTGTAATTTGAGTGGCTTAAATAACAAACATTTATTGCTCACAGTCCTGGAGGCTGGGATGTTCAAGATCAAGATACCTTGAGATGTGGTATCCTAAGGGTTCACTTTCTAGGCAGCTGCACTTTCACTGTAACCTCACATGGTAGATGGGAGACACTAGCTTTCTGGGGTCTCTTTCGTAAGGACACTAATCTGAGTCATGACCCTTCATGACTTAAGCAACACGCAAAGACTAGAGTTGTGAAACAATCACCTTAGGGGTTAGGATTTCAACATTTGAATTTGGGGTGGTGGGCATAAACATTCATTATTGTTAATAAATGCAATTTATTAACACTCTTCTGACATTCAAAGTACATAATAATAAAGTAGGCTATAGAATATAAATAACTCAGTGAGATTATGTGCAGAGAGACTATCTTAAAACATGTTTAAGAAACTCTAAATAATACAAACTTTCTATATGTCTACTCATATTTTCCATAGAAAATGTCGTGTTGAGCCATATGTTGAAAAAAATAATATTATTGGATTCCAACAAACAGAAATTATACATAATTTCTCTGATCATAACACATCTAAAATTATAAACATATTTCAAACATAGAAATAAAAAAATACCTAGGGATGTGGAAATTTATTCAATTATTTCCTAAATAAATCTTGGATGAAAAAGGTAATCAAAATTCAACTGTCAAATAACTACTACACATTTAAAACTATGAGATGCAACGATAGTTGTTCTAAGAGTAAATTAAGTGTCTTAAAACTCTTCATTACTCACAAAAGAATGAAAATAACAAAGGGCATAAGCAATTTGACAACTTAAAAACAAAAAATACCAAAACATATGATGATTATAATTGATAATATTAAAAGCAGAAATTTTGAAATGGAAAAGAGAAATGTAATAGGACTCTAATAGATCTAAGATGTGATTCTTGGAAAAGTATAAACTGTTATCTGGCATAAAACTGAAAAGTATAAACTGAAAGAAAAAGACATACCAAAAAGATAATGTTAAAGTAAAAATTGCACCGGCCCTCATTTAAACAGGCCACGGTGACTTTATCCAAGGCTACTGCAATAGAGAAGAAGAAAACTGGGCTCTGAACTTAGTTCTGCTGTAACAAAAGGTTTAAAGAGATGAGAAGGGGAATATTTTAGTTCATCTGTGTTTGCTAATTGGCCTTGTCCAAAGGGAAATGTACTTTCAAAAATCTTCAAGTCAAGGTAGCTTTACATCTTCTAGTTAGAGTCCTATTCTCCCCTGGAGGCTGGGATATAGGGGTGCTATCATCCTGGATTATATTTCATAGGGATGGCTCCAGGTCTTTGAGAAATGCATTCCTTTATTGTAAAACTGGCAAAAAGCTTTAAAAATATTTATAGCTCAAAGAGGCAGAGTAATAACTTGCAATTATAATTTTTCTAAAGTGAATACTCTAAGAAAAGGGAGGCCAGAGGCCTAGAGTCAGGAAGAAACCTATCTAAAGATTGGTCAAGCCAAGGGGAATATTAAGGCCATATCGGTCAACACTCTGAGACCACATGCTCCCACAGTCATTATTTTCAAACTTGAATATAGCAGGTAATAATGTTATCGCATGATAAGTAAATTGTTTTGTAGCGTAGAAAAGAATACTTCTGAAGGCAGCATAATTCTTACACCTAAACATTACAGAGTAGGTACTGAGGGGGATCAGAGTTTATCATCCCAGAATTTATAACTTTGGCATGTGGATTATTTGGAGCTGATGACATCTGGGACCTAGAAGACTCAGGGCTTTTTATTTTCCCCTTAAGTGCCTTAAATAATTTAGAGAGTGGTCCTGTACCAGGAAGAGAGCTTTTTTCAGAAACAAATTTTTATATCATAAAGACTTATCAGCATGACATGGCAAAGATTTGTTTATTAAGCATATTCTCTTCTCATCTTCCTGTGATTTATCTTCCCTTTGAAGTCCCAGACCCCTACTCTATCTCCCTAGATCAGGATGGTATATAAGCCTCAGTTACCCGACTGCCAGAGAGTCACATTTTTATGGGGCTCCTGTACATATGAAATCTTGTTTACCTCCTGTTAATCTGTTTCATGTCAACTTAATTGTTAGACCAGCTAAAGAACTTAGAAGGGAAGAAGGGAAAAAGTTTTCTTTTCCTCCAGTATTGGATGTGAACTACCAACTAATCTATTTCTGAGTATTTACATACATGTACCTGCACACATACACACGCCCCAAAACTAAATTTAACATTAATAGATTAATTCTAGCTAACATTCAAAGAATAACCCACTGGAAGAGTAGGGTAGGGTTGTGTGTTAGTTGGGTCATAGCAGGAAAGCAATGATATACTTTCAAGGGGTTAGCTGAAGAGAGTTCAACAAAGGCGCGATTTACAAAGGTTTGAGCAGAGAGGGGCAAACAGTGATATGTGGTATCACCTAGATTCAAGGATATGTATTATATCTAATCCTAAAGGGTCAAAGAAGTTGGAATTGAATTAATGGTGTCCAGTAAAAACTAGATCCATGAACCACTAAACAAACCCTGGAGCTATAAAGAAATGCAGCTTTTGTCAGATCTGCAGCAAGTGAAAAAGGAGGTGCAAAACTCCCCTTCTGTTCTCCCCAACTCTAAGATCTGCATGTGCTTCCCACAGGTCCCACAACGGGAAGGCAGAAGGCAAAGGAGCCTTCCAGAGCAGACAACAGGGCCAAGAGGAGTGGTGTATGGATATGGGGATAGGCAGGACAGCAAGACTGTTATTGTAGTTTCAAATGAGCCCTAATAAGACAGGGACCATGGGTTTAGGCCGAGTAGGGTGAGGGCCTCCGGCAAAAAAAGCAAAGCAAGATAATTACAGTCAGAACAATGTAACAATGTGCAAAGAAGTCCCTATCAAAACTCCATGTTAAGCATTACCCAAAGTCAGAGTCACACATTCTCTGGGTAAAGACACCAGACTAGGAATATAGACATTCTTCAGTGAAATCAGTCATGACTTTAATGTGTCAATTAGATCATGACACTGTAAAATTTACGTTAGCCTGCTAAGGGGCCCAGCTTATTTTTAACTGTACCTATATGCTGTTTATCCTTCTCTAATCATAATCAAATAATCTGCAACCTGAGCAAAATATTACTTTAGTAAGCAAGCCCACCTATAAACAGCCCAAAAGGTTAAGAAGTAAGATTCTTAACACACTGTTTAGCCAACAGGCAACAACCTAGCCCACCTCAGGGGCAGAGCAGGCGATCTTCATTGATATGTTCCCAGAGGGAAGCTGCTATCCTGGGAAAGAATCAGAGCAGCACTTTTCTTCTGTTACTCAAAATGAGCATTCTGGGAACACTCAACAACTCTGCACCTCTAGCCCTTTATCCCCATTCCTGAAAATCCTCAACCATGCATAAAACCCCTAGACAATGCATCACCACGGGCTCTCTTGTCCCCTCCTGGCATGAGCCAGGAGCTCTGTCCTCTCACTTTATCTCTAAATAAAAGCCTCTCCCTTGCTCTCCTACCTTAAGGGTTTGTGAAGTTCATTCTTCAACTCTGTGAACAAGAACCCTGGTATCACTAAGATAAGGAGATATGCTACATTTTATTGTATCTATGACTATATTGATTGGAAGATGCCATTTTTTGTTGTACTGTGAAATTTTTAAAATGCTGCCAATTCAATTATGATGCAATAATTTCTAGTCTATTTTAAAAAATGTTACCCTGACTTAAAGGCTTTTAAAAGATTAGACAAAAATGCTATATCATTCTTTGCCTACATAAAAACAAATATATGTGCAAAAGTCAGCTGAGAAATTCTTAAAATGCCACCATTCAGTATGATTATTTGAAATCATTTCAACTCAGCCTTTGAATACTCTATCACCTATACCATCAAGAACATTAATGAGGTATTATTTTTTTATGAATGCCTTACCACCATCAGGACTTTCTTTCAAACCAGAAACACTCATTTTACAAGTTTTGATGTTGGCACTTCCTCCATTGTATCAAAAGGTACCAATGGAAAGTTTCCAGACAGCTTTTTAGATTCATTTTCCTTTTTCAAATGTGCATGAATGGATTTTGAAAGAAAAAAAACTCTCTTTCTGAAACCAGTATTATTTTGAGTTATTGTTACATATAAATGGACCTATATTACATTACACCAAGACATCGTGTTAAGATGGGTCACAATTTAGGGATTATGTAACAGTCCTATGAAGAAAATTATTTTTAAAATGTACTAAGGGACACAATACAAAATAGAAAAAAAACTGAGAGACAATTTCTGTTTCTTCAATAAGAAAACTTGAAGAAAATCACTGTATATATATTTTATCCACGTTCCTTTTTGTTCACATGAGGTTTGTAATCTGTTTTATGGGGAAAGAAATTATGATCCTTGACGGTTAATTCCAAGTAATCTACACAGTTTACCAAAGACACCGTTATTATGCTGCACACCTCTAGGGACATGATCGTGAGGGAAGAAGTGGACTCTGTGGACACAGCAGTGGTAGCAAAGTCACGCAGAACTGCAACATGTTGCTGGGATACAGTTTTTTTCATTTTCCTATTTTGTTTTTTCCTAGGCAGGGAATCTGCTAGGAAGTCAGAGGGAATGCTCAGAGTGTTAATTATGTGTATAAGGATGCTCTTGAATGGCTTTTCCTTAGTAGGTTCTAAATAGGAAATAAAAGGCCTCTCTTTCTGGAGGAAGGGATACTGGACAAAACAACCTGCCAAGCTACTGGACCCTAAAGGCCTCTGGATCCCACCCATGCTGAACTTAGCGTCTATTGGGGAGGACAAATTTTTCTCTACCCTTCAAGGTTCTTCTAGTTGGTTGAAGAGTCAAATTCACACAAGACAGATAAGCAGGAGAAAATCAAATTTAATTTCTATGTATGTAGGTCTCATAGATATGGGACCTAAGAAGCGACCAAGGCAGACAATTTTTATATTTTTTACAGAAAGAAACAGTTTGTGAAGAATCGACAGGACAAAAAAAAACAAGAAAAGTTATGTTTGGGAGTTTCAAATAGTAAGGAATTCTAAACAGAATTTGGGTTGAGGTAGTAAATTAGTGAAAGAAACAAGGTTTTTTATATTGGCTTCTAAGCTCTGAATGCCCTCTGATGAGGAAGATGTCTCTCTACCTCCTAACACAGGTAGGATACCTTCCACAGGAGAGATTTATTTCCTGCTTTCTGGAGACAAAGGAGGGTCAGAGTGTTCTTGGACTTGCTTTTTCTTAAGTAACTTTAATTCAAAATAATCAATATACCACTATGGCACATCTCGGGGCATCCTGCCCTGAGCCAAAGTAGATCAAATATTGTTCCAAAGGGCTTTTGCTTCCAGCAGAGTAGTCTGGCTGAGTTAAATGTCTGTTTCCTACTTGACTATGGGATGGGGGAGAAATAACATGGTATGTTTGTGTATCCAAATTAAGGTTATGGAAATCTTTCTCCCACTGATTAATGTTAAAATTAACAAGAAATGCTCAAGTGAAATTAGGTGCTGTTTACTTCCATTTCTTGTTCTGCATTCTGCATTATATTGTCTTTAAACATGGAATACTAATCTTAGATAATGCTTCAAGCCCGAGTTTTATCAAGGAACACTGTTTATATGGGAGGTGGCAGTGGGGCAGTGGGGCAGGGGGTAGGTGTTGGAGATGTACCTGAATGTAAATAGAGGATAAAAGTTTGTTTTTATTAACTCATTCTTGCTGCTTCAGTTTAAAACACACACATACATTCACACACACACAGAAAATATGTGTGTGTATATATATGTGTATGTGTGTATACAAAGAAATAGATACATAACTTTGTATTTAACATACCCCATGTAATGAGCTATATGCTAAGGGTACAAGAGGAGTGAAATGCATTCCTTACTCTCAAACCACAGTGGCCACCATTAAATTAAATGGTAGACACAGTGACTAGGAAACTGTAGGGACGAAGGGCACACCAGCCCAAGATGTGCCAATGTGACATGCAGATTATTTTGAACTGAAAACCATCAAGGCCAAAAGACTCAGGAAGAAACTTTGACCTCCCACCCCCCAACTGTATAAAAATAATTTAGATACAGGAGGTTCCCCAAGGAGAGAACTATTACCATAGACAGCCATCTTATCATGTAAACTAGTGATAGACTGGGAGGGATGTGGCTATCTTTTAAAATTCCTTTTTGTGCCCATTTATTGTTACTGCATGGCCCCATATACTTGATTATCAAACATTTACTCTTTTCATATTCCTGTGAATGACTTCCCTTTTCCTTTGAAGCCTCAGACTCCGACCCCCTTCTCCTGTGCTCAGGATGACAGATATACCTTATTCTCCCTGTCTGTGGAACCCACGTCTCTGGCTTCCTTGTATCTGTGTAATTAAACTTTGGGTTTTTTTTCTCCCATTAATCTGTCTTATCATTTGTCTCATGTAAATTTTATTTTTAGACCAGCTAGAAGAACCCTGAGGGGCAGAGAAATTTCTTCCTCTTCAACCAAATTAACACTTCTCTACGTGACTGGTGCTGTGTAGGGAACACTTTTCCTCTATCCTTCAAGTTTCTAGCTGGTCTAAGAGTTAAGTTGACGTGAGACAGATTTGGAGGAGAAAATCAAGTGTAACTTTTACCTGCAGATTCTAGAACAGAGTCCTGGGTCCTTGTCTTTGCATATTAAAATAATGTAACACCAATATTTAATAGTATGCAAGCAAGCAGGTCACCTTATTAGAGAAGTGAGGAACTAGAAACACCGTGATATACCAAGGTGGGCTGCTCAAGAGAGAGTCAGCCCTGAGAAGAATCAGTGTATTTCTTATGAGGGACAAAAATGTTTACTCAGTTTTTAGGTCACCTAGCATGAATAGGAAGGGTTTCAATGTAGCACATGCACAGCTGGATTGCATATATACATGTATGTTGCAACATCATCTCATGTATCATTAGCATGTGAAATCTCCACACGGGAGGGAAATACAGTATCATAATGAGGAAAAGAGAACTATCTGACATCAAATTTACCTTATGTGTAAGTCACAAGTCGCTTGTGTCTTGGTCCATTGATTATCTGACCAAGAGCTCTCTAAACCTAGGACTTGGTGTTTATAAAACTTACTAAAACAGTAGGTTGATGTGAAAAACAAGAAGTATTGGAACCTTACAGACCCAATGGCCCAAGTCACAAGGCATTTGTCAAGATGGAGGTATGGGAGATGGACTAGTCCCTCCATTTTTTTCCTACCTATTTCATAATTACATACATTTTGGGGATTCACATAGACAAGATATTCCAAATACAGTCAGTCAAAATGAGTGTAGCTCCAGGTGGAGGGGGTTCCCAGCTTCAGACAAGTTCACTGTGGATTTAGTGAGACCAAATAATGACAACGGAATGTTGCAGGTAAAATTGGGCTCATACCAAGCTTTATTCTCATGGTGGTCCTGGCTGTCTGCAAGTGGCAAGCCTGTCTCCTCATTGGCCCTGCCTCCAGCTTCTGCCCCAGGTGCTCAGGGCTCTGTCTCCACTCCTTGCTCTCTTCTCTAGACTCCCTTCTCTCTTGCTAGCATGGGGCTCTGTCTTAGCACGAGGTGGAGTACTTTTTATAACAATACCAGCAGTAATGGCTTATTGCCAATGGGTTTACAAGTTTGTGCCTGAGCAGTAGGCTAAGTATTACCTGATTGCATGAATACAGTGGACAAGGTTAGGATCAGGTGAGAATCCTGGCCATGAATTTTCTCTTTCCCTACAATGAGGTATAAGGAGAAGGGGAAGGAGAAAGGAGATAGGGGCCTGAGACTTAAAAGGGAAAGAAAACAATTCAAAGGAATAGGAAAAGAGTAAATGTTTGGTAAACACGTTTGTTGGGATGTACAAAAACAATGAGACATAGAGAAGGACATCAACAAACAGATTTTGCTAAATGCCTCCCTGTATACCACATTTAGATCACAAAATAATGTACTTATATATGGTGATAGTGCCTTTCCTGGAGCAGGTTCTCTTATCAATTCTTTTTAGGCAGTTTATGGGGAAGGTAGAAGTTTCTTCCTGAGGTTTTTGGGACTTGATTATTTTCAGCTTAAAATAATCTGCATGCCAAAGTGGCTCATTTTGGGGTGGCCTGACCTTGGTCCCTACACTAGCCTTGTACAATAGTGAACACTCTGGAACACTAAGGATGGGAAATACAACTTCAGTGTTACACTATCCTCCATTTACTTCCACTTTTAGCTTGTTTCTGCTTACAGCTGAAGTATTTCCAACTTTTTTTTTTTATATTTAGACTTTATAATTGTTATTGTCAAGAGGATTAGTTCAGCACTAGTTAATTCACAGTTATCAGAAATGGAAACTGTATTTTTAATCTCCCCAGGTGATTCTAATGTCTACCCAGAGCTCTGATTCAGCCAAATGCTGACCTATTAGCTTATAATTGTAAAGACTTTATTAATTGGATTATGAATTGAATTTTCATGGATAGTTACCATTAGCACAATAAATTATATAGAAGTACTTCTTTAATATTTGTCCGATTTCCTACCCAATTGCCTAGGAAATATGACACATATAATTCTTGGTATCTTACTATTTTAGGCCTGCAAGCAATTGTAATCCTCACAATTCTCTGGCTGCTTGTGGACTTTCAGACATGTTTTATTCATGTGGACTTACTCGACTTTGTGTCTTTCATAAGGAAGTAGCCTACTGTGGTATGTTAGTGTATATCCTTGGATAGGCTTGTTGGGGGAGCATTGTGTATTATCCTCGGTCCTTGTCCCCACCACAACAAAGAATTGAAGGGCAGAGACACAGTAGTGAAACAGAGTAAAAGTTTTATTTAAAGTTACTTAAAGAGAGAAAAAGTACAGGACACCTCAGCAAGGACAGGCACCCTGAAAGTTTGGAGAGAGAAAGTTTAAGATCAAAAGGTCACACTTAGAAAGTGTGGGTGACCTCAGAGAGAGAATTGCCTCGAAAGGTTGGGGGTTCCCCCTTTTAAGGATTCTTTAGGAATGTGACTAAGGGCTGGGGGTGTAGACTTGTTAAGTGGTCTTTGAATACTTAGAATTAACTTAACACAAAGAACTTCCTGCTCTGATTTCTCCCTGGGATACCTGAGTGTATGTCCTGGAGCAGATCAAACAGACTGCCTGCCCAGCCCTCAAGGTGGTCTGAGTTATTGTCTGTTTGCTAAAGAGTAAGTTAAGAATCTCACATTTTTAACTTCCTGGGTACTAAAATACAATCTTTAAGATGGAATCCTTCCTGCCTTTTACTATGTTGTTTACGGCTGGGCCTGCATGCTAAATTAGTTGCCTAGGTTACAAACTACTTAATTAGGGCCAGAAGGAGAAAAAAAACAGCATATAGGTAAAGGTAAAAATATTAGCTGGGCCTGCATGATTCACATAATGAGGACACGGACTATGCTGAGGTTGCTTCCTTTATCTGGGGAATATTCAAACATTCCAGGCCAAGTTGCTCCTGGCTTTTGAGTTTTCATTGATTAACTTTGGACCTTTTTAGTGGACTTTCCTGGCCTTTTTCTCTTTCCACCCCACTGACATATATTTTCCTACCTAACAGGCCGAAATCACTTCCAGGGTATTAACCTGCACGCCTTGCTCACAAAAGCCGATACTAATTCCCAATTCATTATGCAGCTTGATGAACCAGCAGACATTAGGTGTCCCTAAAAATTTTAAATAAAATAGTGTACATCTCTAATTTGATCAAACCTAATTATTATTGCCCTTACAATCTCTTATACTTCAAGGTTGTTTTCTATAGAACTGCACAAATTACAGATTATATGGCCTGACTTTCCATATATAATTCAATCAGATTCCTACATTATAGTCCAGGTATTTAGGAAAGGAGATTCAGTACATATATTTTTTAACTCTTGTATTCTGGTACTGTATTTGGAGAAGTACTTGTTACTTTAAATGTAACTTTCTGAAATTTTTCTTTGCTAACTTGGAAGACAATAGCACTGGTGGTTAATTGACTTTGCTGATGAAATAGGAAGTTGAAGTGCATCAATTCATTTGCAAAAAACATACATCACCATTGTTTAATCAATCACTTTTACATTTCAAACACCCTGTAACAAAAACTACACTGCAAAGAGCAGAGTCCTCTGCTAACCATAAAGAAAATTTCTAATAAACCCTCTTTTAAAATATCAAAGAACCTTTCATGGGAAAATTATATTGTAATCTCTAAAAGGACCAGTTTGGTGGCAAAATTAATTCCTAATTAGTGGGCCCTATCATTTTGGTATTTGATAATAAGCTTCTTAATGAAGCACATTAATTCTTTGAAACTTTTGGGGAACATTATAAACCTTACTGCCAAGAGTACTACAACTGATGTACACAGAATATTTAAATCCTATTAAACTAACCATGTTCCAAATCATCTAACATATGAATGATTAATCACAGCCTCCAGGACAAAGTGCTTCATTGCCTTCCCCCACCCACTCATCTTTAAAGCTCAAACAGTTTGGTTCGGGAAGGGTCATTTTTTTGGTGTGTTTTTAAGGTAGTGAAATTTGATCCAAGTTCTACATGTATCTTCTAATACTCAGTCCTTGAAAATAATATGAAAGTAAATAAAGATGTGATTAAACTAGGAGGTTTTGCTGTGCATTGGTCCTAAAGAGTTTTGTTTGAATTTAATGCTATAAATGAGGTAAGAAGCTCAAAATCAAATCCTTGTCTCTGATAAAAAATCACTGGTTTGGTCAATCATTATAAAAAACCATAGTGATGTTTCCAATTATTCCTATTAGTGACAGAAAACAAATTTTGATGAGTTTTTTTTTATCACATCTGATGTTCTCAAAGTCAACTTTTTCTCTTTGTAGAATGTGCTTTCTTCTGTTTTTATTTTCCTCAGCCTCCATAAAGCATGGAATACATGTAACAAAAAGACAGTGGTAAATTATAACTGCATATTTAACAAGAAGCTTCTGAAAAGCAGAGTAGCAAAATATTTGTTGTTTGGACAAAAGTATGACTTGTTGGTGATTAGGTAACTGGAAATTGAACTTACCCAATAATCACAGGAGGGACTGAGATGAGGGAGTGGATGAACTGAAGGATGTATATGAGGTTATCAATCATCTTATGTTTATTTGGCTAGAAAAAAGTAGGGTATCTTCCAAGCCACTAAGACCAAACAAATCCTGAGTATTGTTTACTTTCCTCTTCCTTTTTCATGCAAGTTTCTGGGCATTACACATTGTACGCATCCAGACCGTATACATCTTTTTGGGCCATTATTCTGTCTACCACACACCCTTTCAAGTATCATTATTAATTACTATGCTAATTGAAAATGATTTATTTTTATCAACAGATCTAATATATTAACTGACATTCAATCAATCGGACACCTATTATATACTCAGGATTTTTAGATGCTACATGAAATATGAAACAGAGCAAAATCCTACTGCCTTTAATAAACTTAAATTTCAGTTGACAAACACAAAAATAACATTAAGCAATAATTACTATCTTGCCTGAGGGGGTTTGCTCCTGGCAAGTTCACTCTGGATTCAATGAGACCGACTAACAATGGAATGTTTGTAGTAAAAGCATTTATACCAAGCTTTATTCTCATGATGGCAGGTCAAGTGCTGGAATCATGTCTGCCTATGGAGCATTCGCATTCCATCTCTGTCTCTGCCTCTGTGCAGAGCACTGAGCAGAGCTCTTTATATAGTAACACTTACAATAATAGCTCATTGACAATGGTTGTGTAGGCATTAGCCTTTGCAGTAGGCAAATTACATCATCAAGTAGTTCAGGGTCAGGTGTGGATCCTGGTCATAGGAACTTCCATTTTCCCTACAGTTAGTAATATGAAATGTGGTCAGGGAAGAATTACGTTTTAACTTTTAGAAACTGGAGTAGGCTATAATCCAAGAAGAAAGTTATTAAAAGCTTCACATGATAAATAAATCTGAGCCTATCCATGAAGAATAGCATATGCCTGAGAAAAATAAGAGAGTATATACTGGGTAAATCAACTAAGGGATATAAGATAGATTTTCAAAATGTTGGCATTATACCTGAGCACAAGGGAAGAAAAGTATTGGTAAGTGAGGCTTGCATCAATAAATAATAAAACTATTTTATTTAATATATGTGAATTTTTTTTGTGTGAGTTATGTACTTTACAAGTGGGCCTGAAATAAATTGAAAATATAAAAGAAAGAATATCATAATTTTGTATCACAATCTTGTGAAACACATTTTGTTTAATTAATTCATACATCCTATTTGTTTATTGTTAGATGGACCCTATAGGTGGGATAACTAATATTCCAATATTTGATTAATCTTGGGGAGAAATAAGCAAATTCCTAGTAGTTTTGCTTTTTAACCAAATAGGCTTACTAGAAAACATCACTTTTTAGGATCCTTTTTCACATAACATTGAGTTACATAAGAAAATTGGAGAAAAAAGTTGTTGAGTGTATTAAATAGAAAGTAAGAAATAATAAGCATATATTTGCAATGTATATGTCTGAAGAAGGACACACATATCCTAAATATACATAAAGCACTGCTCCAAACTAATAAGAAAAGGACACAAAAGGGAAAAATTTAGAAAAATATTTGAATAGAAGACACTGCCAAAAAGAAACCTAAATGATCAACATATGAAATGGTATTTAATCATTAGAAAAATGCATATTAAAGGACAATGAAATAGAGATACCAGTATATATCTCTTTTAGTGAGACAAAATAAAAGACTGACAACAGAAAGCATTCAAATGGTATTGATTGGAATTGTTTATACTGCAGCTATATAAATGGCACACATTTCTTATGTTGAACATTTGATAACATCTAAAAAGCTGAATCACCATTTCCTAAACCCAGCAATTCACTTCCTACTTATATATCCAACATAAATTCATACATAGTAGCTAAAAACTGGAAAATCCTGAATGCCATTTACAGTCAACTAGAGAGCCATTGTATAAAATAGCATAGAGCACAAATGATTACTGCTACATCAAACAGCATGAATGACTCACAAATAGTGAAAATTATCAATATGCTATTCAGCAAAAGAAACACACAAAATCTATATGCAATTTATTTCCTTTTATGTAATATTGAAATAAGCAAAAGTAATCTATGGTGTATGAAGTCAGGTTGTGGTTATAGTAATCATTTGGTAGATTGTGATAAAGAGGGTCAGGGTTTTTAATGTGTTGCTTATAATATCTAAGTTTTTTTAATCTAGGTTGTGGTTGCAAGTATATGTTCAATGTGAAAATTCACTGAGCTATTAACTTACAATTTAGATTTATTTTTGTATACATAGATCTATAAGTGTGCAACTATATGCTTTTAATAAATGAAAAAATAAGCAAATGTGAGAAACTGTCTTTTTAGTTTTCAGTTATGATCAGTTGAATTTAAATCATGATTCAAATTTTTCTAACAATTTGATTTGCAACAATAGAAATATTAATAGGTGAAGGTGATGTTGATCAGTGAGGTGTCAACATTTTGGTAGATTATAGAAGCTGACACACCACTTTAGAAAAGTGGTACTATTTTATAAATTAAAACCATATTAAACCTAGAATTTTTACCTTGACAGTATTATCAAAAGCATTTTTTACAATGCACATCAGAAAACAAGAACTCTAAGACAACATTGTTTCCCAAAAAAGTTTATATACAGCCAAATGTCCATCAACAGGAGAGTGGATAATGCACTTGGAAACAGTAAAAAAAATCTAAGTGTTCAACATAAATAAAGATGAACAAGCTGAAACTGTTCAACAGATGAATTTTAGTAATATGATACAAAGTTTAAAAGTAAGTTATAGGAGATTATATTTCATGATAGCATTTTTTAAACAAGCACAACTAAAATAAAAATTCCTTTTTTAAGGAGTTTTTATGGATTGGACACATGATAAATTCAAAGGAATAATAAATACAGAATAGTAAATGGTTTTTTATTTTTGTTTGTTTTTCAGTTTGAGGGAGGCAGATATCTGGATGGGGCAGGGACCAAAGTGGATGATGTAGGTTTTTGTTAGTGCTCTATATTTGGTATTGAATAGTGGGCTTATAGATGCATTTTGAATTATTTGAAATAGGTATATGACAGATATGTAGATCTATACACTGATGGACAGAAAGATGACAGACATTTTTAGCATGGATCCCAGTTTGTATTCCTTTATCCATAAAAAGAAAAGAAGTTAAGAAATAAGGAAAATAAAAGTTTAAAAGTTTTCAGAGATCAGTGAAAACCTACATTTAATTAGCAGTTATAATATGGAAGTACAATCACAGAAATTTTTTTGAAAATTTTTTCTTGAGTCATCATTATTTATTGCCTTCAGTAACAGTGAGATTGAATTCTTTAAAAGGGTCAGGAACTTGATCTTTCTGTCACTATTTTATCATTCATGTTGATACAATTTAATACTAGTAATTTTATTTTGAATGCCAATCTCATTTGTTTCTTTACAAGCTCAAAATATTACATAGCATTAGCTTTCTTTTTTGATATATTTTTATTAAAGTATAGTTGATATACAATATTTTATTGGTTTCAAGTATACAAAATAGTGATTCAATAGTTATCTACATTATTAAATCCTCAGCCCAACTAGTATAGTTACTGTCAACTTAGAAAGATGTTACAGAACTATTGACTACATTCTCTATGCTGTACTTTTATCCCTGTGACTAATTAAATTATGATTAAGATTTTGTGCCCCTCTATCCCCTTCACCTATTTTACTCACCTACTCCAATCCATCCCTGATCTAACCATGTCACTTCTCAGTGCCTATGAGTATATTGCCATTTTGTTTTATTTTTAGATTCCACATGTAAGTGAAATCATATGGTATGTCTTTCTCCACCTGGCTTATTTCACTTAGCATAATACACTAGATTCTTCCATGTTGTTACAAATAGCAGGATTTCTTTCCTTTTTTAATGGCAGAATAATATTCTGTTGTGTACATGTACCACTTCGTCTTTAACCATTAATCTACTAATGGACACTTTGGCTGCTTCCTTATCTTGGTTATTGTAAATAACATGGCAATAGACATAGGGGTGCATATATCTTTTGGAATCAGAGATTTTCTTCTCTTCAGGTAAATTCCTAGAAGTGCCATTACAGGGTTGTATGGTATTCTATTTTTAGCTTTTTAAGAAACCTCCATACTCCATTTTCATAATGGCTATACCAACTTACTTTCCCACTAACAGTGTAGGATGGCAGAATTAGCTTTCAATATAGATATTTACCTGACATCTAAAAGAGCAGTGTACCATTTACTCTTTCAACTTAGTTATGTGTCCTGTATTCTGTTAATATACTTGGTGTTCAATTATCCTTTATCATCCCTTATTCCATCTTGAGGTGACTGACAGATTGCAAAAAACTATAATTTTGAGTGGAAATAACCAGTATACATATAAGTTAACAAAGGAAACTTAACAGGCATTACAAAATATCTCTATGATCTTGGATAGGTTTTAGTTTTCTTACATATTAAAAAAAGATTAAATGTCTATGAAGTAGCTAATGGTGTATTTCTATGAATAATTTTATCTTTAAGACAAGTAATTTGGGAGTTTTCAAGTAGAAATTTAAGAAAAAAGTGTAGAATGCCCATTTCTTTTTTAGCACTGCATATTTTGTTAAGTTTTAAATTATTAAATAATCTATGATAGCTCAAATAATAGATTGGGATAATTTTATACTATTATTTCCTAAATGCAAAAATTTCCAATTTGATGCTGTTGGAAATATTTGTTTTCATTTTTCTAATAATCTTATATCACAATGTTTCAAATAGTAACACAAATGTTAGTCTTTTGAAACTGAAAATGCATTGGTTAAAACAACTTAGATTTTCCTACTTCTATTTCATATATTTATTGGTGAATTTAATTATCTGAGTATAGATTTACTGGAATGTGTTCCAACTAAATTTTCAAGGCTTCAATCATGACAATTTACAATTTTGGCCTTAGTCTTTGGTGAAATATAGCCTAAGAACTTTGATATATTGGATATAGATTCTACTCTATAAATGCTGACATCCATTTAAAGTATATATTAATATATGACTAGCTAAGTTTTATCATGTGCCAAATAATGTGATAAGTGTTTTTCTACATCATCTAATGTGGCCCGTCACAACAAAACTATGACTCTTAGCTTACTCAGTTGTAAAATGGAGATTAAATACCCATTATGCTTCCTAACATTAATATACATCACAACCTATTGGCAAGAGGCAACTGCTAGCTACTTTCCTCCTTACAGAGATGCATTATTTATGTTCTATAAATTCATATTTTAAAAATAGTTAAGCAAAAAGTTTTACCTGATTCATAACTTTTAATTAATTATTCAGTGCTATTGAAAGTAAAGTGTGAGTCTAATGTTAAAGTGAATAAACAGAAACTATTCAATAGCAGCTCCACCATTGTCATAAAATGATGAAATCAAATAATCAGATATTTTTAAATTTGGAGGAAAATATCACCCTGTATAAATAGCAGCATGGTGTTGTAAAAGGAATATAAGTTGGAAACAGAAAATCTGAGTTCAAATTTAAACCATTTACTAGCTAGATAATGACAGGCAAGCAACTTAATTTCTCTGAGCTTTATTCATTCACTTGTTAATGATAAAAAAAATCTTTCCTAGATATAGCAACATAATTGGCTGTATTTCATCTTTAAAATATAGGTAAAGAACAACTCAGAAGACATAAATTCCAAAGAAGTCTGGGTTAACATGGGTTACCATAAAAACCTATATGACTGTTATTGTTCAGATAAGTGGAGAGCTCTAGTGAAATAAGAATAGGATCATTCTGATTGGTCTATCTTACCAGCAGAGAGCTATAGGCCTTGGATTTAAGACTTGGTTTTAGCTTTAATAGTAGGTCCCATTGGCTCTATCAATCTATGAAATTTATAATTGTATTGTGTTGGGAGCCATGTGGCATAAGAACAATAGGACTCCATTTTGTTTTAAAGACTCCATCTTGTTGTTTACTTCTTCTGGGTCAGTTTCCTGCCACAGTTTCCCGCCATGTGTTCCCACTCCGGTCTGTTGCTTACATCAGAGACAACTGCGCATGTGCACAACTCCGTGTGTGAGTGGACTTTGTAGGTCGCCTCATTATCATAATGGACAACCAACCAGAAGAAACCGCTCCCTACCACGCCCCTTCAAATGCTATATATTCCCTGCCTTTTCTGCTAATAAATGAGGCTTGATCAGAAAGCCTGTCTTGTCTCCATTCTCTCTGTCTTCTGTCTCTCATTCACGCACCCCCTCCTTAGGTCCCAGTTGGAGAACCCCACGGCTGGGGGTTTTACGTTTGCTGATCTGCGGGCCGGGTCAAGTGGTGCCCAATGTGGGGCTCGAGACACAGGGGAGACTGTGACAAATGCCATTCTGGAAGGGCTGGCCAGCCGATGATTCTGAGGTCACCGCGAGAGAGTTTTGGCGGCCACAGATTTTCTCTGTGAGACACGCCTGTATTTTGGCGGCCACAGAGCTACCCGCTCTGTGAGACACGCCTGCGAAGGATTCTTGTGAGTGAAGCCCTGCATTTTGGTGGCCACAGAGTCACCCACTCTGTGAGACACGCCTGAGAGGTAAGTGAACGGCGCAATCATGGGACAGACATTGAGTAAACATGAGCTCTTTATCAGAGGGCTCAAAGACTCACTCAAGGCATGAGGGACTAGGGTTAAGAAAAAAGACAGTAAAGTTTTTCATTTTTCTAGACGATATCTGCCTTTGGTTTCCTCGGGAGGGCACTATTGATGAAAAAAGATGGCTAAGAGTTGGTGACTGTTTAAATGACTATTATAAGACCTTTGGGCCAGACAAAGTACCAGTTACTGCCTTTTTGTATTGGAATCTGATCAATGAAGTCTTACAGATTAGGCACTTTCATAAGGATGTTGAAGAGGTAATTCAAGAGGGGGAAAAGTTTCTTAAAACAGGCAGTAAAGTCTCTCTCTCTCTCAGTCCCCTTGAAGAATGCTTCAGAGGGACATTCAGATTTTCAGGGGGCTGATACTGTTTCCATTGATATGCCCCCTGATAATGACAATCCTCCTTCCTGCCGCCCAAAGGCCCAGTCTTCCCCCCCATACAGGATAAGGGGGAGACCACCACCTCTTCCCTTTCTATAAAACCCCTTTATCCCTCTCTAAAAGTTTTTCATGCCAAAATAGATAAAGATGAGTTGACCCCTGCAGAGGAGGCTGATTTAGAAACAGAGGCCACCAAATATCATAGTCCAGTCTGGCCCTCTCTTGGCCGACGGTCGCCCCCATATAATCCTGACCAAGCCCTCCCGCCCTTTCCTTCTCTTTCCTCTAAGATCCCCGCTTCTTACGGACTGGCAGCCGCCCCTCCAGAGATCCCTACCATGCCTACTCATACCATGGCTGTAAACCTCACTGCAGAGATTAGACATTTAAGGCGAGTTATACAGCTGAGGAAAGAACATAATAACCTTGTCCGAGAATTGCAAGCGTTAGACCTTGAGCTTACTAAACCTCCTCCTGCAATAGCCGCACCTTCCCCTAGCCCCTATGAAAACCAACCTAAAATTCAAGGTAGTTCTATAAAAACTACAGCTGTAGTCCCCAAAAGAAAAAAGCCTTAGACCTTGATAAATCTTTTTCCAGTCACTGAGGTTAAAGGAGAAGATGATAGCAGTGACGGAGAACAAGTAATTACTCGCCGATATCATCGCCTTGGTTTCACAACCATAAAGGAATTAAAATCTGCCGTTTCACTTTATGGGCCTGTCGCGCCCTTCACCCTCTCTATTTTAGAGGCCCTAGGAGACATCTGGCTAACACCTAACAATTGGTATCGACCGTCTCATGCCACCCTAGCGGGGGGAGATTTTATTTTCTGGAAATCTGAATTCTCGGAAAATTGTAAAGAGACTGCCCGAAAAAACTTTGCTGCGGGTGGCGATTCCGCTGATTGGACCCTAGAAAAGTTAAAAGGAAATACTCCTTTCGACACCCATGAAGCCCAGAAGGAGTTTCCTCCTGGTCTCTTCGCTCAAATTCTAAATGCTGCCGTGAAAGCGTGGAGAAAGCTTCCCCAAAAGGGGTCAGTTACCACTTCCCTAGTAAATGTTAGGCAAGGGCCAGATGAGCCTTACAGCGACTTTATTAGCCATCTTACAAGTACAGCTGAAAGGCTTTTTGGAGAAAGCGAGACTGAAACAGATTTTATTAAACATCTAGCTTTTGAAAATGCCAACCCAGCTTGTCAGGCAGCTATCCGTCTGCACCGAAGTGGCAACAGCATCTCTGATTACATTCGTTTTTGTGCTGGTATTGGGACTGCTCATAGTCTTGGTATAGCAATAGGAGCCGCTTTAAAAGATTTTTCTCAAGTTAAAAGATGTTTTAACTGTAAACAAGAAGGACACTTTGCCAGAGACTGCTGCGCTCCAAAAAGTGAACCTCCCATCAGGAGAAGTCCCCTTCCTCCCTACCCTTGCCCCAGGTGCAAAAGGGGAAGGCATTGGGCGGCTGAATGCCGTTCCAAAACAGATGCTCAGGGAAAAATCCCTTACTTCCTCAGCAGGGAAACTTCCAAAGGGGCCAGCCCCTGACCCCGAGTTCGAGGCAGACCCCCGGGGCGATTGGGTTTGTCCCACAGATAAGCAATTCTTGTCCCAGCTCTCAAGAGCAACCCCAGGTAATGCAGGACTGGACCTCTGTTCCTCCACCCGCTCAGTACTAACTCCTGAGATGGGAACACAGATTATATCCACAGGAACCTTTGGTCCATTACCGCCCAATACTTTTGGATTACTGATAGGAAGTAGTTCCGTCTCTCAGGGATTACAAATATACCCTGGAGTAATCGACAATGATTATACAGGAGAAATAAAAATCATGGCAAGTACATCACAAACCCCTTTTTTTTATAGAAAAAGGACAAAGGATTGCTCAATTACTTCTTCTCCCGCTTGTAAAAACTAGTAACCCTGTAATTGGAAGAGACAGAAAAGATCAGAGCTTTGGTTCCTCTGATGCCTACTGGATACATAACATTACTTGAAACAAACCTATGTTAACATTGAAACTAGATGGAAAAAGGTTTGAAGGTCTTGTAGACACTGGAGCTGATACAACAGTCATTTCAAAGGAAAGGTGGCCTCAGACGTGGCCCCTCTCCACTTCCCTTACCCACCTGCAAGAAATAGGACAATCTAAAAATCCAGAGCAAAGTGCTAAAATTTTGAGATGGACAGATGAAGAGGGAAACTCAGGAACAGTGCAGCCATATGTTGTACCCGGCCTCCCAGTCAACTTATGGGGACGTGACATTCTTTCTCAGTTAAATTTAATGATGTGCAGCCCAAATGAAATTGTCACCTCTCAATTGTTAAACCAGGGTTTCCGCCCTGGTCAAGGCCTGGGAAAACAATCCCAGGGTATAAAAGAGCCCATTCAAGTCACTCAGAAATTAGGCCGTTTAGGCCTAGGAAATTTACCCTAATGGTCACTGATGATCCTGCACCCTATGCAGATAAAATCACCTGGAAAGGTGATGCACCTGTTTGGGTAGATCAGTGGCCTCTGACCTCTGAGAAATTAGCTGCCGCAGAACAGTTGTTGCAGGAGCAACTTGCTGCGGGTCATATTGAGCCTACTACTTCTCCATGGAATACTCCAATTTTTGTCATTAAGAAAAAATCAGGAAATTGGCGACTTTTACAAGATCTTAGGGAAATCAATAAAACCATGGTAATAATGGGAGCGCTCCAACCAGGTCTCCCTACACCAGTGGCCATCCCGCTTAACTACCTGAAAATAGTTATTGACCTTAAAGACTGCTTCTTTACCATTCCACTACACCCTGACGATAAGAAAAGGTTTGCTTTTAGCTTGCCAGTTACCAATTTCAAAGGACCCATGCGATGCTTTCAATGGAAAGTGCTCCCTCAGGGCATGGCTAATAGTCCTACACTCTGTCAGAAGTATGTTGCCCTAGCTGTTGACCCCCTTAGGAAACTGTGGCCTTCTATTTACCTTATACATTATATGGATGATATTCTGCTTGCAGGAAAAAATGGGGAACAGCTTTTGAATTGCTGTAATGCCCTCATTTGCAATCTCTCAAAAAGAGGACTTCAAATAGCCCCTAATAAAGTTCAACAAAAAGATCCTTATACCTATTTAGGTTTTGAATTAAATAATACCCAAATTAATACACAAAAGACACACACACAGTTGAGAATAGATCATTTGAATTCCCTCAATGATTTTCAAAAACTCCTAGGAGATATAAATTGGATCAGGCCTTATTTAAAACTAACTACTGGAGAACTTAAGCCTCTATTTGATATCCTTAAAGGGGATTCCGACCCTAAATCCAATAGATCATTGACACCTGAAGCCAAAGAGGCATTAAAAAGGGTTGAGTTGGCAATTGAAAAACAGTTTGTTACATTTATATGTTATGGAAAACCTCTCCTTTTTGTTGTTTGTGCGACCTCTTATACACCTACTGGAGTTTTTTGGCAGGAGGGGCCACTCCTGTGGGTCCACTTGCCCTCCTCCCCCAAAAGGGTAATCGTTCCTTATTATAACCAAGTAGCAAGCTTACTCATACAGGGTAGGGAACACGGAAGAAGATATTTTGGCAAAGAGCCTGATGTCATTATTCAGCCATATTCCAAGGCTCAACTTGATTGGCTTTTTCAAACCACAGATGATTGGCCTATTGCTTGTTCATCCTTTTTTGGACAAATAGACAATCATTATCCTGCTGACAAATTGCTTCAATTTATAAAAACCCATTCTTTTGTTTTCCCAAAAAATACCTCCCTTCAACCACTAAGTGGAGCCTTAACTGTGTTTACAGATGGCTCTTCCTTGGGGAAAGCCGCCTTTACAGCCAGAGGGCAGGCCACAGTTGTGATTACTCCTTATATGTCTGCCCAACTCGTAGAGTTGTATGCTGTTCTAACAGTGTTTGCAACCTTTCCAAATCAGCCCCTTAATCTATACACTGACAGCGCTTATATCGCCCACGCTGTCCCATTTCTAGAGACCGTGGATTTTATCAAACCCTCCACTGCTGCTGTTTCCCTTTTCCTAAAAATACAAGAAAAAATCAGGTCAAGATCCTGCCCCTTTTTCGTAGGTCACCTTCGAGCACACTCTGACCTCCCTGGCCCGCTCTCTGAAGGGAATGCAACCGCAGACCTAGCCACACGACTAGTGTGCTCTGTAATTGATACTGCAGTTCAAAAAGCTCAACAAGCCCATTCTCTACATCATTTGAACTCTCATACTCTTAAGCTTCTTTTCAAAATAACTAGAGAACAAGCTAGACAGATTGTGAAACAATGTTCTTCATGTGTCACCTTCCTACCTGCCCCACATTTAGGAGTTAATCCTAGGGGCCTGGTCCCTAATAAAATATGGCAAATGGATGTGACGCACATCGCAGAATTCAGCAATCTTAAATATTTGCATGTTACTGTAGATACCTTTAGTGGATTTATTTATGGTACCCTTCAAACAGGGGAAGTTGGAAAGCACATTATTGCTCACACCCTTGCTTGCTTAGCAGTGATGGGTCAACCCAAAATTATTAAAACTGACAACGGCCCCGGTTATGTTGGAAATAATTTTCAGCAGTTTTGCTCTCAGTTACAAATAAAACATGTTACAGGCATTCCTTATAACCCACAGGGCCAAGGAATTGTTGAAAGAGCCCATAAGACTCTTAAACATACTTTTGAAAAATTGAAAAAAGGAATGATATACCCAGTAAATGGGTCTCCGAGAAATATACTTAGTCATGCTTTGTTTATTCTAAATTTTTTAAACTTGGATGCAAAAAATAAAACAGCTGTAGATCGCTTATGGCACCCTAATACACAAGATGATTATGCAACAGTACTGTGGAAAGATCCCCTGACCTATAAATGGTCTGGACCCGACCCAGTCTTCATATGGGGACGGCGGTCAGTGTGCGTTTTTGATACTAAAAATGGAGCGGCAAGATGGCTGCCAGAAAGACTCGTTAAACAGGCAGATAACTTTAACCATTCATCCAGGGGGGATGAACCCCCCTGAGATCACATTTCTTTTTCTTTTACAGAATAAACATGAAAAAGATTGGGATACGTGTATTTTGGATTCTGCTAAGTCTGCCCAAGGTTGAAGCCACTTCAGGGCAACAGCCACATGCCCCTTATAAGATGACTTGGAAAATCCAGAATGGAGAAACTTGGACCACCTACAACTCCACAACGTCAGAGGGAGCCTTATGAACCTGGTGGCCTATTTCAATTTAGATTATGCCTATCCCCTTGAACCAGAACAGCTTGGCTGCGTCAGTGCAGCAAGAATATCCATAAGTGATAATGGGTTCTATGTTTGCCATGGTTTTAGAGAGGAAAAGATGAGAGAGACCTGCGGATCACTTACCTCTTACTACTGTAAAAGTTGGGCCTGTGTCACAAGTAATGACAGAGCTTGGAACTGGGACACTAAACCATGGCTCCTAAAATGGGAATACGTTAAGAGGTGCCGTAGGCCTAGAGGTAGGAATGGGTTTTATTCAGAGCACTGCAATCTTGTAAAATTAACTTTTACCGAGGAAGGAAAAAAGGACAGGAGATGGGTATCAGGATTGATGTGGGGTCTCCATTTTTGGCAGACACCTCAACGAGCCACAGTGATTCAGATTAGGTTAACATACGAAGCTATTGCAGTTGCAGTGGGGCCTAATCCAGTGAAGAACAGAATCCTGCTGCCCCTACTATAAAACCCCCTACTAAAAAACCCCCATCCACTGTCACAACGAGCCCCTACAATAACAGCTGTAACGGGGCTACTCCAACTCTGGGTTCCACCCGCCAGCCCCCAGTCCCTGCGCCCGTTCTCAGTATTTTGGGACCTGCCCAAGCCCTCTGGCAAACAGTGCGTTCCACATATGAATTACTGAACAGCACTAACCCCAATGCCACAGCCAGCTGTTGGCTCTGCCTTTCTATGAACCCCCCCCTTTTATGGAGCAGTAGCTTACCCAGGAAATTATAGCCATAACCCAACTCTGACTCAACAATGCAGCTTAAGATCAAAGCGAGGCTTGTCTCTTCAAGTCTCAGGCTTGGGGACCTGCGTAGGAAAGGTACCTTCTAGCCACGAAAGACTTTGCAAAAAGACTGTTTCTTCTCCCAATATTTCTGATGGCCAATGGTTGATCCCTGATAGGGGATGGTGGATATGTTCCACCTCCGGAGTAACTCCATGCATTAGCTCCAACTTTGATCATTCTAATGATTATTGCATTATGGTTGCCATCTTTCCTGGGGTCACATATCATCAGGAGTTGCCAGATCGTCCGTTTGACTGGACAAAAGATACACAGACCTGCTCAAAGAGAGAAATTATTACCGCCCTTACTGTAGCTACTCTCTTTGCCCTAGGGGCTTCCGGGACTGGTTTGGGGATTGCGTCCTATGTAGAACAACAGAAAGGATTTAGTTCTCTCTGAGCGGCGATACACGAAGATATTAATCGCATTGAGCAATCTATCACTGCTCTAGAAAAGTGAGTCTCCTCATTAGCCGAGGTTGCCCTGCAAAACAGGAGAGGCTTAGACCTCTTATTTCTTCAACAGGGTGGCCTCTGCGCAGCTTTAAACAAGGAATGCTGCTTCTATGCAGATCATACAGGCGTAGTAAAAGAAAACATGGCCAAAATCAGAGAAGGGATCTTAGAAAGAAAGAGAGCTCATGAAGCTCAGAAAAATTGGTTCGAATCTTGGTTTCAATCTTCCCTGTGGTTAACTACATTATTTTCTTCACTTCTAGGACCCTTGCTGGGTCTCCTGTTACTGCTATCGCTAGGACCCTTTTTATTCAACAAGCTTACAATGTTTATAAAACAACAAGTTGATTCCCTTGCTGCTCATCCCCTCCAGGTCCACTACCATAAACTTGATTTAGCCGATAGAGGGCTCGCTGAGTTGTGATGGTATCTCTTCAGCTCCTCACTAAGTGGACCTTTCCTGGACTGTCACGAGGACAGCCTTGACTAAGAGAAAGCTTGCTATATAGCATGGTCCTGGCTAATTTGGCTTGTGTACCAGATAATCAACTGCCTAGAAATAGAATGATGTTAAACCTTGTTAAACTTTGTCACTTAATTGCCTTACTTTATGTACCCTTTATTGATCAATTCATTGCTTCTTCCTTTAAGATAGATTGTATTTACTATAATCTTTAGAGATGTATGGTTTTGAGAGTCTTTTTGTCTAGCAAATTAGGCCTTGTGCTCGCACTCTCCCTTGGTCCTTGAGCCTTCCAGGAAATCACCATCTTTATAAAAGAACAAATCAATACTGCCCTCTGCAGGCAAATACAAGTCCGCTATCATCAGCTTGATCTAGTGGACCAAGGGTATGACGTGCCCTATTGTTGTTGTTGTGCAAAATGGCTCTCCTCTTTTAAGAACTGCATAGGATTCAGACCTATGCATATTGGCTCACCTTAAAATGAGTGCGATATGGGCACCAATGTGTGTGCGAGGCTGAGCACCGCAAGGGAAGGTCCATGAACCGCTTCTGAATTCCCTGAGAGAAAAACCTGGCTTGCATTGAGGTCAGTATCAAAAATAACAGCACCCTTCCTCCCCTCTGCAAAAGATACTAAGGGCCAACATTGACCCCCATCAATGGGGAGTCTTGGAGGAGCCAGGTCACTACTTCCCCAATTGGTTAATGCCCATCGCTAAATAGCGAATCTCTTTCTTTTATATAAAAGAAGGGAGGAGATGTTGGGAGCCATGTGGCATAAGAACAATAGGACTCCATTTTGTTTTAAAGACTCCATCTTGTTGTTTACTTCTTCTTGGTCAGTTTCCCGCCATGTGTTCCCACTCCGGTCCGTTGCTAACGTCAGAGACAACTGCGCATGTGCACAACTCGGTGTGTGATTGGACTTTGTAGGTTGCCTCATTATCATAATGGGCAACCAACCAGAAGAAAGCACTACCTACCACGCCCCTTCAAATGCTATATATTCCCTGCCTTTTCTGCTAATAAATGAGACTTGATCAGAAAGCCTGTCTTGTCTACATTCTCTCTGTCTTCTGTCTCTCATTCACGCACCCCCTCCTTAGGTCCCAGTTGGAGAACCCCACGGCCGGGGGTTTTACATTTGCTGATCTGCGGGCCGGGTCAGTATTGATTAATACCCATATTTAATTTTTACACACCTCCATTTTTATATTCTTTTCTTTTTATTAAGATATCATTCATATACACTCTTATAAAGATTTCACAAGAAAAACAATGTGGATATTATATTCACCATTATTATCGAGCCCCCCCATACCCCATGGCAGTCACTGTCCATCAGTGTGGTATGATGCAAGAGAGTCCCTATTTGTCTTCTCTGAGCTATACTGAGTTCCCCGTGACACCACACCCACCATGTGCATCAATCATGATACCCCACAATCCCCTTCTCCTTCCTACCCCACCCACCCTCCCTGCACCACTCCCCTTTGGTAACCACTAGTCCCTTCATGGAGTCTGTGAGTCTGCTGCTACTTTGTTCCTTCAGTTTTACTTCGTTGTTATACTCCACAAATGAGGGAAATCATTTGATATTTGCCTTTCTCTGCCTGACTTATTTCACTGAGTATAATACTCGCTAGCTGCATCCATGTTGTTGCAAACGGTTGAATTTGTTTCTTTCTTATGGCTTGCATTGTATAAATGTACCACCTCTTCTTTATCCATTCATCTACTGATGGACACTTAGGTTGCTCCCATTTCTAAGCTATTGTAAATAGTGCAGCGATAAACATAGGGGTGCATATGTCTTTTTGATTCTGAGAAGTTGTTTCTTTGGAGTTGAACGCCAGGATCAAATGGTACTTCTATTTTTAGTTTTTTGAGGAACTTCCATGTTGCTTTCCACAATGGTTGAACTAGTTTACATTCTCACCAGCAGTGTAAGAGGGTTCCCCTTTCTCTGCATCCTCACCAGCATTTGTTGTTCCTAGTCTTTTCTATTTTGGCCATCCAACTGGATTGAGGTGATATCTCATTGTGGTTTTAATATGTATTTCCTTGATAATTAGCAATGTGGAACATCTTTTCATGTGCCTATTGGCCATCTGAATTTCTTCTTTGGAGAAGGTCCGTTCATATCTTTTGTCCATTTTTTAATATGGTTATTTACTTTTTGGGTCTTGAGGTGTGTGAGTATTTTATATATATTTGGATGTTAACCCCTTGTCAGATATGTTATTTACAGATATATTCTCCCATACTGTAGGATGTATTTTTGTTCTGCTGATGGTTTCTTTGCTGTACAGAAGCTTTTTAGCTTGATGTAGATCCATTTGTTCATTTTTTATTTTGTTTCCCTTGCCTGAGGAGATGGGATAAGGGAAAATTTGCTCATGTTTATATTCAAGAGATTTTTGCCTATGTTATCTTCTAAGAGTTTTATGTTTTCATGATTTACATTTAGTTCTTTGATCCATTTTGAGTTTACTATTGTGTATGGGGTTAGACAATAATCCAGTTTTACTCTCTTGCATGTACTTTTGCCTACACCAGTTATTGAAGAGGCTGTCATTTCCCTATTGAATATCCATGGCTTCTTTATCGTATATTAATTGACCTTATATGTTTGGGTTTATATCTGGGCTCTCTAGTCTGTTCCATTGGTCTATGGGTCTGTTCTTGTGCCAGTACCAAATTGTCTTGATTACTGTGGCTTGGTAGTAGAGCTTGAAGTCAGGGAGCCTAATCCCTGGCTCCCCCTGACTTTATTTTTCCTTCTCAGGATTGCTTTGGCTATTCAGGGTCTTTTGTGGTTCCATATGAATTTTAGAACTATTTGTTCTAGTTCATTGAAGAATGCTGTTGGTATTTTGATAGGGATTGCATTGAATCTGTAGATGGCTTTGGCAGAATGGTCATTTTGACAATGTTAATTCTTCCTATCCATGAGCACAGGATGTGTTTCCGTTTATTGGTATCTCTTTAATTTCTCTGAGTGTAATGTAGTTTTTAGAGTATAGGTCTTTCATCCTTGGTTAGAATTTTTCCTGGGTATTTTATTCTTTCTTATACAATTCTGAATGGAATTGTTTTCCTGATTTCTCTTTCTGTGAGTTCATTAGTGTATAGAAATGCAACAAATTTCTATGTATTAATTTTATATCTTGCAACTTTGCTGAATACAGATATTAGTTCTAGTCGTTTTGGAGTGGATTCTTTAGGATTTTTTATGTACAATATCATGTCATCTTCAAACAGTGACAGTATAACTTCACCCCTACCAATCTGGTTGCCTTTGTTTCTTTGTTTTGTCTGATTGCTGTGGCTAGGACATCCAGAACTACGTTGAATAAAAGTGGAGAGAGTGGCTTCATTGTCTTGTTCCCATTCAGAAAGGAAAAGATCTCAGTTTTTCATTGTTAAGTATGATGTTGGCTGTGGGTTTTTCATATACGGCCTTTATTATGTTGAGGTACTTGCCCTCTATACCCATTTTGTTGGGAGTTTTACTTTGAATGGGTGTTGAATTTTGTCAAATGCTTTTTCAGCATCTATGGAGATGATCATGTGGTTTTTGTTCTTCTTTTTGTTGGTGTGGTGGATGATGTTGATGGATTTTTGAATGTTGTACCATCCTTGCATCCCTGGGATGAATCCCACTTGATCATGATGGATGATCTTTTTGATGTATTTTTGAATTCGGTTTGCTAATATTTTTTTGAGTACTTTTGCATCTATGTTCATCAGGGATATGGGTCTGTAATTTTCTTTTTTTGTGGTGTCTTTGCCTGGTTTTGGTATTAGAGTGATGCTGGCCTCATAGAATGAGTTTGGGAGTATTCCCTCCTCTTCTACTTTTTGGAAAACAATTAGGAGGATGTTTATTAGGTCTCCACTAAATGTTTGATAAAATTCAGCAGTGAAACCATCTAGTTCAGGCATTTTGTTCTTAGGTAGTTTTTTGATTATCAATTCAATTTCCTTTCTTATAATTGGTCTGTTAAAATTTTTTGTTTATTCCTGTGTCAGCCTTGGAAGGTTGTATTTTCCTAAATACTGTTCATTTCTTTTAGGTTATCCAGTTTGTTAGAATATAATTTTTCATGGTATTCTATCAGAATTCTTTGTATTTCTGTGGTGTCCATACTGGTTTTTCCTTTCTCATTTCTGATTCTGTTTATGTGCTTAGACTCTCTTTTTTTTTCTTGATAAGTCTGGCTAGTGGTTTATCTATTTGTTTATTTTCTCAAAGAACCAGCTCTTGCTTTCATTGAGTCTTTCTATAGTTTTATTCTTCTCGATTTTATTTATTTTTGCTTTAATTTTTATTATGTCCCTCCTTCTACTGACTTTGGACCTTTGTTCTTCCTTTTCTAGTTTCATTAATTGTGAGTTTATACTATTCATATAGGATTGTTCTTTTTTCTGAGGTAAGCCTGTATTGCAGTATACTCCCCTCTTAGCACGGCCTTCACTGCATCCTACAAATTTTGTGGTATTGAATTATTGTCATTTCTCTCAATATATTGCTTGATCTCTGTTTTTATTTGGTCTTTGATCCATTGATTATTTAGGAGCATGTTATTAAGCCTCCATGTGTTTTCGGCTTTTTCATATTCTGTGTAATTTTTACTTCTAGTTTCTTACCTTTGTGATCTGAGAAGCTGGATGGTACTATTTCAATCTTTTTGAATTTACTGAGACTCTTTATGTGGTCTAGTATATGACCTATTCTTGAAAAGTTCCATGTGCACTTGAGAAGATTGTGTATCCTGTTGCTTTTCAATGGAGTGCTCTGTAGATGTCCATTCAGTCCATCTGTTCTAATTGGTTCTTTAGTGCCTCTGTCTCCTTACTTATTTTCTGTCTTTTTCATCTGTCCTTTGGAGTGAGGGGAGTATTGAAGTGTCCTAACTTTAATACATTGCATTCTATTTCCCCCTTTAATTCGTTTAGTATTTGTTTCACATATTTAGGTGATCCTGTGTTGGGTGCATAGATATATATAATAGTTATATCCTCTTGTTGGACTGACTCCTTTATAATTATGTAATGTCCTTTGTCTGTTGTGACTTTCTTTGTTTTGAAGTCTATTTTGTCTGATACAAGTACTACTACAAGTCCTGCTTTTTTCTCCCTATTAGTTGCATGAAATATCTTTTTCCATCCCTTTTTCCATTCTCTGTGTATATCTTTGGGTTTGAAGTGAGTCTCTTTTAGCAGCATATAGACAGATCTTCCTTTTTTATCCATTCAACGACTCTATGTCTTTGGATTGGTACATTCAGACCATTTACATTTAGGTTGATTATTGATAGGTACACAGTTATTGCCATTGCAGTACCAAATGTTCAAGGGTAATTACCTTACTATCTAACAGTCTAATTTAACTCACTTAGTATGCTATTACACATACAGTTTGAAGGTTGTTTTTTTTTCCTTCTGTTTCTTAATCATCCGTTCTTTATATATAGGTATCATATTCTGTACTCTTTGTCTATCCCTTGATTGAGTTTGGGGGTCATTGATTTGATTTTCCATCTCTTTAGTAATTAATTGTTCTACTTTCTTTCCTGTGGTTTTATTTCCCCTGGCGACACCTATTTAACCTTAGGAACACTCCCATCTATAGCAGTCACCCCACAGTACACTGTAGAAGTTGTTTTTAGGAGGCAAATTCTCTCAGCTTTGGCTTATCTGAACATTGTTTAATCCCTCCTTCTAATTTAAATGATAATCCTTCTGGGTAGAGTGTTCTTGGTTCAAGACCCTTATGTTTCTTTGCATTAAATATATTGTGCCACTCCTTTCTGGCCTGTAAGGTTTCTTTTGAGAAGTCTGATGATTGCCTGATGGATTTTCCTTTGTATGTGATCTTTTTTCTCTTTCTGCTTTTAAAAGTCTGTCCTTATCCTTGACCTTTATCATTTTAATTATTATGTCTTGTTGTTTTCTTCCTTGGGTTTCTTGTGTTGGGAGATCTGTGCACCTGCATGGCCTGCGAGACTAACTCCTTCCCCAGATTGGGGAAGTTTTCTGCAATTACATCCTCAAAGACACTTTTTATCCCTTTTTCATTCTCTTCTTGTTCAGGTGCCCCTATATTGCAAACATTGTTCCATTTGGATTGGTCACACATTTCTCTCAATATTCTTTCATTCCTAGAGATTGTTTTTTCTCTGTGTGTCTCAGCCTCTTTGTATTCTTCTTCTTTTATTTCTATTCCATTTACCATCTATTCTACTACATTTAATCTGCTTTTAAATCCCTCCATTTTATGTTTCATTTCAGATATTGAATTTCTTAATGAATGAATCTCCATCCAAAATTCATCCCTGAGTTCTTGAATATATTTATGTACCTGCATGAGCATCTTTATGATTTTTACTTTGAATTCTCTTTCAGGAAGATTGGTGAGTTCAGTTTCACTTGGTCCTTTTTCTGGTGTTTGTGATGTTTTGGTTTGAACTAGGTTTCTCTGATGGTTCATATTTGTATGTGGTGTCCTCTAGTGCCCAGAATCTCTAGTCTCTGGAGATGCTTCATCCCTGCAGTGATGTCAAGGGTCACAGGGGAGCCGTGCTTGTGCCCTGTGTTGTGAGGTCTGCTCTGGTCTCCAGGTGTATGCTGTCCGGCACAGCCTTCTTTCTTGTTGCTCTTTTAGTATTGGTTGTATTAACTATATTTTCATATATGTGGTTTTGGGAGTAATTCTCTGTCTCACCTCTCATGCCACCATTTGTATATTCTTGAGGCAAAACACATTTGTGGCTTTTTTTCAGTTATTACAAGATCTGAACATTCTGAAGAGGCCATTATATGAATTCTACAGAGAAGTAAAATACTGCAGAAGATGAAATTAAATGTTATCCCTTTCTTCTAAATTGTTGTATTTTCTCTTTTTATAAAGTTTTTTTCCATGGGCTATTATGAGAAAAAGATACCTTGAGAATAGTATTTCCTTTCTTTTAATCCCTTTCTGCATTATATAACTTAACATCATATTGTTACTATAGGATTGCCAGATGAGTGTGGGATAAGGGCCAGCAGAGGTCTAGAGGACAGCAACACATGTAAGAAAGCCCTCCTCTCCCACCTCAATCTTGCTCCTTCACTGGCCAAATTATCCTAGACAAGTGACAGTGAATTCAGGCAGAGGGTTTTCTAAAGTGAAAAACAAACATCCTACCTTTTGTATTTCTTTAGAGTCAACTAGACTAGGCACTTACTGGGTATGAATAATACCAGTCACAGGATTAATAGGCTGCCAACAGGGTTTGAGAGGCACATGCATGTGTGTCTGTGATTTAAGGGGACTTCAAAGGTAATACCATTTTTATAAACAAAAAGTAGGCCCTCCTGCAATTCAGTTTCTTAAAAAACATTTTATTTATTTTTTATTTTTTTAATGAGACATACTTTACAGAAAAAAATTAAGCAGTTTAAACTATGCAGTTCAGTGGAATCTAGTACAGTCATAAGGTTGTTCCTACCTAGTTCCAAATAATTTTCATCAGCTTTAAAAAACTAATTAGCCAGTCAGGATCCCTTTATGTACCAATCTCTGGCAACCCAGAATTTGCTCCCTGTCTCGGTATTTACCTACTGTGGTTATTTAGTATAAACTGACCCAGTTTGTAACAATACGTCTTTATGTTTTGGTATTTTATGTACTTTTGACACACATACATCTTAGAGGATAGTACTACTCTTCCTGTGTGTCACATCGAACTGTTACTAATTCATTGTAGCATATGTAGTGAGAACTTGCCGCATGTTCATACAGCTACTTTATTTTTAATTTCCCTCATGTTCCAGTCAGTATTCCTTAATGATCCAATTAATAGTAAATGTAAAGCTCACCTGTGGTGGATCTAGGTGAATGTCAAGTAAACTACCCTTATAACAACATGGACGTGTTGCCTTAGGCTTCAACAAAACTGTTCCACTCTTGAAATTTTTTAATAATTCTAATATTTCATCAGGAGTGTTTGTGTATGTATGTGTGTGTAGATACTATTTTTTTAAGAGACAGAGTAAGTGCTGCTGCAAAACGTGCAGCAAGATATTCACTCATTCTCTAATTCAGTAGATTTCAAAACTTTGTTCTTGTGGTCCTAAGGACTACCTAGAAAAAAGTATAGTATAAATTTGAATATGTTAGATACCCAACTTACCTTTCAAATTTCTTGAGACACTAATAAAAAAATGTGATAAAGTGGTGTTCTCCCTTCAGAAATTGAAAATACAGATTTTTTCCTGCTAGTCTTTTCTTGAGTTTTGTAGGATTTGTCCCTCATTATTTTACTTTGTTTTTCTGTCTGAAGCACTTAGAGCAATTTACATACAGTTCCTTGCAACCAAAGAGGTAGCTACCCCACAGGGCTATCATTTAAATGTAAGCTTTCTTTGCAAAAAGCAATGTATGAGATCCGTAATATTATGTAGGCAAACACATTAAGTCAAAGTCAGGGTCTTACTGAGGGTATATAGCACTGGGAATTAGCTACCAAGCAAAAAGAGGGAAGAAGAGAACAACAATTTTCCCCTACTCTCTCATTTCCTCATAGCTCATGCTTAGCATAATGCTTCATACAAAGGACTTAATAAAGTAAGTATTTTGATTGGTTATTGTTACCAGACGCTAAAAACCCCAAAGTAGTCTCTCTGGTCATAGTAGAATAACATAATTCTTTATAATTCAAAATATCATTTAGTTAGAAGTAATATTTTAAAAACCTCAGACTTCAGATGGAAAATAAACGGATTGACAGATTAAGGTTACACATACCAATGGTAAAGTAGCAAAATATATAGCATGATCAACACTGCCAGAATAGCTTTAATATTGTCTAAAGTGTTAATTTTATTAATGAGTAATATTGTGATAGAATTTGTTATTTTTAGAAAATACTGTGCCATGACAAAATTTAAAGAACAACAAACTCTACAATAACATAAAATATATTAATATACAATAAAGCATCTGTGAAGAGAACTAAATTTTAATCTTAAATTTACTCTCAATAAATTGCATCACCTCTGGCACTTATTAAATGTTGATCTTCATTTACTTTATCTACTGAATTAGTTGGCAGAATATTGCTGAAATGATTCTTGGATCCTTCAATCTCCAATGTTTAATGAGTCTATAGTAAATTTAGCTTCTTACTATGTGTTATAAAGCATTTTCTTGTTACCCATATGCAAATTGTATGCAAATCAATTAAAACATTCATTTCACTAGTGAAAATAAAATGAATCTGAGTAACTATGATATCTTAAAGTCAACAACTTCCCACATACTGGGTTAGGGTTTCAATCCAAAAGTTTTAAAAATTCAGAATTCTTTTTATTCTACTACACTAATTTTCCTGAATATTTTAAATTCCTACAGCAAAAGCAATATATCTTTTTCATATCCCACTAGATTCTTCAACATGACCTATAAACATCTAGTGATAGTTTGCTATAGAGAATGTTTTAAAGACAATTACCTCATAGTTTATTTAATTTAAAGCTATTTTCAAGCTCAAGTTAGTGTTTACTAAATGAGTACAGGTCATCTGAAGGAAAAAAACGAGATAAAAGGAAATATGATTCAATAATCTTGAAACTTTTTTTGGTTTGGCAATTAAGACAACAAATTTTATAGAATCATTAATGACAGAAATAGAGTAAATAACTTCTAAATTTAAAGCCAAGAGAACATGTAACTGGTAGGCAACACTTTTATACATTAGCTTCTCTAGGGTTATCTTGCTTGAATTGTCAAATGAACTGATTATATAACTTTTACCATGTGCCCTGAACTATCCTGAATTGAAACAGATTAACTTACTTTAACTAATGCAACAAATCTAAATTTTCATTTTACAAATGAAGGAAAATGACACAGTCAATATTCAAACTCTGTCTAACTCCAAATTCCATGTCTCAAACACTATTGTATAATATTTCTTATAGTGTGAGCATTTGCTTAAAAAAAACTAATGGGAAGAATTTATAGTGCCTGTTATAGAATAACCTCTAGCTAAATATTAATTCTTAATATGCCATACCTATAATGTTTAGGCATAAATATCATTATAATTAAATATAATAGTGTATTTTAATCATTAATAGATCCTGAAGTAAAGGAGATAAGTCATATTTTTTATATTACTCTGATTTAAACTTAAATAAGTATGGGAAAAAGCAAACATTTATCACCATGACAAAAATCATTAATAGGAAATAAAAAGTGGATAAAATATAAGAGACTGAATAAAAGGGGTTATATAAACCTACATCATTTCTTGATATTCAAAATATTAATACTTCCTATTGAAAGCACAATGCTTTTGTCAAGATTTATTTAAATTTCTAGAGGCATATTTGTTTCTTTCTTAATGTGACTTACTCCTGAAATCTTGATCCTATTCTGAGCCTCTATCTGGCAAGCATAAATTTACTTTGATTTTCTCAAATGTTGACACATAACAGTAGTATGTACAGCAACATAAATCAAGATTTTAAATAATGCATTAAAGCAAAATAACATAAAATTGAATATTACACACTCTTGCCCTTAAATGTCCTTTAATCAATTCAGCAAGTAGACGTCTTTCAAGAACTCTAGTCTCCTGACCTATTGTCTGACAGACTGAATTCATCAATTCTCAGCTCACCTTACCTTCTTTTTTCCATCATTATTCTCAGAAATTTACATACTCATCTCTATCCAATTTAAGATTTATATTGGCCTAAGAAGGGCATCTTCTGTGAATTACCCATTAGTGACCCACATAACTTCCTAATCTTAGTAATTTCAGAGATTCCACACTTCTTCCACTAATTGAAGGGGTTCAGTTGAGAGATTTAATCTCTCCCTGATATAAAATTTGTATCTTTTTTAAAAGGCAAATACATTGAGTCAGTTTTGATTTTAATATTTCCCCAAACAAGAGGTGATTATCAATTTGTGGGGCTAGAGCAAAATGAAAATGTGACGCCTCTTCTTCAAAAGCCAGACACAAAAGGCCTCATATTGTATCATTCTATTTGTATGAAATAACCTGAATAGGCAAAGCCATAGAAACAGAAAATGGATTAGCGGTTGCCAGTGGGAAGTGGGGGAGGTAATGGTGGGGAGTTAAGGTGGGAGGTAACTGCTTAATAGATATGGTATTCCTATTTGGGGCAATGAAAAAGTTCTTTAACTAGATAGTGGTGATATTTGTTCAGCATGGTAAATGTATTTAATATCATTGAATTATATATTTTAAAATGGTTAAAATGGTAAATTTTATGTTATATATTTTTAAATGGTTAGAATGGTAAATTTTATGTTATGGGTATTTTATCTCAATAAAAATAAAATTTTAAAAAGCAGGGAGAATGTGTTAATAAAGATAGACTATATTTATTCCTTTTTTATACAGTCTTCCCTACTTTTCATGCTTTTAATTTTCTATTTAACATCACTCTAAATAACTACAGATATTTAAGCTATTAACATGAATTTTTCTATTTATCTTTATAATTTGTAGAGCCAGTTTTAAATTCAAATATGAGAGCATTTAACTCTGTTAGGCAGAAAGAAATTTCCTCTACCCCTCAAGGTTCTTCTAGCTGGTCTAAGAATCAAACTGAATAAGACAGATTAACAGGAGGGAAAAACCAAAGTTTAATTACATATGTATGGGGAAGCCATAGACATGGGTTCCAAAGACAGGGAGAATGAAGTATATATGTCATCCTGAACCCTGGAGAAGGTGGGAAGGGTCTGAGACTTTCAAAGGAAAAGGGAGACAATTCACAGGAATATGAAACGAGTAAATGGTTGATAAAGAAATGTTTGCTGGGACACACAGAAACAATCAGGGGGCACAGAGAGGAATTTTAACAGACTTAACCACATCGCTCCCTGAATATATACCTCCACACAGAGCATTTCATACTGAAGAAGAGCTGAACCTGAAGCCAACAGCTTCTATACAACAAGGGATAGAAACATAACATGAAAAATGGGAGGAGAGATAGAGATATGGTAATGGCAGAAACCCCAGCCCCAGCATAGTGACTGACAGAGGGAATGGGGAGGGATAGCACTGACAGAGCCAGGTGCAGATTCTCTGCCCTGGGGTGCAGGACAAGAGCCTTGTGGCTTAAAGTACATCTAAACCATAAGTAAAAGAACCCAATTTTCAGAACTAAGGCATCGAATGCTTAGGAAGGGAACTACTGGAACACACTCCAGGACTGGAGGTGCTGGTCACCACATTGTTTGCATTCCTTTCACTACTCATAGTACTGCCAGGGGAAGGGTTTGGGTACACATATCAATTTCAGGTACTAAGTGGTCTTCTGGTCCCTACCCATACCCAAATATGCCTGCCAGAGATCTAGCAGTGCCACCTTACTGCCTACAGCCATTCACTGGTGCAGCCCCCATCACTGTAACCAGGAAGATCTTGAGCCTGACAGGCAGTGTGGCTATTCCACCAAGAGCACCCAGCCGGCTATGATGCTGGAATTCCCTGAAGTGGTCCTGAGGATGCACAGACCCGTGGGTAAGTGCACAGGACCTGTAGAAACCTGGCCAGCAGTGATCCAACCAATGACTGAAGCTGCAGGTTACTGTAGTGCTCATAGAGCCCCTGGGGGTATATGCAATGCCTGCTGCCAATTCCCAAGCAGGACTGTCTCACATGGAGGAGTGCCTTGGAAAAGTTCACTCTGCATTCGGTGAGACCAATAACAACAATGGAACATTAGGGATAAAAGGGTTTATACTAAGCTTTATTCTCACAGATTGAGTGCTGGAATCACATCGGCCTCTAGGGCAGTCTGCATGCAGCAAGCCTGTCTGTCTCTGCTTCTGGCCAGAGTGCTGGGCACAGTTCTTTTTAGAGTAACACCAACAATAATGGCTCATTGCCAATAGGTGTGTAAGAATTGCCTATGCAGCGGGCCAATTACATTATCAAGTAGTTTAGGGTCAGGTGAGGATCCCAGCCATGGGAACTTTCATTGTCCATACAAGGCTTCAACCTGCAATGACCCTGGAATTCCCTGGAGCAGCCTAGAATGTGAACCAGCCCACAGGTGAGGGGGCACAGGACCTGCTGTTTCCCTGCCAGTGGGACCCAGCTGGTGAGGACCCCAGAATTCCCTGGAGCAATCCAGAGTAGGCAGCAGTTCATGGGTGAGTGACCACAGGTGAGCATTCACAGGGGCTACTGCTGCCCCACCAATGAGATCTGGCAAGAGAATGCACCAGCCCATGGTGAGGGGCACAGGGGACTTAGCTGGTGCCAATGAGAGAATTTCCCAGAGTGTGCCTCTGGTTGGCCACTGGCCCACTGCCCTTCCTCTGCCAGCAGAGACCACATTGATGTCTACGTAGCTGCTCCAGTGGCACCCCAGACTGCAGCTCAAGGGCAGATCCATCTCATAATCAGGCTCCAGCCAGCCTAAACAACCAGGTACACACAGTCTACACAGAGGACCTTTCAACAGAAGAGTAATCCCTCAAGACTAGAAAGTGAGTGCTCAGCACATTCACAGAATCTAGTGCAGAAAATCAAACAAAATGAGGAGACAGAGGAATATGCTCCAAAAAGCTGAATGAGAAAAAACTCCAAAATAAATAAATAAATAAATGGAACAGTTAACCAATCTATCTGATAGAGTTTTAAGCAGTAGTTATAAAGCTGATCACCAGACTTAAGAGAAGAATGAATGAGCTCAAGGAGAATTTCAACAAAGAGAGAGAAAAATTTAAATATAACCAATCAGAGATGAAGAATAGAAAAAAGTACACTAGAGGGAAAGAACAGCAGGTTAGAGGATACATAAGAATGGATCAGTGACATAGAAGACAGAATAATGGAAAGGACTCAAGCTGAAGAGCAGAAAGAAAAAAAGAAAAGAAATGAGGATAGGTTAAGAGAGCTCTGGGACAACACCAAATGTTATAGTTCTAACATTCATACTGTAAGAGTACCAGAAGGAAGAGAGAGAATGGGATGAAAATCTTATCTGAAGAATTAATAGCTGACAACTTCCCTAACCTGTGGAAGGAAACAGTTTTTCCGATCCAGGAAGCACAGAGAGCTCCAAACAGATGAAATTAAGGAAAGCAACACCAAGACACTATAATTAATATGTCAAAGACCAAAGACAAAGAATCTTAAAAGTAGTAAAAGAAAAGCAACAAATTACATATAAGAAAAACCCTATGAGGCTATCAGTTGATTTGTCAGCACAAACTCTACAGGCCAGCACACTCTACAGGGAGTGACATGTTATATTCAAAGTGCTGAAAGGAAAAATATATCAACAATGAAGAGTACTCTACAGCAGGGTTATCATTCGGAATTGAAGGAGAGATAAAGAGCTTCACAGATAAACATGTGAGTTCACCACTACAGAACCAGCCTTACAAGAAATGTTAAAGGGTCATCTTTAAGAGGAAAAGAAGAGATTCTAACCAGAAGCAAGAAAATTATGAAAGTGAAGCATTTTCAGTGGTAAAAACAAACATACAGCAGAAGTAGATCAATTACTTAAGCGCTAGTATGAAGGTAAAAAAAGACAAAATTAATAAAATCAATTGCATCTAAAAAATTACATCTAAATAAAAAGGTGTAAAAGAAGATATCATATACATAAAACATTGAGGAGAGAGAGTAATAAATGCAGTGCTATTAGAATATGTATGAACTTAAGTGACCATCAACTTGACATAGATTGGTATAGTCATATGAAATCCTGTAAGAACTCCATGATAATAACAAACAAAAAACTTATCGTAGCTACACAAAAAAGAAAGGGAAGGGAATCAAACCACAACACTGAAGAGCATCATAAAACACAAGGGAAGAGTAAGAGAGAAAGAATGGACCACAGAAGAACAAAGACAACCAGGAAACATTTAATAACATGGCAATATGTAGATACATATCAATGATTATTTAATTGTAAATGGCTTAAATGCTCCAAAAGACATAGGGTGCCTAAAAGAGACCCACTTCAGACTTAAAGGAACATAGAGTTTGAAACTGAAGGGATGGAAAAAGATATTCCATGCAAACAGGAAGGAAAAAAAAAGTTGGAGTAGCAGTACTTACATCACACTAATAGACTTTAAAACAAGGACTGTAACAAGAGATGAAGAAGGACATTATATGATGAAGGGCTCAATCTAGGAAGAAGATAAAACAATTACAAATATCTATGTACTCAACAGAGGAACACTTAAATATATAAAGCAAAAATTAAGACATAAAATACAGCAATAGTAGGAGACTTTAACACTCCACTTACATCAATGGACAGGTCAAGCAGAAAGAAAATCAGCAAGGACATAGTGGCTTTGAATACTATATTAGACCAAATGCACTTAACATATATATACAGAACATTACATCCAATCACAGTGGAACACATATTCTTTTCAAGTGCACATGGAACATTCCCCAGGCTAGACCACATATTAGGCAACAAAGCAAGTGTCAATAAGTTTAAGAGGATTGAAGTCATAGTAAGCATGTTTACTGACCACAGTGGTATGATACTGGAAATGAGTTATGAGAAAAAAAAAGGAAAAAAACCATAAACATATGGAGGTTAAATAGTATGTTGCTAAAAAACTAGTGAGTCATCACAGATATCAAAGAGGAAATCAAGAAATACTTGAAGAATAATGAAAATAGTAATAACAATGGTTCAAAATCTTTGGGATGCAGGAAAAGCTGTCCTAAGAGAAAAGTTTACAACAATATAGGCCTACCTTAAGAAGAAAGAAACAACTCAAATAAACAATCTAGCCTGACAACTAAGTGATTAGAAAAGGAAGAACAAATAAAGCCCAAAGTTAGTAGAAGGAAAGAAACAGTAAAAATCATAGCAGAAATAAATTAAATAAAGAATTTAAAAAATATATATATAAATGAAACTAAGAGCTGGTTCTTTGAAAAATTAAACAAAACTAACAAACCTTCAGTTAGACTCATTAAGAGAAAAAGAAAAACTCATATAAATAAAACCAGAAATGAAAGACAAGTTATAACTGATACCACAGAAATACATTGATAAGAGATTACTATGAAAACTTATATGCCAATCAATTGGACTACTGAGAAGAAAAGGATAAATTCCTAGAAACATACAATTTTTCAAAATTGAACCAAGAAGAAGTAGATAGCCTGAGCAGAATTATTACTAGTAACGAGATCAAATCAGCAATCAAAAAACTCCAAAAAACAAAAGTCCACACAGATAGCTTCACAGGTGAATTCTATAAAACATTTAAAGAAGAATTAATACTTGTTCTTCTCAAACTACTCCAAAACATTAAAAAGGAAAGAGAGCTTTCAAATATAATTCTTCAAGGTCAGCATCACCCTGATGCCAATGCAAGACAAAGACACTACAAAAAAAACTAAAGACACATACATTTCCCTGATGAACAAAAATGCAAAAATTCTCAACAAAATATTAATAAACCTGATTCAAACACACACTGAAAAGATCATTGACCATGAATAAGCATAATTTATTCCAGGAATGCAAGGTTGGTTCAATATCTGCAAATCAATCACTACCCCATATTAACAAAAGGAAGGATAAAAACCATATGATCATCACAATAGATGCTGAAAAAGCATTTGACAAAATTCAACATGCATTCATGATAAAAATGCTCTACAAAGCAGGTATGGAGGGAACATATCTAAAGATAATATAGGCATATATGACAAATCCATAGCTAACAATGGTGAAAAACAGTACGGAATTTCCTCTAAGATCAGGAACAAGGCAAAGATGTTGATGTACACCTCTTATATTCACCACAGTATTACAATGAGACAAAAAAAAAGAAAAAGAAAAAGCACCCAAAATGGTAAGGAAGAAGTAAAACTCTGCAGATGAGATGATCCTATATATAGAAAATGCTAGAGACTCCATTAAACACTATTAGAATTAATAATGAATTCAGTAAAGTCACAGGATACAAAATCAGTTTACAGATATGTCACATTTTTATATACAAGTAATGAACTTCAAGAAACAGATATTAAGAAATCAATCCCATTTACAACTGTATCAAAAAGAATTAAATACTTAGTAATAAATTTAAACAAGGAAGTGAAAGACTCATATACTGAAAAGTATGACACTCATGAAAAAAACTGAAGAAGATACAAATAATTGGAAAGCTATTCCATCCTCATGGATAGGAAGAAATAATGTTAAAATGGCCATTCTACCCAAAACAATCTGAATATTCAATGCAATCCCTATCAAAATACTGCGGGCATTTTTAAATGAACTAGAGCAAATAATCCTAAAATATGTATGGAACCATAGAAGACCCCAAATAGCCAAAGCAATCTTGAGAAAGAATAACAAGGCTGGAGGTATCATGCTCCCTCACTTAAACTATAGTACAAATCTATAGCAATCAAAACAGTACGGTGCTGGAACAAAAACAGACATACAGATAAATGGAAGACAATAGAAAGCCGAGAAATAAACCCACACTTATATGGTCAACTGATCAATGAACAAAGAAGGCCAGAATATACAATGGAAAAAAGACAGTCTCATCAATAAATGGTATTGGGAAAACTGGACAGCTATAAGCAAAGGAATGAAACTGGATTATCATCTATACCATATACAAAAATAAACTTTAAACAGTTTTAAGGCCTAGCTATTAGATCTGAAACCATGAAATTCCCAGATGAAAACATAGAAAGCAAACTCTTTAACATCAAGAAGAATTTTGGAGGGCATGTCTCTCAGGCATGGGGAAATAAACAAGGGGGTCTACATCAAACCAATAAGCTGCACAGCAAAATAAACTATCAAAAAAATGAAAAGTCAACCTACTGTATTGGAGAATATGTTTGTAAATGACATATCCAATAAGGGATGAATATCCAAAATATATAAATAACTCATACAAGTTAAAACCAAAAAAACAATTAATCTGATTACAAAATCGGTAGAGGACCTGAACAGATTTATTCCAAAGAAGATATACAGTTGGCTGACATGTGGAAATATGCTCAATATCACTAATTATCAGGGAAATGGAAATAAAAAAAATGAGATATCACCTCACACCAGTCAGAATGGTTAATACCAAAAAGGCAAGAAATAAGTGTTGGAGGGGATGTGGAGAACTCTTGGACACTATTAGTGGAAATGTAAATTGGTATAGCCATTATGAGAAGGAATATGGCAGTTACTCAAAAAAACTGAAAGTAGAAATACCATTTGACCCAGCAATTTCCACTTCTGGGAATTTACCTGAATAAAACAAAATCACTAATTTGAAAAGATACATGCACAACAATGTTCTTCACAGCATGATTTACCATAACTACAATATGGATACAACCCAAGTGTCCATCCATAGATGAATGGATAAACAAGTGGTAGATATATTCAGTGGAATATTATTCATAAAAGAGAAGGAAACCTTGCCATTTGAGACAACATAGATGGACTCAGAGGGTATCATGCTAAGTGAAGTAAGTCAGACAAAGAAAGACACAAACCATATGTTTTCACTTATATGTGAAATCTCAAAAAACAAACAAAAAATAGATGCATCAACCATAAACCATGAGACTCATTTAATTAATTTTGGTCATAGAATTAATGGGTCATTGGCAAGCCTCAGAACATACACACACAAGGCGATATTTATCATTGTCATGCTGGTTTGTAAATTCATACATCTTTTGAATAAATTTTAGAATAGAATAAATCATATATAACTGATCAGTAAATCTCATGAAATCAGGAGTAGTGGAAATAATAATTCTAAATATATTCTGTAATTTATGAATTTTTTTCTGTTTCTGAGTAGAAATGGATTCACAATAAATTCCTATCTTCTCTAAGAAGTCATATAAATTTAATATAAAATGCATAAATTTAGATTTTAAATGTTGTCATAAGAAAAATATACTTATAAAATGCATAGCTATTTATGTATATTATATATACATATACACATAAAGACACATGTGCATAATCACTAAAAATCACTTTCAATTGCCTCCTTGTGATTGTTCATATTTTTTAATATCACATTATCTAATTATTTTAAATGGATATTTCATTCAAGTAGTTAGGTGTACCTTAGAAAGAAGTATTTAACAATTAAGGTTTACAGCATTGCTGTATCCTGTATGTCAGAGTAAATTTTACTTTTCATCATTTCCATTATCACCCATAGATTTTAGACTATGTTTTTAAAGGTTTTAAAAACAATTTTAATATAATTTTGACTTGTCTGACACACTAATACAATCTGTTAAAGCCAATAAACAGTTCTAAACTGCTTTAAGAGTAAGTCAACTCAAGGGAAAAATGTTTTCCAGGGAAATGATAATGGGATGCAGAGCCTTTCATTTCTGGGTCACTGGTTTGAAAGTAGCTTGAGTTCTAAGTGATGGAAAGTCATTACTGTTCAATGGCCTATATGCAATTAATTGGTGGTTTCAGTCCAGTTCCTAGAGAATAGGTGTTCACATCCCAATTGGCATTAATTGACATGCATGTTGATAGTTTTATTATGAGGACCTAGGGCTTAGGATTGAAAATATGATTTTGGAGTACATGACAAATAACAGCATGGCTGGGGGAAGGTATGGTTCAAAGAATGTAGCCATGGAAAGAATCTGAAAATACTTTCTCTTCACAAGTTCTTCTGAAAAGTTGTTTTGGTATTTAGAATTTTTAATGGCAGAAGTGTATTTGTAACATTGGTCTATTGTATTTCTAACATTATTCTACATTCTCAGAGCATTTTTTAAATTCCTAATTATTGGAAACCTCTATCAGCAAAAGCAGTAATTGTTACTATAATCCATCCAAAAACTAGTTCTTAATTGTCTTAAACCAGTTAAATAATATTCTTCTACCTAGTTCCAATTTTTCTAGATAATGATGATATTCAAGAAACTTATAAAGTGAAATAGAGTACACCTTATAGAAGTTTAGCAAAATTCTTTGACTCAAATACTATTAATGTAGACTTTTTAATACAGGAAAGTTTGCAACTATCTATGTAAGTTCTTTCCTAATTCTTTGGCAGGTGTTTTGCCAGGGATGAAAGTCAATTAAATCAGGATCTGAGATTCTCCATCAAGCAAACAAATATGTATTGAACAAAGGTGGTGCTTATTGAAAGTTTCATATGGCAAAGTTCTATATTACTGTCCACTAGACATAATTCTCTAAATGGGTCTCTCTCTCTCTCATACACACATGTACAGACACACCCCAATTAGAAAAGAGGCAATGTGGTAATCACTTATTGAGTACTTACTATTTTATTATTTTCTAGGAACTGTAGCTCCTTCATTATGTTAACTCATTTAGTACTAACAATGATAAAGAGGGTTGTCATTATTATTTCAATTTCATAAGTGAGAGAAGAAGTCTCAGAGAAATAAGAGCTTATCCATATTCTAATGGCTAAAAGATAGGGTCAAGTTTCACATTCTATGTTTTCTTGACTCCAATATCCATTACTTTTTCCACTACTCTAAACTTCATTTCAAATTATAATTTAGGAGTCCATAAGCAAGTCATTTCTACCCCTGTAGATTTCTTATATGCAAATAAAGCAGTTGAGATAGACACATTTCCAAATCCCTATTAACTTAACAGTCATAAGATTCTGACAATGTTTTAGTTGAATATTACAGACACTAACTGGAATCATTAAAGAAGTTCTATTTATGGTGCATCTTAATGGTAAGTCTTCACAGAGTGCAAAGGGACAATAAAGTCACTTGTTCAAATTCTAGGAAGCTTAGATTAGTGATTACTGAGGAAAAATACATTTTATGTAAGGAATATGTCAAAATTGGTAGTGGACACACATGCATTGCTAGGGAAGAAAACCAATAAGCAAAAATTTAATAGACAAATTTAAATCAACAGTATTAATGAAGAAGATCAAATGTAAGTGTGGAAATAAGTTTCACTATGTATGAAGTTCAAAATCATTCCTGGTTGGGATTTGTTCCTTTTACTTCCCATTTAAAAGGCTCTGGGCATGGAATTGCAAAATTTGTTGTACTTTTTTTCCTTTCATGTGACTCAGAAGAAAGACAACACTGTGACATTCACATTTGAAGATGGTATCATGAATGTGGTTGAAATTGCTCAAATAATTTGCCCATGTTTATAGGGTTGTTTTGTTAAATTGTAACATTTTTTAAATATACATAAAACATTTTTAGATGATTTAAAACAATCCACCAAACAATAACAGAATATACATTATTTTCAAATGCTCATGGACCTCTAGAAGATGGACCACATTCTGGACCCTAATATCAGTTTCAATAAATTTTAAGAGACTAAAATGATACATATCGTTTGACTACCTGAAATTAAATTAGTAATATCCCTAACAGGAAAATATCTTAAGAATCCCTAAGTGTTTAGAAATTAAACATACTTCTGAATAAGATATTGCTTCAAGAAGAAATATCAAAAAAGAAATTACAAGTTAAACAGATCAATAGTTATGTTTAACTAAATGAGAATGAAGAGAACATGTCAATATTTACAAGATGGAGCTTAGTGATCAGATGCAAATGTATCCCATTAAATGCTTATATTAAACTGTATGAAAAGTCTCAAATGGATGATCAAAGCTTTGCACATTGAAATTAAATAAAGAAAGGTAAATGCACAGCTAATAGAAAGAGGGAAATAAAGACAAGAGCAGAAATAAATGAAATTGATCATGGAACCACAAAAAAGAAAATAAATGAAACTAAAACCTGGTATTTTGAAAAGATCAAGAAAAATAGTATTTAAAAAAAGAAAAGAGAAGATACAATTTTAAAGTATCTGGAATAAATAAGGGAACATTGAACAGTTTTCATAGGCATTAAAAAAGTATATTATGATAGCATTAGGAGGCACTTTGCTTCAATACATTCTACAACTTAGATGGAAGGGGAAGATTCCGTGAAAGATAGCAACTGCCAAACTCATTCAAGGAGAAATAATTAGCCTGCGTAGCCCCATATCTATTAAAGAAATTGAGTTTGTAGTTTAAATTTTCCTACACATTTTCAAGTCATAGATATCTCATATAAATATTAACTGTCATCTGTATTATTAAATTTTCATTCAGTTATTCTCTAAGTTTTTGAGTAGTACACACAGTCCCCAATTTACAATAATTTGACCCAATGATTTTTTTTTAATTTACTGTGGTGTGAAAACAATACACTTGCCATAGAAACCGTACTTTCAAGTTTGAGTTTTGATCTTATCCTGGGCTAGCAATATGCAATATAACACTCTTGTGATGCTGGACATATAGTGAACTGGAATTCAGCTCCCAGTCGGCCACACGATCACAAGAATAACCAACCAATATATTCACAACCATACTGTACCCATACAGCCATTACTTTTCACTTTCAGTTTTCAATAAAATAAATGAGATATTCAACATTATAAAACAGGCTTTGTGGTAGATGATTTTGCCCAACTGTAGGCTAATGTAAGTGTTGTGAGCACTTTTAAGGTAGGTTAGCTAAGCAATAATGTTTGTAGGTTAGGTGAATTAAATGCATTCCCACTTAGGATACTTTCAACTTACAAAGGGTTTAATTGGGATGTAACTGTATCATGAGTGGATGAAGAATTATACATTTTACTTCAGATCTACTTAATTAGTCAATATATTTTTGAAGGGCATTGTGAGTTCCTCAAATATTTCCCCTAACTTTGTTGGCTCAAAAACAGTAACAGTATTCTTATTCATTTAATATGCTTTAGGTCATATTTATTTTAATTATTTACAATATCAGAACTTTTTTTCCAATTATATCCTTATCTTCCCATAATACCAAATATTGGTCTTGCCTTTCATTTTTTTCAGAGACATGATTTTGTATCTCATTTAATGTTATTATGTAACACTGGGCACAATAATGCATTTCTCTGTAAACTGACATCTATATATGCCAACTGGCATATCTGCTAGTTCCCCAAATCCCTTGCTTTTCACTATTTAGCATCATTAAAATAATTATATGAATAAAGAGAATTTAAGACAGCAGCCATTCTACCATTAGAGAATGAATCTGGAATACAAAACATGACAAATACATGACAACTTGCCCAAAATATGGCTATACGGCTATAGGCACATTAGTATAATGCAATAATATTTTTGAAAAAGGCATGTTTAAATTTTGCTAAGTAATGTTTTTTGAAAGGAAACAAATATGCCTTTAAACATGACTGAAAGATGCTTAACTACTCAATTTCTTCAACTAGCTTTGTTTGCATATGATTTACTTTGTGTGATTTGTGAATGTACATTTGCATTTAAATAGGTTCATCTTCAAATAATGTACACCATACAATACAGATGTGGGAGTAAGAGGTCATTTTGTAGAAGAAATTTTTAATGAGCTGATAGTCCAAAATGCTATAAAGCTCTCTTTGACATTTTAAAAATTGCATACTGAAATTTATCACATCTGTATCTCACAGTGAAATTACAATCTGGAATGATTTCTCAATGTATCTCTTAAACCTCTTTCCTTCATTCTTCACCTCATTCTAATGCAGACTCATGAAACCCTATGTCTCAGCCATTTCCCTAACTTCAAATCTGGATAAATGATTATGCAATTTAGGAGAACTCAAATGTACTTTCATTGATTTTTCCTTGAGTAGTAGTGTCTCATTGACTTTTAGTATTGGCAAGCAAAATTCTTTCAACTCCAAATATAATGGAAATGTTAAAGCTACAACCAACAAGGTCTTAATAGTACTGTAGAATTGAAGCACTGATAACAATAAGATATTAAAATACATGTTCATATCTAAAACCTCACTATATTTTATATGTATGTGCCAAAAAACAGTTGTGCATGACATATTTATTTCCATGCCAGAAACTTAGCTTAGCAGGACTATTCATAATACACTACATGAAGGCTCCTAGAATGTTCTTGATTTTGAAATGGCCAGACTATTTTTTTTAACATCTCACTGTAATTGCTCTCTCTGTAAAATCTATTTGTTTAATTATTTGCTTCATACTTCTCAGTTTCTGATTTTCTTTTAATTTATTTTTTATTACTTGCCTCCCTCACTAGGGTAGGAACTACATGAATATAATTATTATATTCAATACTTTAACTTATTCATTTGGAAACTACCTCTTTCGAAAAGGTCGATTTTTGATGGACACTGATCTCCACCACACAATAACAGTAGGTAATAGAACTCAGATATAATCTAATCAACAAAATCCCAAACTCATGTCCAGAACAATTAGCTCAGTAATATGGAATAAATGAACAGGAACTTCTGATAATCACCTTCAGACTAAAAGGACAGAGACTGTGTAAGTGCCAATATCCAGAAAATGAAAAAAAGAAACTAAGCAAAGAGAACTCACCATCTGGTCATACCAAATGAATGGTGAATCAAACTGTACCTGAAGATGCACTGGAAGTGTATGTTAACATGCTGTAAGAAAATTAAATTTGCTTATGTTGGTATTACCTTTCACATGCTAATAATATCATCACTTCAAATTTTCTCAGAAGAGATCTTACAGTGGTTTCTGGGGACATATTTAACAGTCTGATCTTTAAAAATTCATGTCGATTTGTTATGTTTGCTGTCAGTGTATATGGTGTTAGGAAGACATTAATACAGTTGTGACACATCATTGTGAGCCACTCTAGCACACCATTAAGGATAAGTTATAGCTGTGTCCTGGACTGTATCCTTAATTTTAATTATTAAGGGGGGAAAAACTCCAGATTGTGAAAAAATATCAAAAAATATTTGAAGTATAGTTTTTGAGGGTTTTGTATACTGTGCTTCAATTTTGTATGTCTTTATTTGCATTGTGGGGAGTAAAGAGAGATTAAATAATAAAGTGTACCATGGATGAAGTATGGAATATGAACTGGAAAAGACAGAGGCAGATATATGATGGAGGAAATTATATTCAATTTTTTGGATACTTTATTTCCATAGGTTTATTCCTAGACCAAGAGAATGAAACATGTGTGCACTTGATCATATACTTTTATAAAATTTCCAACATTAAGATATTTAACCAGTGTCATTTAAGAGCCCTGTCTTTTGCAACTTCAATTTTCCTGTACTTTTTGTGGTGTAGGGTACACTGAATGCCCATGGGTATTTTGAGGTCCAGATAAAGTTCAAGTAGATCAGGTGGCAATGGACATGTAGATACGGACAAAGAAGGGTGGCTGTTGCTGGCTATTTGAGAATCAGTAGTATATAAGTGTTTCTTGAAATCATGGAAAGCCTGACAACCCAAGGAATATGTATAAAACAAAAGAAAAATGGATAAAATTAAAATATTGGAAAGAGAATTATTTTGAGCAGTATAGATAAGGAAACCAGGGAAGATAATTATAAACGGGAAATAGAATCCTATAGTAGTATGGAAGTGGATGAAGATCACAGTTCGAAGAGGAAAATTTGACAGAATGACCGCATAAAATATGAAACCCAAAATGAGGCAACTATATCTGGTTAATAAAAATATCAGTAAAAGAAACCAATTCAACAGAGTTTTAAGAGAAGAAATCAGATGTCAATGAGAAAGGAAATAATAACATGTGCTGTTGTGGAGAAAAGTAGATGACTGTTTAAAAAGGTTGGAGAGAGATGTAGAGCATAACAGCTCCAGCATAATCCCCAAGGTTTAATCTTAAATTTGTATATTCTACACACACACATACATACTCAAGACGTAAGCTATATAATTACCTTATATAATATACATATATAATTAATAAAATGTATATAATCACTTCATCTCTAGGTAAATATCAAGGCAATACTAATTAACTAATTAGAATACTGTTAAAACTTTGACATTTAAAAGAATAAACATTTAAAGAAGGACTATATAAGCTTTAATATAATGTTTAGGTTTTTAACTACCCTGATTAGTTATTACATAATTTTATTTTGATACAGTATTTATTTGTTGAAGGAAAAAAATGAAAATACAGAGGCTAAATTACAATTGTTAATTTTTTGAGAATAATGAAAGCTATGTACGACATACAGTTTTAGAAAACTCTTTGCAAAACTGAATTGAAACAGATCCCCATGTACTACTTGGCCTAGAAATAATTTTTATTCTAAAATTTAATGTACAAAAACAATTACTTGCTCTATATTTATTAGTATATATTTTGTCGTGCCCAAGTCGCGAGTCCCCGAGAGACCACCAAGGAGCTGATTCCGATGCGAACACAAAAGGGTCATTTATTTCAAGCTTGAGCTCAGATCCACAACCTTCACTAACGCAGCGGGTCAGGAATGTGAGCCCCAAGCCCAGGGCAGACAAAGTTTTTACGCGTTACAAGGTGCAGGAAGAAAGGAACTTGCACCTGGCCTCTGCTGATTGGATGATTTAAAGTAAGGGTGGCTTGTACATACTTTATTGGTTGAGTCCAGCTGGTGCTAAGCTGCCAGCTGATGTAACATGTAAGGTATGTTATCTTTAAGGGACAGGAGCGTCTGGACCTTGAGTGTCTGGACCTTGAGGTCGTTTCTAGGGAACTGTCTGGGGTGAGGGTCACTGGAACAATGGATGGTTTTTCCAGTAACTGGAACAAAGTTTTCTTAGAACTAGGTTGGGGTTGAGGCCTCCTTCTTAAGAAGACCTTTTTAAAATGGAGTTTCTCTTGCTCTCACAATTTCTCTATCATACTCTGCAAGAAATACTAACACTTCAATTTTTTTTCATTCCAAATTTCTTTGCTATTGACAAGAAACATGACATACGTTTCTGCCACATTTACAAAATACAGAAGATGAAGACTGTATTGAAGTTGCAAATATTTTCCTTCATAAAAGATTGACAAGAGGAGATTCAAATGGCAGCATGAGAGGTGAGACATAAAACTCCTCCCAAAACAAAAGTGTGAAAATATAGTTAATACAACTAACCCTAAAACAGTAACAGGAAAGAAGGCAGCACCAGACTGCATACAGACCTCATGAACAGAGCAGACCTCGCAAAACAGGGTAACGGATGAAAGCCTTGATCTGGCAGGAACCGAGCCCTTCCCCCACCATAGCTCACCATCTGGAGGAAGAGAAATGGAGCGAGGAGGGGGTGGAAGCCTAGAACTACTGAACACCTAGCCCTGGAGATCTGCTTTGCGAGCAGAAACCTACATCATGTGGTGCTCTGGAGGATGTGGAGCTGGGACAGGCAGAGTGCTTTAGAGACAGATTCCGGCTGTTTGTGGAGGACAGGATTCATACACGGCCACTCTGAGACAAGAGAAAGGCAGGTGGTCTGGGAGGCTTCCTAGCAGCGAGAGGGCTGCTGAAGGGGCGGGGAATACATGGAGCTTGCTGCGTGGGAGAAGGGATAGGGGGACAAGGTCACCTAGATGTACTCTGCCCAGCAGATTGGGAACTTTGAGGAGCTTCAGGCTCTCCATTCCCTGGCTGGCTATTCAGATTTGAGGCCCCAACTGTGATACACAGCCTGACGAGCCTTCCTCCTGGCCTAATGGCACCAGCTCACAAACCTGCCATCATTGCACTGGTGTCAGGCCAGTCAGAGGGATGCCACACCTACAACAGCAAATGATTCAAAGCAGAGTCTTACACCTGTGTGCTCCACCCACTGGCTCTGATATGGGAGACAGGCATGGCAGACGGGAATCAGGAAACAGATCTTTCCTCCTGCCAGGCACCAGCTCTACTCCCATACAACCCCAACCTCACTCTCAGGGCTGAGCAGCTCCAGGGACTGGAGCTTCTGGGCACTAGAGGGCACCACACAGAAATATGAAAGGTCAAAGGAACATAGTTCAGACCAAAATCTCACAAACCCCAGAAAAGAAGCCAAATAAAACTGAACTTGCCAATCTTCCTGAAAGAGAGTTCAAAATAAAAATCATAAACATGCTTATGGAGGTACAGAAAAATATTCAAGAAACAGGAATGAATTTAAGACGGATATTCAATCATTAAGAAATTCCATATCTGAAGTGAAACATACAATGTAGGGAATTAAAAGCAGATTAGATATAGTAGAAGAGATGGTAAATGGAATAGAAATTAGAGAACAGGAATACAAAGATGCTGAGGCACAGAGAGAAAAAAGGATCTCTAAGAATGAAAAAATATTAAGAGAACTGTGTGACCAATCCAAATGGAACAATATTCACATTATATGGGTAGAAGAAGAAGAGAGAGAAAAAGGGATAGAAAGTGTCACTGAGGAGGGAATTGCTGAAAACTTCCCCAATCTGGGGAAGGAGATAGTCTCTCAAGTCATGGAGGTGCACAGATCTCCCAACATAAGGAACCCAAGGAAGACAACATCAAGACATTTAATAATTAAAATGGCAAATATCAAGGATAAAGACAGCCTTTTAAAAGCAGCTAGAGAGAGAAAAACATCACATACAAAGGAAAACCCATCAGGCTATCATTATATTTCCAACAGAAACCCTACAGAAGAGAGTGGCATGATATATTTAATGCAATGAAGCAGAAGGGCCTCAAACCAAGAATACTCTATCCGCCAAGGCTATCATTTAAATTTGAAGGAGGGATTAAACAATTTTGAGATAAGCAGAAGCTGAGAGAATTCACCTCCCACAAACCACTTCTACAGTGCATTTTGGAGGGACTCCTATAGATGGAAGTATTCCTAATACAAAACAGATGTCACCCAAGGGATAGACAAACAGTGCAGAATATGATTCATAACATACAAAGAATGGAGGAGGAAGAAAAAGGAGGATAAAAAAGAATCTTTAGGTTGTATTTATAATAGCATATGAAGTGAGTTAAATTAGACTGTTAGATAGTAAGGGAATTACCTTTGAATTTTTGGTAGCTACAAATCTAAAGTATGCAGTGGAAATAAGTACATACCTATTGATAATCACCCTAAATGTAAATTGTCTGAATGTACCAATCAAAAGATGTAGAGTCACTGAATGGACAAAAAAACAAGACCCATCTATATGCTGCCTACAAGAGACTCACTTCAAACCCAAAGACATACACGGAGTAAAAGTAAAGGGATGGAAAAACATATTTCATGCAACTAATAGGGAGAAAAAAGCAGGAGCGGCAGTACTTGTATCAAACAAAATAGAATTCAGGACGAAGAAAGTCACAAGAGAGAAATAAAGACATTAAATAATGACAAAAGGGTCAGCCCAACAAAAGGATATAACTATTTAAATATTTATGCACCCAACACAGGATCACCTACATATGTTAAACAAATACTAACAGAATTAAAGGGGGAACTAGAATGCAATGCATTCATATTAGGAGACTTGAACACACCACTCACTCCAAAGGACAGATCAACCAGACAGAGAATAAATAAAGAGGCAGCGGCACTGAACAATGTATTAGAACAGGTGCACCTAACAGACATCTACAGAACTCCATCCAAAAGCAAGAGGATACACATTCTTCTCAAGTGCACATGGAACATTTTTGAGAATAGCTTATATTCTAGACTACAAAAAGAGCCTCAGTAAATTCAAAAAGATCGAAATTTTACCAACCAGTTTCTCAGATCACAAAGGTAAGAAACTAGAAATAAATTACTCAAAGAAAATGAAAAATCCCACAAACATATGGAGGCTTAATAACATACTCCTAAATAATCAATGGATCAATGACCAATTAAAACAGAGATCAAGCAATATATGGAGATAAATGACAACAATAATTCAACACCACAAAATCTGTGGGACACAGCGAAGTTCGTGCTAAGATGGAAATATATTACAATTCAGTCCTACCTTAGGAAAGAACAGTCCCAAATGAACAGTTTAAACTCACAATTAATGAAACCAAAAAAGGAAGGACAAATGAGTCCCAAAGTCAGTAGAAGGAGGGACATAATAAAGATTAAAGCAGAAACAATTAACATTGAGAAGAATAAGACAATAGAAAGAATCAATGAAAGCAGGAGCTGGTCCTTCGAGAAAATAAACAATATAGGTAAACCCCTAGCCAGACTTATCAAGAAAAAGAGAGAGTCTTCTCACATAAACAGAATCAGAAATGAGAAAGGAAAAATCACTACGGACACAACAGAAATATAAGGAATTATCAGAGAATACTATGAATAAAATTATATGCTAACAAACTGGATAACCTAGAAGAAATGGACAACTTTCTAGAAAAATACAACCTTCCAAGGCTGACCCAGGAAGAAACAGAAAATCTGAATAGACCAAATACCAGAAAAGAAATTGAACTGGTAATCAATAAAGTACCTAAGAACAAAACCCTTGGAGCAGATGGTTTCACTGCTGAATTTTATCAAACATTTAGGAAGACCTAATACCCATCCTCCTCAAAGTTTTCCAAAGAGTAGAAGAGGAGGGAATACCCCCAAACTCATTCTACGAGGCCAACATCACTCTAATATGAAAACCAGGCAAAGACACCACCAAAAAAGAAAATTACAGACCAATATCCATGATGAACATAGATGCAAAAATACTTAATAAAATATTAGCAAACTGAATGCAAAAATACATCAAAAATATCATCCACCATGATCAAGTGGGATTCATCTCAGGGATGCAAGGATGGTACAGCATTTGAAAATCCATCAACATCATCCACCACATCAAAAAGAAGGAACAAAACCACCTGATCGTCTCCATAGATACTGAAAAAGCATTCGACAAAATTTAACATCCATTCATGATAAAAACTCTCAACAAAGTGGGTATAGAGGGAAAGTACCTCAACAAAATAAAGCCCATATATGACAAACCCACAGCCAACATTACACTTAACAGCGAGAACTGAAAGCTTTTCCGTTAAGATCAGGAACAAGACAAGGATGCCCACACTCCCCACTTTTATTAAACATAGTTATAGAGGTCTTTGGCATGGCAATCAGACAACACAAAGAAATAAAAGGCATCAAGATTGGTAAGGAAGTCAAAATGTCCCTCTTTGCAGATGACATGATATTGTACATCAAAAATTCTACAGAATCCAATCCAAAACTGCTAGATGTAATATCTGAATTCAGCAAAGTTGTGGGATACAAATCAACACACAGAAATCTGTTGCATTCCTATACACTAATGGTGACCGAGCAGTAAGAGAAATCTGGAAAACAATTCCATTCACAATTGCATCCAAAGGAATAAAATACCTAGGAATAAACCCAACCAAGGAAGTGAGACTTATACTCTGAAATCTACAAAACATTCATGAGAGAAATTAAAGAAGAAACCAATAAATGGAAACACATCCTGTGCTCATGGATAGGAAGAATTATTATTGTCAAATAGGCCATCCTGCCTAAAGCAATCTACAGATTTAATGCAATGCCTATCAAAATAACAACAGCATTCTTCAATGAACTAGAGCAAATAGTTCTTAAATTCATATGGAACCACAGAAGACCCTGAATAGTTAAAGCTATCCTGAGAAGGAAGAATAAAGCAGGGGAATTATGCTCCCTGACTTCAAGCTCTACTACAAAGCCACAGTAATCAAGACAATTTGGTACTGGCACAAGAACAGACCCATAGACCAAAGGAACAGACTAGAGAGTCCAGCTATAAACCCAAGCATATATGGTCAATTAATATACGATAAAGGAGCCATGGATATACAATGGAGAAGTGACAGCCTCTTCAACAGCTGGTGTTGGCAAAACTGGACAACTACATAGAGAATGAAACTGGATTATAGTCTTACCCCATACACAAAAATAAACTCAAAATGGATCAAAAAACTGAATGTAAGTGATGAAACGATAAAACCCTTAGAAAAAAACATACGCAAAAATCTCTTTGACATAAATATGAGCAACTTCTTTGTGAACTTATCTCCCCAGGCAGGGGAAACAAAAGCAAAAGTGAACAAGTGGGACTATATCAAACTAAAAACCTTCTGTACAGCAAAGGACACCATCAATAGAACAAAAAGACATCCTACAGTATGGGAGAATATATTCATAAATGACATATCCGATAAGTGGTTGACATCCAAATTATATAAAGAGCCACATACCTTAACAAACAAAAAATAAATCAGCCAATTAAAAAATGGGAAGAACCGAACAGACACTTCTCCAAAGAACATATTCAGATGGACACCTCACACCAGTAAGGATGGCCACCACCCAAGAGAAAAACTACAACAAATATTGGTGAGGATGTGGAGAAACGGGAACCCTCCTACACTGCTGGTGGGAATGGAAATTAGTTCAACCATTGTGGAAAGCAGTATGGAGGTTCCTCAAAAATTCAAAATAGAAATTCCATTTGACTCAGGAATTCCAATCCTAGGAAGTTACCCTAAGAATACAGCAGCCCAGTATGAAAAAGTCATATGCACCCCTACGTTTATTGCAGCACTATTTACAAAAGCCAAGAAAAGGAAGCAACCGAAGTGTCCATCAGTAGATGAATGGATAAAGAAGAGGTGGTACATATACACAACGGAATATTTTCAACCTTGAGAAGAAAACAAATCCTACCATTTGCAGCAACATGGATGGAGGTAGAGGGTGTTATGGCCAGTGAAATAAGCCAGGTGGAGAAAGGCAAGTATCAAATGATTTCACTTATCTGTGGAGTATAAGAACAAAGGAAAAAGTGAAGGAACAAAACAGCAGCAGACTCACAGAACCCAAGAATGGACTAACAATTACCAAAGGGACTGGGGAGGATGGGTGGGAAGGGAGGTATAAGGGGGAAAAACGGGTATTACAATTAGCACACATGATGTAGTTGGGGGGGGGATACGGGGAAGGCAGTATAACACAGAGAAGACAAGTAGTGATTCTGTAGCATCTTAGTGCGCTGATGGACCATGATTGTAATGGGTTTGTGGTTGGGACTTGATAATAGGGGGAATCTAGTAACCATAATGTTCCTCATGTAACTGTACATTAATAACAGCAAGATAAAAATAAATAAGTAAGTAAGTATGTAAATAAATAAGAAAAAAAAGATTGAACAAAGAACTATTTTACTCATCCTTATCTTTCCCTGGTACAGTGCCAGTTCATTTGGGGATGGTGCATTTATTATTATTTCCATTACAAGCACTGTCAACTTGAGAAATATTAATTTCATTTAAACACAAAGCTTGCATATTTTGAATCTTCATTTTTGGAAATAAAACCACAATATGAAGCTTAATCTTACATGTGTACTATATGAAAATGGAGTATTCTCCCAACACAATTCTCTTGGCTCTAAACTTTTTCAGGGTGAATAATTCGTTTGTTTGCTTCCAAACTAAATACATCAACACCCTTACAAGGATGCACCATAGAGCGGGGCTGGGATGCTGAGGGTGGCAGAGGCGACAGAAGACACTTCAAGTGGAGGAGGAATTCATTCTCTAGGGGAATGAAATAGTAATCAGAAATATCAGAAACTGTGACAACCGCTCAACGAGGAGGCTGCACTGAATGAGTACATCAGTATCAGAATCAAAGAAAGCCTGACTTGATTTGGAAGCCCTGGCTGCTGACAAATTACGTTAACTTCTGTAAAGTGAAGATGATATTTTAATGTTGTATTGTAATATCTTATAGTTTACTGTGAAGATAAAGTAAAGTAATTATAACTAAAATGTTTTGTATTTTCCTGGTACATTATTAACAATAAATATCAAATATTACTATTGTCTGAAGTAAAGGGCTAGTACAAGAAGATAAATGGATCCTGGGAGTGGAGCAAGAAGGAATGAAAGATTCATTGAGGAATTTTAAATATTCTACAAATGACTGTGGGATCGCTAAAAATTTGGGAAGACCTAATACATAGTACCTAGTACATCTATCTCAAGGACATTGATAAAGCCCTCGCACTCTCTGCTGAAGTGAACGAATGTTTAGACTAACTTACACCTGAAATTTTCAGGGCTTATTTTTAGCCTATCCACTGAATGTTTGAAACACTGTTTTCTTTTTTTTCTAATTCATTTAATTAAATGCACTTTAAATCAAATTTTTTATGATGATATAATGATGCCAAATAATTGAACATAAAATATGCTTTAGGAACTAGAATTTTAGAGGTAACATTTTTAACCATCTGCTGACAAAAGACCTCAGGACCTATACATATTGAAAATCAGTTTTGTGTGATATCTTGGGTATACGAAATAGAGGACCAACCATAAACCACTATGCCAGTATTTAAAAATTAAAGGCTTTATTAAGTACTTGTATTTTTGCATTTTCAATATTGAGAAAATGTAGTTAAACCTGGTGATTTGCCCATCAATTCCTTTAATATAAGGTCTCTAAAGACAGTTTGTTTAAAATTTTAATTTATAATTCCATTTCTTTAATTTCCTCATCTCTAATTATGGCATATGTTAACAGGATATACCTTACAGAACTGTTGTGAAACTGAACAATAAAATGAATGTTAAGCAGATATCACAGTGCTGGACAAATAGCAAGTCTAATGTAAATCTGAGTTATTCTTAATGTAGAAGTATTTGTATAAATATTAAATTGTGAGCTCCTAGAAATTGTATCTACACAACTCATTCACTTCTGTAAATATGTATGTATTCTATAATTGTTTCAGTAAAGAAGTCAGTAGGAGAAAATGTAGAGAAAAATATCTAAATAAATAATTTTGAATTTAAGCTCCTTTTCTAAGTAGGAACATTTAGAACATTTAGTATTTTAAATCTGTGTAACCATCGTTAGTTTCATAATAAATTTAAACTGCATGTGAGCGATACTTTTTCTAGACTATGAAAAATATCAAAACATTTTTAAGTTATAATATTTGAACTTCAAAGTTTTGAATTTGAACTCACTGTATGAGGCAAAGTACATAAAGGCCTTCCTTCCATATATTTTCCAAATAAATCTAATAGCTCAAACTTCATGAATCTTATTCTTTTATAAACTGTCATTTAGCATCCACTCGAAATTTCTGGTATCAGTAGCGTGAAACCAAATTAACAAAAGAATATGATTTGCTCTCATTTCTTTCCAGCTAAGAGAATTTTGTTGGGATGATGTAAAATATTTCAGAAATCTTTCAAGCATAAACAAAAACCTTCTAAATGATTTCTCTCTCCAGCTCCAGCATCCTCATTGCCTCTACCTCCTGCCTAAATGTTTGCACATCTTCTTCAGTCCTTACTGAAATATTCTGATGAAGACTTGATAAATTAATATCTAAAATTTAGAAAACTCCTCTTCATCTACCTCAATTCTTTCTACTTTCTTTCAATATCAGCTATGTTTTTCTTTGTTTACAACATCCACCCTTCACTAGGATGCAAATTTACCTACCTACTGTGTACATTACATGTTCTCAATCTGTTGGTCCCAAGATAGTTGCTTTCAAAATGAAAGTGAACAATCCTTCATCCCTCACCTCTCTGAATGACGTATTGCATGCCTTTTATGTGGGAAATATTAAATAAGAGATGTTTGTCCTAGATAGCCTTTCTTTTCTTTTGGATTTCATGGCCTTTTTCTCCTTTTTGACAACTGCACAGTGCCCACCCTTTCTAGCTCTCTGAATTCTGTTAAGTCTATATTTAATCTATTAGCCAAATGTATTAGCTAATCCCTCTTCATGTGAGTCACAGATAAATGAAGAATACTTATATCCTCTACTGAATCAAGAACTAAAGGGAAGTACCTAATTGTGGAATTTTAGGAAATGCCAACTAGAGTAGGAAAGATATTTTGGGGACTTACTACTGATAAAACTTTTAACGGTTAAAACCTCCACCATAAAAAAAGTATAGATCTTATCTACACCAGCACACTGTATAGCACTGTAAGAATAATAAACTGGGTTTAGTGATCATAAAAATTCTGGGTTCAATTCCTAATTAATCCATTTAACTGATAAGCTTAAAGCCTGCCATGTTTTTTCCCTAGACCTTAGTTCCCTTCTTTATAGATTCAGTTGAAGATTAAATGAGATAATGGATGTTATATGCTTAGGATTATGATACAAGAAAAATGATCAGTAAGTAATACAGCCACTTCAAAGACACTGATAATGGAAATGACGATGTGATGAAGCCATGATGTTCCTTCTGCTCACTTCCTTTTCCCTTCCACCCCTGTTTGCCTACAATCAGTGTAAGATGTTAAGTTCTGAATAACCTGTCTATTAACTTTTCTGTAGTACTTATTCTGTTTCACCTCAGTTACTCAGGCCCTCTTTTCCTTTTCTATTTTATTGTTTATATTCATGAAGGCTCCATAAAATCCTCAGAGGAATGAAGCAATACATACGAAAGAATACTTAGATAAATATGTAAAGTGGAAGTACATATAAATAAAATAGCATCAACTTTAGGGTCACTATGCCTTAATGCAAAGGCACAAAAGATGTTTCATTAACTGATTAAACATGCATTTTTTAAAATTTGGTATTGAGCATTGGATAATTACTAGGTATTTTGTTGTCCCTGAAAGCGCAAGTCAATGAAACACTGCATATGATGATTTCCTGTGCCTTCTAAATGTTCCACAAACTTAAACTTCGAATATAGAGTACTATAAAAATACTTTTAGGGACTCCTACACAATCTTAGGGTTGGAATTTCTTAGTATACCTACTCCAATATTTTACCCAAAACAAAAATCTTCTCTAGAAAATTACCTTTATTACAATATCCAGGCTTTCCTCAAAGAAAATCATGTAAGTTTCTACCTCAAAAATCAGTCTACAACCTTATTGCTCTTATTACAGAAAAGTACTTCCTCTTATTAGGTATAAAATCTTCTCTGGACCTAGTGATGTGAGGTATTAGTTCTGCTCTCTATTAGAGCCTATAGTACAACTCTAATCCATCTTCCACATGACAGCCCTTCACATATCTGAAGACAGCTTGCACTGCCTTGATAAATCCTTAATATATATATTCCTGTGATTTAACTGTGTATTTTTGTCAGCTCCAGTTATTCGTTCTTGACTTCCTCTGCAGTTAGATTTGGTCATACTTTAGCTTTAGTTTGTGCTTAGCATCAAGACATTATTCTCCTTGAAAAAGCCTCATATGCATAAGCATAATATCAATTAGGAGTTGTTAAAATCCTAGTATTAATTAGGAGTTGAGAAAATTTAAAAAATCAATTGTCACTTTGAGACAGGGACTGTGGGTTTAGACAGAGTAGGGTGAGGGCCTCTGGAAAAAGCAAAACGGTAATTACGGCCAGAACAATGTAACAATGTGCACAGAAACTCCTACTGAAACTCTGTGTTAAACATTAAGCAAAGTCAGAGTCACACAAATTCTTTAGGATAGAAATACAAAACCAGGAATAGAGGCGATTTTCAGCAGACTGGTTGAAACCAAAAGGCAGCATTTAGGCTGGGACCAATAACTAAACACCTCAGTTAAACCTAAAGATATAAACCCCTAGATAATGCCCAACCACAGACTCTTTTGTCCCCTCCTGGTGTGCACCAGGAACTCTGTCCTCTCAACTTATCTCTAAATAAAAGCCTTTCCCTTGCTTGCCTACCTTGAGTGTTTGTGAAGCTTATTCTTTGACTCCGTGAACAAGAACCCTGGCATCAACTTTCTGTTGTTTTAGTTATTAGTTGCTGGTTTACAAGATAGTTCCAAACTTTACGAAAGAATACAACAATCATTTTGTTAAGTTTATGATTCTGTGAATGAGAAATTCAGATGGGATGTAATAGAGGTGGCTTATCTCTGCTCCAAAATATCTGAAGCCTCTGTTCAAAGAATTAAACAGCTAACATGACACAAATGAATGAGGCTCGAAGCCACCTGGAAGGCTTCTTTACTAACATATCTGTGCCTCTGTTGAGATGACTGAAGGACCTCAGTAGAGGCTGAAGTATGGAGCACCTACATGTGGTGTCTCCATGTGGCTTGAATTTCCTAGAGCCTGGCAGCTGAATTTTTAATGAGAGTTTGGAGAGAGAGAGAGAGAGCACTCTAAAAAAACAAGGAAGAAGCTGAAAGACTTCTGATTTCTCCTCAAAAGAAAGGGAGGGCCACTTTGACTCTTTTCCATTAATTATAAATTTCTAAAGCTCAGGTTCAAGTAGAGGGTAACTGAACTCCTCTTGCTAAGGGAGTGGTAAGCTCGTATGGCAGAGGAGCATGTAGGTTGGCTGATAGTGTTAGAGTCATCTTTGGAAAATACAATCTGTTCCAGTAATGTCCTCTGACCATAGTTCATATCCCTTCACATCCAAAATGCATTCATCCACTTCAGAAGACCCCCAAAATATGACCCTGTATAGTATCAGATTGAAGCCCAGGATTTCATTATGTAAATCAGGGCCAGATACAGATTTTTGGGCTCATTTTCTCTTATGTGCTTGGAAACTAAAGAGATCAGTTACCCTCCTCCTAAAAACTCAAGATATAATGGCAGATCAAACATGGGATCTTTACAATAGACATTGCCATAGAAAGGGGATAAATGAAAGGTATCAGTAGCCATTTCTCTTTAGCAGAAAGTCTGCAGTTTAGCTGGGCTCACAGGCCTCTTCATTTTGCATTGCTTTTCTTAACTTTTAGTCCAAGCTATAAAATTCTTTTAAAAATTCTGGGTTGCTTTTGTATCAATTTATAATCAACTCCAGTAAAAGAAAGCCACATCCACAAACCTTTTTGTGATCAGTTCTCTTAACTTCGGGCTTCCTGTGACACAGTTGTGGGGCAACATCCTTAAAATGTAATAGAAGTCTGCTTTGTAACAAAAGGCATTTTGGAGGCACACCCTACAGAATCTTAGTAAACCTTTGCTTGTCTTACAAAGATTCCAAGGAGAAATACTTTAACTTTGTCAGAGGGTTTAACAGAGATTTTCAGTCACACCCTCGACTTTATCTTTACTCTGAGGCCACTTTTTCCTGACAACACTGAGTATCTAATTATTTTTCCTGAGCCCCTCTACTACTTTGAAATTCTTTTGTATTCTGAAGAGGCTGGAAATGAAAAACACTTGGCTACTTTTTACGCAAACTTTAGCAGATCTTGTCTCCTTTATAAACTTTTACTAACGTTTGCTTGAAAACAGTAATATACCTTTTAAGCTGATTTCTCTGCATTTGTATTTTATCATACATGGCTAAAATAAATTTCTTGGCACTTTAAAACTTCAGCATGAAAATATCCTTAGCAAATGTAACTAGTTCATTAGATATTTTCCATGTTATCACAGGTGACAGTAGTGGCATAATTCCAGCCACTTATAAAATAAGGGTCATCGGTCTTCTAGCTGAATAATATGTATTTTTTTCACTTTCCTTTAATCCCTTACTAATAACATATTCAAGACCTGCTAAGCTTATACCTGTGACCCAGTCCCAAATCCAAAGCCAAATGTTTTAGGTTTTGATATAGCAATACCATATTCTAAGAAACCAAGTGCTATTCAAATTATCCCTTGTTGCCCAACAAACTACACCAAATTACTGATATAAAACAAAATGTTATACTATGCTAATTGGTTCTGTGAATCAGGAATTGACCAGGGACATGGAAGATGGCTTGCTCTGTCTCCATTATGTCTGGGAACTCAGTTGGGAAGAATCAAACAGCCACGGATAACTTAGATGGTTGTGAGCTAGAGTATCTAAAGGCTTCTACGTGCACACATCTGGTGCCCAGGCTAGGATGACTAAGACCTAGGCTTAGCGGAAGAATAGGTTGGAATATATACTCAGGATCTCTTCATGTGTCCCAAACTTCTCCCTGCATGTTAGCTGAATTTTGAGAGGGAACCTGGAGAGTGTACATACAGGGAGCAAGTGTTTTCAGAGACCAAGGCAAGAGATGTACAACTTCTTCTCCTGACCTATCCTCAAAAATCAGTCTGTGTCACTTCAGCCTCATTCTACTGATTACAAGTAGGTCATTAGAGCCCACCCAGATTCAAGGGTTGGATTTCTGCTCCATGTTTTGATAGGCCAGTAGGAAGATGATAATACAGAAGGGTTTATAGAGTAAGAGATGGTATTATAGCCATCTTTGTTAAATATCATGTCATCCCTGGTAATTACTAACATGTAACTAGGCCGAATTATGAGCTAGCAGTTTGCTTTTGGTGCTGTCCACTTTTTGTGAGGGAAAATGTGACCTGCAAGAAGATACCCTGCATGAATTATGCAGGGTAATGACAAGAGTAAGGGTCATTTGGGATACTGGGCCTCATGGTGCAAGGCCTAACTTCATAACCACACCCACTGTATGGTCACTTTCGTTGTGGACAAAACATTTATTTAACCAAGGCATCCATGTGAACCTAAGGGCTCAGAGAACTCAGTCATACAGCCCCTAAGCTTCTAGCTCACCTACTCTAATACTACTGTTAACAACAATTATTAAAATTTCTATCTCCAATCCATAGATTGTCACGATCATCTGCTCATGTTTTATCTTCTACACAATTAATATTCCATGAGTCTTCATTATAGTAGCTCCTTTACAAACTGCCTTAGTCTTTATGATACCCACCCTTCCCACCCTAGCGTTGTTATACTAGCCTGGAAACACTTCAATTACGGTTAAAAATAACTATCTTCCTACACATACACATAGATGATTTGTGAAATAAAATTGTGTGTCCTGAATAGATTTGATTTTGACTTAAGATTGTAGCTGTATCTCTAAGCCACAGGTTTTAACCTTCAGTTACCAGAAAAACCTAGAGAAAAATTTTAAGTAAATAATCTGGGGATGTAAGAGTTATGATAATAATGAACTCTGGGCTAGCTATTAACCTTTGTTTAGAAAGATAAGAAAGGAAATAAGTGATTATTCACATATCGGTGACCAAAAACTTTTAGGTAAGGCTTCACATGTTCTATAACTTTTCACAATACACTTCAGGTTCTGCCTAAGATTGTTTACCAAAGGAGATCAAGAACTTTCTTCCCACAGATTTGAAAAATTTAAAACACTGTTAAAACTGTTGACTTCCAAAAATTCCAATAGTTAGAACTGTTAACTTCCAATTGCTGACTTCCAAACATTCTATTTAGAATAGGAATTCTTGTTAGACTCTTTCAGAGAAAACTTGTTCATACGAAGGTTTTAGCAATATATGTTATAGGGGGATGGTTTTACTGATAATAACTGACTAGTGAATATGACTTGATTAATCAACTTTAAAAGACTTAACATTAAATAGGTTATGATCATATCTTAGGCAATTCACCTTGAGAGAAGGAAAAAAAAAGACACATTGCATTTAAAATAATAATTCTAACAGCTGCCTTCTAATTTATTTCTTCAAAAAATAAAGAACTAATCAATCCTTCCATACTGAAATGTTCTTTATTTTAACTCCAATTTTACTACATTTTCCTGGTCGTCATTTTTTTTAATGTATCTAGGTGTATATGCCATTTCACTATATTCCACCCCAATCCAAAGGTTCTGAATACTGAGATTAAAGTTTATATACCTAAAATTAAATGAATTAGGGTATAACTGATTTATTAAATGAGCTAGATTCAGTGGGTTAAAGTGCACAGCAGTTGTACCCATTTCTCATCTGGTTTTCTCTCCAAATAAATTCTCAATTTGTAGTTCTTTTTTTTTTAGAGTCCTTGTTTCTTTATCTGTAAAACTAAAACATTGTTCTAGAAGGTTTTTTTTTTTTCACGAGAGAACTGTTTTTATTTTTCAGTGGGAGAAATAATAGTATTTTTTTATTTTGCTATTATTAATATACAATTACATGAGCAACATTATGGTTACAAGACTCTCCCTATTATCAAGTCCTCACCACATACCCCCATTGCAGTCACTGTCCATCAGCATAGAAGGATGTTATACTACTTGTCTTCTCTGTGTTATACTGCCTTCCCCGTATCCCCCTACCCCACCCCAACCCCGCTACTTTATGTGGGCTAGTTGTAATAGCCCTTTTTCCCCCTTATCCCTCCCTTCCCACCCATCTTCCCTAGTCCCTTTCCCTTTGGTACTGTTAGTCCATTCTTGGATTCTGTGAGTCTGCTGCTGTTTTGTTCCTTCAGTTTTTTCTTTGTTCTATACTCCACATTTGAGTGAAATTATTTGGTACTTGTCTTTCTCTACCTGGCTTATTTCACTGAGCATAATACCCTCTAGCTCCAACCATGTTGTTGCAAATGGTAGAATTTGCCTTCTTCTTATAACTGAATAATATTCCATTGTGTATATATACTACATCATCTTTATCCATTCATCTACTGATGGACACTTAGGTTGCTTCCATTTCTTGGCTATTGTAAATAGTGCTGTGATAAACATAGGGGTGCATATGTCTTTTTCAAACTGGGCTGCTGCATTCTTAGGGTAAATTCCTAGGAGTGGAATTCCTGGGTCAAATAGTATTTCTATTTTGAGTTTTTTTGAGGAACCTCCATATTGCTTTCCACAATGGTTGCACCAATTTACATTCCCACCAGCAGTGGGATTCCCCTTTCTCCACAACCTCACCAACATTTGTTGTTGTTTGTCTTTTGGATGGCGGCCATCCTTACTGGTGTGAGGTGATATCTCATTGTGGTTTTAATTTGCATTTCTCTGATGACTAGTGATATGGAGCATCTTTTCATGTGCCTGTTGGCCATCTGAATTTTTTTTTTGGAGAAATGTCTGTTTAGCTCCTCTGCCCATTTTTTAATTGGCTTATTTGCTTTTTGTTTGTTGAGGTGCATGAGCTCTTTATATAATTTGGATGTCAACACATTATCAGATATGTCATTTATGAATATATTCTCCCATACTGTAGGAAGTCTTTTTGTTCTACTGATGGTATCCCTTGCTGTACAGAAGCTTTTTAGTTTGATATAGTCCCATTCGTTCATTTTTGCTTTTGCTTCTCTTGCCTGGGAAGACATGTTCATGAAGAAGGTGCTCATGTTTATCTCCAAGAGATTTTTGCCTATGTTTTTTTCTAAGAGTTTTATGACTTATTCAGGTCTTTGATCCACTTTGAGTTTACTTTTGTGTATGGGGTTAGATAGTAATCCAGTGTCATTCTCTTACATGTAGCTGTCCAGTTTTGCCAACACCAGCTGTTGAAGAGGTTGTCATTTCCCCATTGTATATCCATGGCTTCTTTATCATGTATTAATTGACCATATATGCTCGGGTTTATATCTGGGCTCTCTATTCTGTTCCACTAGTCTATGGGTCTGTTCTTGTGCCAGTACCAAATTATCTTGATTACTAGAGCTTTGTAGTAGAGCTTGAAGTCAGGGAGAGTAATCCCCCTGCTTTATTCTTCTTTCTCAGGATTGCTTTGGCTAATGTAATTCTTTTTACCATTACTCTCTTCTCCCCTCAGATAGGCTGGAGTTGTATAAATAACTAGTTTAAAGTGTCTTACTATGGTCCACTTATGATCTAGCTCCTAGTTTTCTTGTCCACTAGAGCCACTCCCAAAAGCCAAGAAACTCCAAGACAACAGGAAAAGTTACATTGGACATTGTGAGTTATGAGGAGTCAACTTCTAAAAAGATCTTGAACCTTTAATCTAATTCTATTCCTCCAAAGAGGTCACAGACAACCTCAAGAAAACTAAGATTAAGGACCAATATCCAACTTTAACTATTTCCATGATAATTTTTATTACCTTTCATATTTTGTGGCAAACACTAAGAATTATGTATATATTATTTCTTAAATTACAGTATATATTATTAGAAGAGGAAAACAGACTCATTTACACTTAAGTATCTAATCATATGTTTTGCACAAGTTTAAAATTACTAAAAGTAGGTTATATTAAACCTTATAAAATAGGTTAAAATGCAATTTTATACTCTTGAGATGTTTAAAGTCTTGCTAATTAGAGAAATTACATGTAGGAGTGACTATCACATTTGATTATGTTTTTTCCTAAAAAGATTCAATAATTCTCTCCTTTGCATATGACATTAAGCTCCCTATGTCAATGTTATAGGTATTATTTTTTTTCTCCTATCTTAACATCCTATTTCTTCAAGGAATCTACCTCACACCTCTCCTACACAGTCCTTCTGCACATCTGTGTACTCTTCTTGACATGAGAAACTCATCATACAATTCCCCCAGGTGTCATCTTACCTGAGTCCTTCCAGTCAAAGTCCTGTGCCAACAATTACACTAACTTATTTAGGATTTTATAATCAGGCTAATGGTAAATATGTACCTGTAGGTTCACTTCAAGTAGAGTTTAAGTTACACAATCTAAAACTATTTTGTTTTTACTCTTTAGTGCCTAGGATAGGACTCTGTATACATAGAGCAGTCTGGCAACACATTATATTGGTGAAACTTTTATGCAACTAAATATAAACCACTAGCATATAATGGAGCTCTTCAATTTCTCCAAAGAAAAATAGGGTGATGTGACTTGCTGATAAAAGTAATGCAGTGGCATAACATGCCTTCATTTATTTTCTTATGCATATACTTTTTTGATTTCTGATATATCTACAAAGATATGAACTGATTTTTGTGTTGCCCTGAAAGGGCATTTGTTTATATTTTAATCACATATTCACACAAATATATATATTGGATAAGTTGATATGTGTATTTGATATATGGATTTATATGTGTGCATGTATGGGTGTGATGTATAAGTGAGGCTGATTGAAATTTGAAACAGTACTTTACCCTTTCCCATCAAGAAGCAGAGCCTTTCAGTAACCTCTCAGAGTTGGACTAGTCTTATGACATTTTTAGGCTAAGGGGACAGTAGTAAGCATGATGTGAGCAGAGACTTAAAAGGCACTTTAAGATTCCTTTATATGGTGGGAATCTTTCTATCATTAGAAGCAGCAGCCTGACCTAGCCTACTGGAGGATAAGATTACATGGAACAGAAACAAGCCAAGCCACTGGAGGCCAGAGAGACCAACCAACCAGAGTTCCCACAGTAGTATAAGTGTGGACATCCTAGACAATCATACCCCAGTCCTGCCACCAACTAACTGCAATGATCAGCTAAGCAAGTCCAGATCAGAACAGCTATCAAGTTGAACCTCAAAATCATGAGTTAAATGGCTGCTAATTCCCCAAAGAGGGTAGTTTGCTACACATAATGTAAAGTACTGGTACAATTACATATTTATGATGAGTATAAAAAATTAATTACTTTTAATGATGTACTATGCTGATGCACATGTTTTAATTCAAAAGACTTTTACCATGATGTATATATGCCTCTGATGGCTTTGGAAACTTCTTCTTGCTTATGAAATGAGGAATGGATTTTGGTGGATAGGCATACTGAGTGTTTAGAAGATTCTGTAGAAAACGGCTGTAAGATTAGAAGGCAATAAATGTACGTCTGCAAACATAAACATCCAGAAAACAACATTCAGTCAACAGAGTAAACGAGAGTTGAGGGAGTTACCTCATCAGTGCTTTACATTCATTTTATTAAATGCATCCTCAATGGAATGAGTTTGATGTGAAAAGTAACTGGGCAAAAATCATTTGAACTTCGTAACATTCCAATACTAATTAACAATGTTTAACACTTTTATAAAAAAGTAAAATTAATAAAACTTATATTCCTATCTACAAAGCACATTCAGATCAAGTGAGATACAACATTCTCATTAATTTATGCTCCAAACGTCTGATTTTTTCTTAAATTATGAAAGGTTTACAAGCTAAGAAAATTGTATGTATGCACTAAGAACATATGATAAATGTACTTAATATCTATTATGAATTACTGTTTTTCCTCACATTATTTCATTCAAACGGTCACTCCCGGGGTAGAAAGGCAGAATGTAAGATGAGATACTTGAATGAATAATATTCCATTGCAGGTATATACCAGCTGAGTAATATTCCATTCTATGTATATGCCACATTTTCTTTATTCATCTTTCAGTCATTTGGGTTGTTTCCATACTTTGTCTACTGTGAACAGTGTTACAATAAACATGGAGTTACAGATATTTCTTCCAGATGCTGATTTTAATTCCTTTGGATATATACCCAGAAATAGGATTGCTGGATCATACAGTACTTCTATTTTTAATTTTTTGAGGAATCTCCATAGTGCTTTCTACAGATGCTGAACCATTTTACCTTCCCACCAAGAGTGTACAAGGATTCCAATTTCTCCACAACCTCACCATTTGTGTGTGTGTATATATATATATAGACATATATTTAGTAAAAGTCATACTAACAGATTTTTGAGGTATCTCATTGTTTTTTCAATTGAAATATAGTTGATATGTAATATATTGGTTTCAAGTATACAACAGTGGTTCAACTGTTACCAACATTATTAAACCCTCACCCCAACTAGTGCAATTAGTAAGTTAGTATCTGTCAACAGAAAGATGTTACAGAATCATTGGCTATGTTTTCCATGCTGTCCTACCATTCCCTTGACCAATCTACATTCTGATTATCTTACTGTAGTTGTGATTTGGATATCCCTGGTAATTAATGATGTTGAACATCTTTTCATGTGACTGTTGGCTATTTGTCTTTTTTGGAATACTATCTATTCAAGTCTTTTGCCTATTTTTTAAACTGACTTACCATGAACGTTAAAGGGACAAGGACACTCTGAGAGGTGTTGGCTATGTCTATCACCTTGATTGTGATGGTGGTATCATGTATGCTTTTATTATCCAAACTCATCAAAATATACATATTAAGTATGTGCAGTTATTGATGTTAATTAAACCTCAGGAAAGCTGTTTTTTTTTCTAAAGATGAGGCACTTGGCTTCAGAGAATGTATCTACTAAGAAAAGTATTGTGTTTACTATTTTTCTGATCCTGTTCTAAGTGCTTTAAATATTTAGTATTTACTCTTGAAGCTTCACACCAATCCAATGAAGTGGTCTCACAACATTAGATACAAAGTAGCAGAGAAGGGATTTGAACTCTGGCAGAATATTCTTATTAAATTAATACTCAAATTCCTCTTCTTTGCATGACAGATTGAGTTCAGAAATATTTATTTAGGGTCAAACAGCAGGTGAGCTCATGCAATAATGACTTGATTCCCTACATTGACAATTATGGGCAATGAAGTTTGGTATAGGTTACAGTCCCATCACATTGGCCCCAGGAAGTTAGAATAAAGCAAGAGGAAAAGTTAGAAATTTACCAATGATTTCTGAAGGCAGTAAGCAGCAGCCAAAACACACCCACACCTACAACGAGATGCTTACCAAAACCGCAAGAGAAAGGCATGGGTGTTACCAGTTTATAGCTGAGGAAGTCAAAGCTCAGAGGGAATGAAAAATGTACATGTCACCTGTCAGTGAGTAGCTTTTCTCTCGCTAACTGCATTGTTTCTTCTTATGTCATGTGTGTATCATTTCAGCACATGAACCAGTTAAAGAACTTATGCAACGTTGGACCACTCAGCAAGTCTCCAGACATCTCTACTCCTTTTTTTACTCCCTTGTATTAAGCGGCATGGATATGTGACTCATGTTTTCATGATTAACTGTAACCACAGGGAAAAATACAAAGCATGGCATTCATGTAGAATATCGCTAAGTAAATTTTTATGGATGTAAGTTTTTCTTCATTCTTTATAAATTAAGCTACATGCCTCCAAGCAATATTACTCCTAATTATGCTAGAAAGAGTGATCAAATGTGGAGGTCCAGAAGCGATATCACTCCAGAAGTGATGTCACCCTGAAAGGTACATCACTGGATCCGGGCACTAGGAAGTGATATCACTGGAATTAATATCACCAGAAGTGGAAGTGACAACATCAGATATGAGATTGGCTCGGAAGTGATATCATTGTGAGCCTGTCTATGCAAACTTTGATCAGAAAATAAACCGTCTGCCACCCGCGGTCAGTGGACCTCCTGATCTTACCTTTGGTTGCCGCGTCTTTCTTATATCTTTCTCTGTGTTTCCTTTCATCTCCTCGTGCACTCCTCTCAGGTTCAGCTTGTTTGTGGAGCTGGTCTCTACAATCAAATTAAATTCCTAAATATTAGTATTGGAAATCGACTTTCCTTGTTGGCAATCACTGAAGTCCATATAACTTATTTGGTCTTGATTCTCTAGGGCTTCTTGAAAATAACCTCTAGCTCTAGGTATAAATTTTGTAAAATTCTTTAACATTTGGAGAACACAGTTAAGACCTCTAGGTAAAGGATAAAAGAAAATTAAACATAACATTTCAGATTATTTCTTCCCATGGTTATTAGAACTTACACATAAACATACCTTTTGTGAATAGGCTTATATGGTATTGCTTAAAATACAGTTTACTTTAAAAGGTATTTAAGTAGGAAACGTAAAAAAACAAATTAAGGATGAATTAAAATGAGGTTTCAAGTCATGAAGCATAGTGGCACTGCATTTCAAAATAGCAATGGCAGCAGTTTTATGTGCTCAAGTGTACAATTTAATCACCAGAGATTTAATGAGAACACACCTCTCAAAAATAGGTAAGAATTAACCATAGTGTAAGGCAGCATTTGAAAAGTGATACATGAGAAATACAAAGTAAGAGAAAGACAAGAAGACAGAGGAAAGAAATAGAAATTCTTTGATGAAGGCTGAGAGACTTTAAAGGAGAATTTGAATTGAGTTGAAGAAGAGAATGGATGAATGGAATGAAACATTTCAGGTAGAGGGAAGAGCATCGATATGGCACAAATCCAACAAGGTTTTTAATAGAATAGGACAGCATTTGTGAGTTATATTTGGATTGAGATTTCTCAACAAATACTTTAAAATATCTGCCAAATCTAGGAAATGGAATTGCGATCACTATATGTATGCTTTGCATGGACCTCATGGCTGACCTCTTAAACTTTCTTCAGGTATAAAAAATCAGAAGAAAGAAAACATCAGCATTGCTTTCTCCTAAATATGAAATTTGGAAGGGTGTGGAGAGTTAAATCTCTTTTATTCTGTGAGCATTTTAGCACCTGACACTTAGCAGATTATAGTTTTTTTGTCAATTTTTATAATTTGAGTTACGTTTAGAAGGATCTGAAGTTTGCTGTTCAACCAATTTTAGAGGTGACTTCTAAGGAAAAAAATAATAGGAAAAAAAGAGGCATAGGGTCAGAGGCTGTTTAAAACATCTTAAGGAAAATCTCAAGTAACCATTTAGTCAACAGGCTAATGTGGTAATTGCCAACAATCTTACCCATTCATTAAAATGTCATCACTAATGATTTAAACTTGTAAGTACATCATTTTCAAAGTCTAAATACATTTTTATTTTTTTTAAATTGGTTTTCTCACATTTTTCTGAATGATAGAGACTTATTTAATGTGTTCTTTATTACTGTGTGTGATGGATTTTTTGAATAGTGGTATGGGAAAATAATTATTTTCTCTCATCTTATTTAATGATGCTGTCACCTAATACTAATACTTACATGAGAAAATAATTTATGGATTTTTGTTGTATGCATACTCTATATGGCAATTGCAGTGCAAATTAGTATATGAGAAGTACTTAATTTAAAACCACATTTATTAATTAGGTTACTCTGTCTGCTCAGTATTAGTAACAGCAATAATTTTTCCTGAGTATTTACTGTGGACCAAATCCTATACTAAGCACATTAATTATATTACCTTAATAAATTATTAAATAATTGAAATCTTGGCACTTACTTATAATATAAACAAGTAAACCCACCATTACAGAGATTACATTAATTCCCCAAGACCCCACAATTATCAAATGGCAAATTGCTGAGCATGTGTTCTATCTAGATCTGTAAATCTAGGCCAAGGTTAGGAGTTGTATCCTGCTTGTGTCATTTCTGCACAACTATAACTATGTGATAATCCTACCTGTATAACTCTGCAGCCCTGATTATTTCTCAGAATTGTACTTCACTGCTCTTACAAACTTTAATTCTTTTCTTGAAGAAAATTATTCTTCACTGAGGGATAAGTTACATTAGTAAAATAGTAACAGATATTGCTTATACATTTAAACATACACACAAAAATATATCCCACAGTTATCAAAACAGAATATTTCAAGCACACAACAAATATTCCTCTTGTCACTCCCCAGACCATTCTTTCCTATTCTCTACTGCCAAAGTCCATGAGTCAGTCATTTTTATTTTTTCCCTGTAGATGATTTTTGTCTATTCTAAACCCTGATTTAAGTGAAATCAAAAAGTGTATACATTTTTTATCTCATTTCTCTTGCTTGGAACAATGTTTCTGAGGTTTATCCATGTTGTTGTATCTATAAAATGTTCCTTTTATTACTGGATAGCATTCCAGTATATGAATAAAATCAACATTTTAATCGATGTTCCTGCTGATAGACATTTTGGTTTTTTCCAGTACTCAGTATTATGAATAAAGCAGCTATAAATATTTGTGTAGGTCTTTTTATCAATGTAAGTTTTCACATCTATTAGGCAGAATCAAAAAGTAAAATTGATGGTTCCTAGGATAGCTGCATTCCGAACTATTATTAGAAATTGTCAAACTGCTGTGATGTTATTTTATCACTTTATATTTCTAGCAGCAATATTCAGATTATTGTGTCTTTGTCAATATTTAGTATTGTCAGTCTTTTATTTTAACTACTCCAAGAGATGCATAATAGTATCTCATTATGATTTTAGTTCTAATTTGCCTGATGACCAATGATAATGGGTATTCATGAAATTATTAGCATTTGTGTATTTTTCTATCTGAAATGCCTATCCAATTCTTTTGCCCATTTTTAAATTGTGTAATTTGTCTCCTAAATACTGATTTGGAAGGATTATATAATCTGGATTAAACTTTTATGTCAGTTATCTGTATTATAAATATTTCTTCCATTCATTGCTTCTTCATTCATTTTACTAAAGATATGTTTCCAATAGATTTTTAGAATATTTTATGATTTACAGAAAAAATGTTCAGAAAGTATAGAGTTCCCATATTCTGAAACTCCAACACCCACATTTTTCCCTATTTTTACCTTGCATTAGTGTGGCACACCTATTACAATTGATGAACTGATTCAGATACATTTAAGTGCATTGTTTATATTAGAGTTCACTTTTTGTGTTGCACTATACTAGAGTTTTCAACAAATGTATAATATCATATATCAGCCATTGTACAATGGTAAAAAATAGTTTTGGAACCCTAAAAATGCCATTTTTCACTTATTTGTCTCAAATTCACCCCCC